>JANBTT010000005.1:0-354356 GCA_027578915.1 Coemansia sp. RSA 1200
ACGGAACATCCACGCCTGCCAACGACAAGAACGAGTCGGATGTAGTAAACGCACAGATGAGGCATCTGGGTCGCACATCAGGAAACATGGTTCCAGTGGTCAGCCAAAAGTGGTTGACTGGACATCCAAAGGGACCGGCGGCAATTTTTATGCTTAACAGTGTGTTGCAATCATTGCGCACAGGCATCATTCCAGGCAACCGAAATGCAGACAATATTGACTCCGAGCTGAGAGAGTACGAGTACATGCTTTACTTGTCCAAGAGCGTCCAGACATCTGGAATCAAAGCGGCGATGCTCACATCCTTTGGATTTGGACAGGTGGGCGGCGAGCTTCTAATTGTCCACCCGGATTACTTGTTTGCCACTCTGACGCACAATGAGTTGGAAGAGTATAACAGCAAGATGGTTGCTCGAAACAACAAATCGTATCGCCACTGGCAAGACACTCTTGTTGGCAACCATTCGTTTGTGCAGGTCAAAGACAGACCGCCATTTTCGCCATACATAGAGAAGCAGGTATATCTGGATCCAACGGCTCGTGTGCAACTCAATCCATTAACCGAGTCTTATGAAATTATTCTATAAACTATTTTGGGGGTGGGGGCTTATATTTGTTTGGTTTAATTAAACAGCATGAACAATGTAGTGCCTATGAAACAGAACCACAAACCGTAGTTACCAAGTGGCTGCCCCAGAAAATGCATCTTGCACAGAGAAAACTTGCGCTCGGTGTAAAGTTCGGGGTTCAAGCTTCCGCCAGATCATCAATGGCTTGCGGGAAATAGCCAGATTTCCGAACGTTTTAGGCGCAACACGCTTGCTTCTTTTAATTATTATTATTGGTTTTCTTTGTTATCGTTCGTCATTTTAACTATCTGAAACATGTTTAGCACTAGCTAGGGCAAGGACGACTTGTGTCACATTTCTAATTTCCGGGACTGTGAGCTTACATAGAGTGAGCATTGCTGAAATCGAAAATAAAGATCATTGCAACCTATGTATACCACTTAACTACCACATCTATTGTTTATGGCCCAGTTAGATCTGAGCCCAGTGGTGTCATCGGTGGAGAACTATTATCGACGATGAACAAAGAGAACCACCACTTTGTTTTTGATTTGTAAGCAGTCACTTTTTCGACAACAGTAATGATGAAATTTTTCGATTGGGTTTTTCATCTTTACGGAGTTCGGAAGAAAACAAATTTTCTGTATGAACCTTCTTTTATAAAAAAAAATAACTAGCCTATTAGTAATCCTCTTAGAGAAGGATTGCAAGTCTCGCGATATATAAACCCACACGCTCCTCCTGCTTCAGTCAGATTCATCGCTGCTTCTCATCTTTATAATTATTTACTCCTTTTTTCTCCCTCATCTTAAGCGTACCTAATTTTTTTTATTTCAAACGAGAAAAGTTACCCTAGATTTATTAGTAACAGCTATGACTATTATTGACGTGCATAACTTCTTCCAGGAGCAGAAAGGCCTTGGTCCGGGTGCTGCTGTTCAACCAACAGCTTCTGAGATTAAGCAGGGCTTCACCACGATTACAAGCAACCCCGATCCTCTTCCCAAGCTGTTCCAGCCGCTGAATATTCGCGGTCTAACGCTAAAGAACCGTGCTGTTGTCAGCCCCATGTGCATGTACTCGGGAACAGACGGGTTTGCCAACGATTTCCATCTGGCGCACATTGGCCAGTATGCCCTGCGCGGCCTTGGTCTGATTATCATGGAGGCAACCGGCGTTGTTCCCGAGGGCCGTATCTCTCCCAACTGTCTGGGACTCTGGAAGGACGAGCACATTGAAAAGCTTACACAGATTGTAAACCTGGCGCATGCAAATAAAGCAGCAATTGGAATCCAGCTAGCACACGCCGGACGCAAGTCGAGCACTACAGCACTTTGGCTGATAAAGGAACGGGGTTCAAACGCCGATGCTCAGAATGGGGGATGGCCCGATAACGTGGTTGGTCCTTCAGCAGTCCCTTACAACAATGGATCGTGGACTCCCAAGGAGCTGAGCATCGGAGAAATTAAAAATATTCAGCAGTCGTTTGCGGATGCAGCAGTGCGTGCAGACAAGGCCGGGTTTGATGTCGTTGAACTTCATGGTGCTCATGGATATTTGCTTCATGAGTTTCTGTCGCCAATCTCCAACAAGCGCACTGATGAATATGGTGGCTCCTTTGAGAATCGCGCACGCATGGTAGTAGAAACCGCGCGTGCTGTTCGCAAGGTGTGGCCCAAGGAGAAGCCGCTCTTTGTGCGCTTGTCAATTACCGATTGGGTGGAGCCAAGCGATGAGGTTCCAACTGGCGGATGGACCGAAGAAGAAAGCATTGAGCTTGCCAAGCTTCTAGTCAAGGAGGGTGTCGATTTGATCGACTGCTCAACCAGCGGCAGTAGTCCAAAGCAACAGATTCCTCTGTCTCCAGGATACCAAATTCCATTTGCAACGGCCATCAAGAAGAATGTCCCTGGAATACTTTCGGGCGCTGTTGGTCTTATAACCGAGGCTAAGCAAGCAAACGATGCTGTCGAAGGAGGCAAGGCAGATCTTGTATTCCTTGGACGTGTTTTATTGCGCAATCCAAACTTTGTCCTCGACGCTGCGACTCAACTTGGCGTGTTTCCACAATATCCGCATCAATATGAAAGGGGTCGCAACAAGTCAACACTCACCTTTGTCTAAGGAATCCATTGTAAGCTAATTTCTTTGTGTTGAAATGCAAGGGTGTCGCTTCCAATTTCAGCTTCCGAATATCATATGAACGGTTTTTCTACAATTATTATAAATTCATGAGACCACCTATTTTTAATCTATTTAAGTATCGCTGGACATTGTACGCTACGGAGATATGGATATATTTTAGACATATAAATTGATCTGCCTTTTTCTTTCACACTCAAAATTTATTGATTTCAATGGCCGCTGCACTTTTATTTTTCTTTGTTCTTACGCTTTTCTGTTTGACAAGCCAGGATTTTAGTATTATTAAAGCAAAAATGAATGTTAATAATCCACACAACTTTTATCATGACCAAAAGGGGCTTGGACCGGGGTCAGCAATCCAGCCATCAGCGTCTGTAATTAAACAGAGCTCCAGTGCTCTTGCAAGCAATCCCATTCTGCTTCCTAAAATGTTCCAGCCGCTGAGGATTCGTGAAGTGAATCTCAAGAATCGGATTGCCTTAAGCCCGCTGTGCATGTACTCATCAACAGATGGGTTTGCAACCGACTTCCACATAGCACATGTTGGTCAATATGCCATGCGCGGCGTTGGCCTTGTTATCATGGAGGCCACTGCTGTTCATCCCCAAGGTCGTATCACTCCTAACTGCCTAGGGATCTGGAAGGACGAGCACATTGAGAAGCTTAAGCAAGTTGTAAACTTTGCTCATGCAAACAAGGCGGCTGTTGGAATTCAGCTAGTACACGCTGGACGCAAGGCTAGTGCTACAGCTTCATGGTTAAGAGAGACACATGGTGTATACTCTAATGCCAAGGATGGAGGATGGCCCGATAAGGTAGTCGGTCCTTCAGCAGTTCCTTATGACAACACATCATGGACACCCAAGGAGCTAAGTGTTGAAGAGATTAAGAACATTCAGCAGTCGTTTGTTGCTTCTGCTGTGCGTGCAGACAAGGCTGGATTCGATGTCGTTGAACTTCATGCAGCTCATGGGTACTTGCTTCATCAGTTTCTATCGCCTATTTCCAACAAGCGCACCGATGAGTATGGTGGCTCCTTTGAGAACCGCACACGGATGGTAGTAGAAACCGCGCGTGCCGTTCGCAAGGTGTGGCCCAAGGAGAAGCCGCTCTTTGTGCGCTTTTCGGTCACGGACTGGGTTGAACCAAGCGACGAGATTCCAACTGGCGGATGGACCGAAGATGAAAGCATTGAGCTTGCCAGGCTTCTAACCAAGGAAGACGTTGATCTGATTGACTGTTCCACTGGAGGTCTGACTCCCAAGCAAAAGCTTCCACCGTTGGTTCCCGGGTACCAGGTTCCGTTTGCAACGGCCATCAAGGAGAATGTTCCAGGAATGCTTTCGGGCGCTGTTGGTCTTATAACCGAGGCTGAGCAAGCAAACGGTATTCTTGAGGAAGAAAAGGCAGACCTTGTCTTCCTTGGGCGTATACTGGTGCGCAATCCAAACTTTGTCCTTGACTCTGCAGCCCAACTTGGTGTGTATGCGCAGCACGCACACCAATACAATAGTTGTCGAAAGGATTGAAATCTGACCAGCTCAAGGTGGAAGAGACTTTGCTTGCGCTCATAAAAGCTTCAATTTCACCTTGCGAGATGCATATCAACAACATAGCTTTTTTACTCTTTAGTTTCTATAAAAACATATAAGCCAACTTATGAATGTCCTTACTCGGAAACACCATCCATACTTCCCATACAGCCAGAACTGCAAGCACGGTTTTGCGAAAATTCTCGGCCTTGAGTCTTGCATCAATGCTTTTGAATGTCTCGGCAAGATGCTCAAAAACCGGACATAGTTTCGCCTCAAAGGCCTGTCTCAAGCGCCACGCATTGGGCACAGGCGCCGAACAGTTGTGGAGTATATCTGAAATCAGCATCAGTTTGGCAAGCTTCTCGACAGGCAAAGGTGCTGGATCGGTCAGCGACTGGCACACAACATCAACAACATCAGATGCCGCATACGCATGGTCAATCGCAAAAACCATGGCCTCTGCAATCACTCCACGCTGTGCCACAGCGCCCTGCTGCACCCTGCGCACACGCCGTACTAGACGATCGTGTGCCCGCTTTCCGAGCTTGTCACGCTGGTGGTCGCCATGGGCACGCTCTGCTTGCTCTTCTGCCTCGCTAGACACTGTATCAACACCATCGGCGTCCAACCCACCCAAATCAACAGCCTTTACATGCTCAGAAACCCCAGGTGGTACCCAGACTGGACCCTTGTCGTGCATGAAAAACATCTGGTCGCGCCACTTGTGCTTTGTGTCGCCATTCAGGAGCGAGTACATGCGCCATCGGTAGTACACATGCTCAGGCAGCTCGTAGTCTGTCAGGAAAGCAAAGCGTGGGTCGTCTGCCCTGCGTGAAATCAGAAGAAGCTCAAAAGTTGGGCCATGAGTAATAACATGCTCCACAGTCCAATGGATCAACCGAACTAGACGGTGGTCCAGCGGTGTCTCCACGTGCACCTCCGGAATGTTGTCATCGTTTCTGGCATTCGTCGGCATTCTTGCATTGAAAGGATGGCCTGTGGATGGGATCCGTTGTGGATTCTCAGCATCCAGCACAAATACAGGCTTCTCTGGCAGAGGAACACGTTTACCCCAACAAACCCGCAAAGCAAGCCCATTAAGCTTCTGGCCATCCATATCGCTTAGTGCAGATGCAGCAGCCTCACGATCCATAAAACTAACAAACCCGGTATTACGTTGTCTGGCAAACTCTTCCGAAGTTCGTGGCCACATTATCTTTGCGCTAGCAATGGGCCCAAACCTCGCAAAAGCCAGACAAAGCGCGTGCTCGTCTACATCTATGTGAATGTTTGTGATATACAGATTGGTGGTTTCGCCATCGTCGATACCCATGCCATGCGCTGGCTGTCTAGGTAGACCCTTCTTTATAAGCAAAGAACCATCTTCAGGCACAGAAGCAGAACTAGCATGGGTGTGACGATCCTGTCGCTTCGTTTTGCGAAGCTGTTGTTTCAGTCCCCTCTTCTCCTGACCGCGCTTGAGCTCTTCCAGAAACAAGTCAAGATTGCGCTTTTTCTTATTACTGCCAGTGCGAGTACCATCCACTAGAGCATCGCTGCTGTAATCCACGGAAGGCTCTGTAGTGCTGTCGCTATGACCCTTTGTCCTTAGCCCACTGTGTAGCTGCTGTTTCCCCTTGTTGTTCTCCAGGCCAGTGTCACCCCTATCAATGAAGTCGTCGTCTGCCGTAAATAAGGACGACAGCTCTGCTGTTTCCTCGAGCTTCTGGGTGCTGGCATTTTCATCGGCATCGCTAGCATCAAACACATTTTTCACTGACTAGAGTGTCTGGATGTATAAAAATAACAACTCAATTAGCTGAATGCGAGTCAAGAAAGAGTCAGTCATCCATAAATTTGCTACTCGTCTTCAACCTTTGTCAAAAATATAGCTTTAGAATGTTCTAACTGCTGTAGGGGCGAGCTATTGTTACCTGCTGTGTCGATTTTGAATCGGCTGGAACCAGTTTCTTGGACCCGAGACCAAGCAAAAGTGGTTTTCCGCTCTTGCGCTTCTGCATTTTATGTATGAAGAAAGTACAAAAATAGAATTGAATATTGTATTGAAAAAAGAGAAAAGGGAAAATATGAATCAAAAGGGCTGGAGCGATGAAATAAGGGTAAAAAAACTGCATTTTTCATTCAATCAAAAATTAGTAAAGACTCAGGAAAGTCCTTCGTCGTTGTCGATCAAATGTGCATAGTCATCGAACGAACCAAATAGAGGCAACCGCTCACTCTTCTTGCGCTTTGACGACTTCTCCTCCTTCTTGCCACTGTCAGCGGTATCAGGGCTGCTCTTGCGCTTGGATCCTGCTTTCGTGTTGGAGTCGCTGTCGTTATCGGAGAGATTCTCGTCGCTTATCTCATCGTCAAAGCCAGGGAACGCATCGGCATCATCACTTTCATCTGAATCGTCAGCACCATCGCTCTCATCGCCATTGGAATCATCCTCTAGATCGCTGTCATCCTCACCCAGCGCATCCAGAAGATCTTCATCATCCTCATCCTCCTCCTCAGCATCATCATCGCCACCAGCCTTAGGCATCGACCCGGTCATGGCCTTCCAGATCTCATCCTCATCAACGTCATCGTCATCGCCATGCTTAACTGCGGCAGCAAAACCAGTGCTGTCGTCAGCAAAGTCGACACCTTCGTCACCGCTGTCCACATCCTCGTCGCTTCCATCCTTGTTCTTTTTCTTACCCTTCTTGCTTCTCTTGCCCATGCGCTCCTTCTTCGTAGCAAAGAACTGATGGAAGAACTGCTCTTCTGGAGGAACATCGGATTTGCGCAGACCAGCCATCTTCTCGGACGTGAAATCAATGCCTCCAACAACCCCTCCAACGCGCTTTGACGCAATAAGATAGTTACCAGCAGCAATGCGTGTGCTTCCAGGTCCTGTCTCCATGTCAGGGCCATCCTGGTATATAAAAGGCTGCATGATGGAATGGCCGCGAAGACCAGTAAACTTTTTAATAGCCACATCTCCATCTTCATTATCATCAGCGTCGACAGAGCCATCGGCACCAGCCTTGGGCTTGCGGAAGACAAAACGGTCGAGAAAGTGTGCAAGCGAATGATTGTGCAAATTACTGATTGCTGAAACCTGCTTGCCATCGATAATCTGCTTCATCGAGTGCGTCACCGAGGGATGGAAATGGTGGACAAGCATGACGGCCTCCCACAGACAACTATCATCGGCATGAGTGAACTTTGGATCGCGCTTAAGCGGATCATACCGCGACTTCGATTGGTCCTGTTGCTTCTGAACACCATTTCCGGCATCTTCGTCGTCGGAAGGATCCTTGGCATCAACAATCTTCTCCTCGTCATCGTTGTCCTCGGGCTGAGTCAGCATCAAGTATGTCCTCGGTTGCAGGCTGAGAATCTGAGAAACAAGGAACAATGCGCCACACGCAAAGTCCGGCTGCGTGTGCAGGCACGCTTGCAGGATGCGCTTGACAAAAGACATGACTCTTGGAATGTTGTCGTCGGTCTTGAGTGCACGGAAGAGAATGTTCAGATACATTGCCTTTTTGGAAGTGCTGTCAATGCGCGGGTCAAGGAGCGAGTCGTAGAGAGTGCGGTAGAAGCGGTCGGCAATCGCCGGGCGAATGCGCATAATCTGGTGCAAAAGCACAAGCGACTGGACAACCGTGTTAAAGTTTCCAGCATGAGCGATCTGGAAAACAGCTCCGACGTGCTTGTCCATCGCCTCGTCCTCCATCTTGGAAAACGGCAGTGCACGGTTCAGCCCAGTGAGGATCGCCGCAAGCATCTTATTGTCGGTGGCCTTTTCTTCGTCGTCGCGCTTCTTGTCGGCCTCCTGCTTGGCCTTCTTCAGCGCCTTTTGCCCAATATACACTTTTTTCTTGTGGTCGGGTTTCTTGTTGACACCCTTGCTATCGGGTTTTGGCTCCTCATCCCCCTCTTTGTCCTCGTCCATTGCTTGAGTGAGCTTCAGAAGCTTCTTGAAAAAGACAAAATACACCTCAAGCAGGAGATTTGCCGTCTGCACGTCCTTTGACGAAAGAATGACCTGGTTCAGAGTGATCATCGTGTAGTACTGAGCACGCTCATTAGTCGACGACTTTGTCAAAAGCAGCTCCTGGATAGTCTTGACAACAACAAACTTCATATTCGGGTGCACATTAAGCAGTTTTAGGATCAGGTACGACGCCTTTGCCGCCAGCTGGCGCTCCTTGTCTCCAAGCTTGTTCACGAGCAAGCGGAGCAGGTTCTGCTCTTGCTCAGGCTTTTGCTCCAGAAGCTCTTCAAAGTAAGAAACCATGCTCTGCCGCGTATGTACAACCGGATCGTAAGCAAGCGACTCCATGCTCTGGATCAGATCAAAGTAGTACCGCTTGAGCTTGTCCTCGAAGGCCCAGAGAATCCAGTGCATATTTGTTATATCCTTGGCGTTCAGTGGCTGGTCAGCAAAGTATTTGAGCTTGCGATCTGCCGGCAGCAGATTTATGCACATAAGGTCCTTGACGCTTCCAACAGCAAGCAGAGCCTCGCGACGGTTCTTCTTTCCAACCATCTGCATCAAATGCCCAAGGGATTTGAGATTGTGCACAGGACTCTCTTGCACAATAAGCGTCAACGCTGACACACGATCAGTCAACGTACCAGACGACAGAATATTGGAGACAAACGAGCGATCTGCTGTCGATAGTGATTTTTGTGCAATTCCCTTCTTCTCATACAGGTCGTTTTCGCTGTTCAGCAAGTACTCGGCAAACTCTAGCTTTTGCAAAACCTCCTCTTCACTGAGTCGCTCAGCTTCTGCGTCCACCTCTACAGGCCTTAAGCTAATCGAGAACCACTGCCGGATTGGCTGAACCGTCAATCTGCCAGCCTTCGACACAGGTAATGCATCCTTGGCTGACTTTATCTTGAATCCAGGAATCTCTGGAGTCTTTTCAATATCTTTATCGTTATCGGTATTCCCCGGCTTGCTCTCAAGTTTTGCCTCTTTCTTTGGTTTGGCGTCTGTCTTCTCCTTCTTCTTTACACTTGACTCCTTCTCCTTTACGCCATCCGCCTTTTCAGCTTTGGCCCTTTTTGTACTCTTCTTGCTATCCTTGGATTTGGTCCTTGGTTCGTCGCTGCTCTGTTTGCTATGGTCGAAAGCCTTCTCCTTATCCAGGCTGTCAACGATGTTGGCAATGCTGGTGGATAGTCCAAGCGACTTTGCGAACGCAGAAAGATCGTTCTGCAACGCAGCCTTATCTATTTTCTTGGACTTTTCAGCTTTCCCTGGCTTGTCTGTATCAATGTCCTGCAACATGGTGAGGTCCTCCATGTCGCCGCCAAGCTTCTGAATCTCATCCCACAGCTCGTTGGACTTGCTGCTGTCTGTTTTTGCGCCCTTGGCTTTTTTCTAAAGAAAAAATATAAATTACACATGAAAGTTCTTGTTAGTAATTGAGTATACGGCTATATTCACGGCGTGTGTCCTGCTCTTTTCAACCTCTGTGTAAAAGGGAGCCGAGTTTTTTGTTGATCTGGTGCTTACTTTGGCATCTGCCAGTACTGTGGCGGAGGCACTCGCTGCTCCTGTCTTGCTGTTTTTCCTCGCCATATCCTGGTGTTTTATGTATTAGGTATAGCTCTATAAAGTAGTAAAATATAGAGATGTTGTTTACGACAAGTAAAAGAATAGAGAGACAAGGCGAAAAGACTAACAAGCAGCATTTTGACGTCTACAAAAAGTTCAAGTTTTATGTGTGTTTTTTTGCTGTTGAATATTTTTTCTTTATTGTGTGATCAGATACGCCGATTACTCAAGATTCCTGATCAGAATTTATATCTATTCTTTAATCAGACTGTTTCTACGATCTGCGGGTTATTACGATTTTACACTATAAAGAAAAAATATTGTTTATCAGTAAATGTAGGCGCTAACAAATCAGCAGGTGAGATTGAACAACAGAATGTTTCTTTTTCCTTCTTATTTTACTTTGCTTCTTGTCTTTGTCAACGCTAGTGTTGTTTTGCTCCACATTGTTAGTGCTAAATCCAGACATAATTGGGAAAAGACTTTTGCAAATCGTGGCACAGACAGGCCGCAACGCAGTATAAAAAGTATAAAGACATGTTTCAACCCGCTGTTTACCGTACAAGTGCGGGATGCTCCACGCTTCGAGCACTATACGGAAAACAGGCTCTCCAGACTGCAGTTACACGCGGGCTGAAGAGCCCAGAGGCGCCTCGAGGGGTGCGCACCGAAGCAACCTATGCGAAGCTGCTGGACAAGGCGCTTGGATTCAAAGTGCGCGAGTTTGTCAAGGTAGATGAAAAGTATCTTGACGATCCGCTGTACCAGAAGGCGCCGCGCGTGGAAAAGACACATGGGGTCCGCGTGTGTCGTGTTGCGTTTCATACGTTCCAACTGGAGCGCATAGACTTTTATATGGACTTTGTGCTCAGGGCGGCGTACCATATGGGCATTCCCATCGCGGGGCCAGTCGCCATGCCTGTGACAGTGAGACGCTGGACTGTGCTCAAATCGCCCTTTGTGCACAAGTCGTCCATGGAGGTGTTTGAGCGCCGCACGCACAAGCGGGTTGTGGTTCTTTATGACGCGGAGATGGAGGTTGTGAGGAAGTGGTTGAGCTATATCAATGAGAACATTCCCGTCGGCATTGGCATGAAGTACTGGCTCACTGAGTATGAGACGCTCGGCATCTCTGAACAAATTGAAAAGGCGCTCAAAGCGGGTGAGGCAGCCAACGTCGACCCCGACATGGTCAAGGACACGAAGTATGCACAGCGGATGGCCAGACGTGGTCGCAAGCTCTTGTGGACCACCTACAAGGATCTACCGACGTTCAGCCGGTCGAATGTCGAGAGCATTGCTATGAGCGTTGTTGAGAAGCTTCGGGCTGATCCCGCTGCCAACATCCGCGATGTCACGCGCAGCATCCTGTCTAGGCCAAAGAAGCTGACATCCGATCAGCAGCCAAAGGAGCAAAAAGGCCCTGACTCCAAAGACGAAAAGACCAAGAATGACAAGTCTGAAGCTACCACAAAAACAAAGAAATAACTTCAAGGTTTTCCTTTTAATTGCTTTCAGTAATACAGCAAGATTTCCTGTTTACGAACATGTGTAAGTGCTAGTGTGAGAATAATAAGCTAAATAAACTATTGCAACAACAACCACATATCTAGATTTTGCCATGCATTACTAAACAATTTTATGGCGTCAAGAATACTGGCTCTACACCCTTGCGGATGCTTCTGCCGCACTCTTCTTTTGCGTGTTTGCTCGAACAACCCATTCATACAATGTGAAGACAAGGGATGCCTGGATGCCCTTCCGCAACACACGCAGCGAGATCCCACGGAAGAACCCAACAAAGGACTCTTCGCGAAGGATCTTTGCAAACGACTGGAGCACTGTGGGGTACTCTATCGGTCGCAGCTGCATCCGCGTCTTGACCAGATCAAACGGCTGTGTCAAGTACGAGGCCGACAGCCCAGCGAGGACGCCGGCGACCATGGTAATTGTAGTTTCTGCCAGATCGACGCTCCGTTTAAGTGCAAAATCCCGTTCTTTTGACTTTATTGCTTCGTACATGAGCATATATAGCCCTGCATACGGCGCATCTCGGATGGCTGTGGGCACAGCGCCAACAAAGAATCCGCGCAACCCGCCGCTGCGCCAGATCTCCTTTGCTGCACCCATGATCCCTGCATACTTGTACAGACTGCTTTCGCAGTGCACCTTGAGCAGCGTGCCTGGCATCAGGAGAAAGCCAGCCATTGCTCTTGACGATGCTCCCACGGCCATGTTGCTCATGGAGCTGAGCTTTGTGCGTGGAATATTGCCCGATATCCGATTCTCCATTGCTAGGCACATGTTCTTTGTGTGGTTGAGGAAGTAAAAATACAGCGAGGTGCCTGGTGCATTCCTTAAGAGCGATGGCACTGTGCCGCGCCAGAGCCCAAGCACGCCTTCTGTTGTTATCACTGAACGGATCGCCTTGACAACAGGGTTCTTTGTCGGGGACGTGGCAGACTGCGCATGGCTCTGTTGTATTCTGGTCTTTAGCAGGTCGAATGGTTGTAGAAGCACGCAGGACGTCACGCCAGAGAGCGCTCCAGCCCCCAGGTGCATAGCAGAACCGGCCTTTTTATCGCCGGCCATTAGCGATAGATATACAAAAGCTGTATGTGCAAGTACTAATAGAGAGGAAAGAAAAAGAAAGAGAAAAAGCAGCAAACTGGGGAATGAAAAGAAAAGAGAAAGAAGAGAACCGTGTTGGCCTTGCTAATAAAGCGCGAATAACAACCGACTTTCCAACTGCTCGATTTTAAGCGCTCATGTTTCACCTCTATCAATTGGGGAAAGCACATCCTCCCCGCTGCTTGTTTGCTCAATTCGCTCTTAATCCATTAAGAGGCAAGCTTGTAAATAAATAAACAAAGCGATTGTTGCCAAGAAATGGCGGCTCGTTTCCAGCCACTTCAAAGCCTTGAGCTCTTTTTAAAACGCAGCAAAATACTTTGTTGATTTCGTGGAAAAGCCAAACGAAAGAAACCACTCTTTTGGCTGCTGTTGTTTTCTTTACCTTTACTTTTCACCTTCCTTTTCTCAATTTCCCTCAGCTCCCCCTTTCTTGTCCTTTTTTCCTTTCCTTTTGTCTCTATAACACCAATCCACATAAAAAGCCTTGTCTTGCCAGCAAAATGAACTACCAATCCACACCTGATGGAACGGTTGTAGATGTGGACCAGCCACAGTCGCAGCAGAACATGTTCCAAGCATCGAGCCATCCAGTGGCACTTTTGTTCCTAATTCTGTTTAAAAGTGGAGCACTTGCCATTTATCTGCTGGGGAACTTTTTCACAGACAACTTTATCATTCTGTTTGTGCTATGCGTGATTATCCTGGCGGTGGACTTTTGGACGGTCAAGAATATTTCGGGTCGGCTTCTTGTTGGGCTGCGGTGGTGGAACGAGGTGCGCGAGGACGGCACCAACGAGTGGATATTCGAAAGCCGTGATCTGTCGATTCCCGTCAACACCAGTGACTCGAGGATCTTCTGGACCGTGCTCTACGCAACGCCGGCGGTCTGGTCTCTGCTCGCGATCGTTGCGTTCTTCAGTCTGCGGTTTCAGTGGCTTCTTATTGTAATTATCTCTGTGCTTCTCAGCGGCGCCAACCTCATTGGATATCAGAGATGCGACAAGGACCAGAAGAAGAGATGGAACCAGCTGGCCAGCGGGTCGTCCAGCACACTCGTTTCGGGCATGATGTCGGGACTGATGAACAACGCCATTACAAGCGGTGTTGTTGGAAGGTTCTTTGGCCGTGGATGATAATATGTGAAAAGAGCTCTTTATACAAACAAGACAATATATCTTCATTTTTCTACGCACTCTTTGGTCCGTATGATGGAAACCTCATCGTGTTTATGATACCAAAATTAGTAAATGCAACCAAGAGACTTTAACGAGACATGACCACTATTTCCTAATGCTTCTCAACAACTTCCGTTACTATCTGGGTGTCCTTGGGCTTTGGAAACGCCTGGCCGTTTCGTCCCGGTACAGATATCGGGCGGGCACCTCGCCACCCCCATCTATACAATAGCTCATTTGCAAATATCTCTCCTATTCCTGCCATAACTCCAGTGACAAAGGGCAGTGCCATGTAGGTCGCTACAAATCCGAGAACACGGCCCCAATTGGGCACTTTTAGCATCCAGTTCTTGTGCTTGGGAGCTATATCTGTCGCTTTTACTTTGTCCTTGAGTGCTATCGGTGGTAGTATCGGACTAACTGCTTCGTCTATCATTCCAGCCGCTGCATCAGTCTGTCTTTTGCTTTCTGCTACATATGCTTCAATGTCCGCTTGTTTCGTGTCCCGATCCGAATATCTGTCCTCGGAAGATTGTGGAGGCGACGATACATTATCCAATGTCGGCGCATACTGCTGTTGAGACATGTTCCTCTCTTTTCTGTAAATAGATAAATAAACGTCTGAACTCCCCTGTCAAACCAACATGTAGTCAAGATGCGCAATAACAAAGCAATAAGAGCAAACTTGATAAACGTTGCTTTAATACACATTCGACGATGCTTGTGATAATAATTTTTTTTTTTTTGCAAGAAATTTCAAAGCGCAATCCGGACGGAAGGGTTTTGGGTTTATTGCTTTAGATCGCATGACAAAGTGACCCAAATCGCAACAAGGAACTGAAATAGTAATATATGACCTCAATACAAACAAAGACTGGTGCTCAAAATAGAAGGTCTTTGTACGAGCTGGTACTTTTAAATAATTACCGTTATATTATAATGGCTAAAAGTTATCTTGCGAACCAAGTGCAACAAGAGTGCTTGAAAACATTAAACACATGGAATAATAAATGTTTATTCGGCTAGAAATAGGGTTTCAAGGGGGGAGGTAAAGCAAAAAAAGCAGCAAGAAAGTAGTGTATTGGAACCATATCCTCACATACAGACTGTGTTTTAAATAAGCTTCTTTTGCTGGAAGAACCGGCGAAGATACACGACCTCGTAGGCTGCAACAACAACGAGGAAACCAATAGAAAAGAAGCTGAATGTCTTGACCTTTGAGTTCATCTTCTCGTTAGAGTCTCTCAACGTGCCTTCGCGCTGCTTCAAATACTGGAGCTCGTCCTGGATATCGTCCAAGGACATTGACAGACGTCTTAGCTCGACCTCCATGGGCTTCAGCTTCAGCTCGTTCTGTACCTTGTGGAGATCCTCAGCCATAGCGCCGGACTCCATCTTGAACTGGATCGTCAGCGTCCTCCCGTCCTGGGAATACCCCTGGTCAAGCGCGTTCTGGAAGCACACAATCACGTTGGCGTGTGCTTGTGTGTCGAATCTAAGCACAACCTCATCCAGATTCTTACGTGCGCCATATTGATTCAAATTCGGGCTGTCGTCGTGGATTTCCATGTTGATTGTCTGGCCAGGGAAGCCAGGGAGAACCTTGGCTGTCATTTTGACGTGCGTTCCCATCGGAAGCCACTGCGAGAGACACCGTCTTGCTCCGTTAACATCTGGCATTGCTGCCAAATCAAATTCCAAGCAGCTGACAAGGCTGGCAAGCAGAAATGCGATTGCCGAAAAAACGTAAAAGCCCTTCATCCTATGTATGCTTCCAATTCACTTTTCTTTCTCGAGGTCGGTTTAGTGATTGGGCAATACTGTGGTAAGAAGACAAGGAAGAGAAAAAGGAACCAAATATAATAGATGAGCGGATAAAGAACAAACACAAACTAGCTGATTGAGCCCAATCAATCAAAGTGAACAAGAAAGGAGAAGAAGAGCAATGTGAACGACGAATGGTGGTGGTCGCTGTGCGTCTTTTCCATGCTGTTTTAACCAGGCAGAAAAGTGGGAACCGCAGATTTGGCATCGTTTAATTGGCTGCTGACAATATCTATGCTTTTTCTCTTAGTCATGTGATTTGTCCCATACACTGCAACCTGGGTGTGTCTGGCATAGGGAACATATAAATTCAGGTGATTATGCGCCAGGCCCAATTGGGCCAGCCCTTTTTCTTGTTTCCCCATCTTTGCGCAGGGGTTTTACGTGTGTCATTGAAGTTCCGACTGAGGCCACGTGATTGCTGAATGCAAACTAAATAATAACCCCTTCCACCCCTGGCGCTTGTTCGCCTTGGGGGTGGAAATTTTTGGAAGTCCTTTTTTGGGGCTGCAACACTAAGAAATAATAAAAAGATATTCAAACGCTAAATGTCGCCCTCTGTTATAACGCAGATAGCGTAAGAAAACAGCGCTGGCGAGGCTAGAACATGTTACGTTTGCACATTGAAAGGCTAAAGTTTTTTAATAAAGAACGCAAAGATTGAAATTGAAAGAGAATAGAAAAGCGAAAGGAACCGTTATCAAACGAGAAAGCGAAGAGAGAAACCAAAGAAAAGCACATAGCCAAGAGAAAAAAGAAAGATAGAAAGAAGGTTGTCGGGTTTTCGTACAGAGTTGAAGAAAGAAATAAAGAGACAAACAAGGTTTGAAACTTTTACACGATATTAAACAAGAGAGAGAAGCGACGGTTAGCGAGACAGATCAATGGTGGGCATTTGAAGACGAGGCAGGGTATGTGGGAGGAGGAGGCATCTGCCTTGAAGGCATGTGTGGGCGCGATGATGAGTGCCGGGTGTCGCTGATCTGGCTGTGGAAGTACGACGGGGAGGAGATGGCGCACACGCGGCGCGGCTGCGAATCCAGATAGGCCACTGGCCGCTTGGCGTACTGGCTTGACTGGGTCGGTGGAGCGTAGTGCAGGGGAGACGGCTGCCTGTTATTTGGGTGGTAGTCGTACATCGGCTGCTGGCGCGGCTGTTGCTGCTGGGGCACAGGCAGCATCGATTGCTGCCGCTTGTGTCCGTAGGCGGAGGCGCGAGGCGGGAAGGCATCGCCAAAGGATGTGCGGCGGGGAGACAGAGACATTTGCTGGTACATTGCTGTTGGCACGCGCGATGCCAGCGAAGTGGCAGAGTCGGCCAGACTCAGCAGCGATGCACACGAAGGCAGCGAGATCCCACTGCCATTGCTTCCAGCGGAAACGGATGAAATGTCGCAAATGCCCGCAGACGGAATCTCCTTGATGCTCGCCAGGCTGGTACCAGCATGGATTGGCGACGATGAGCCCGACGAAAGAGAGTGAGAGCGCGGCGAAGTATAGAATGCGCGTGGGCGCTTGTTTGCACGAGCATGCACCAGGGTTTCGTGGCTGCTGTCAATGCTGAGCGGCTCGGGAGGAGAGTTGGGGGCCGACTGGTACCCTCCCTCATTGAGTCTGCGCTTCTTGTCGAGTGCCGCGGAGGCAGGCGACAGCGCAATGATGGGGATGTCGCTAATGTCCTTGGGGCTGGAGGAGCGCTTGCCGCTTCTTGAAGGGACGACAGCACCCGTCTTGGCTGCAGACGCCATGACCGATGCGAGGGCGGATAGCGCTTCCCTGGACGGCTCCAGTGTCGACGTTGTGCACAGACGCTCAAAGTTGCGCTTCTCTTTGTTGTACGACTGGCGGTAGCGCAGCTTGACGCTTTCGGGCTCGCTGCGCCACATCAGCCCGCATGCACGCGATACGTCTTTCTGGTTCATTGTGGCAAACTGGGCAGCCAGTTTCTTCTTCATCTCGGTGCGGTAACGGATGAAAGTGTTAGTTGGCTGGATGCGCTTGATCACATCCTTGTCGCTTGCGCCGCCAGAGATACGCTCAACCTCTATGGCTTGCTCGCTTAAAAACAGCGCCTTTGCCTGCTGCTGCTTGCGTCGGTAGAACTCCTTGACCTCGTCGGTCTCGTTCTTCCAGTTTTCGGCGCACATCTTGCTGATCTGCGTCTGCTTGAGCTCAGGGTACCTTTGCACAAGCTCGCGCAGCTTGTCGGAGCGGTAGAGGATGAAGCTGTTGGGAGGGCGGGATGTCAGGACCTTGCGGCGACGGTTTGCATCGGCGGCAGCGCTGGCGGCGGCGGCAGCAGCATCCGCAGCAGCAGAGGGGAGAACGGTGGCCAGCGAGGATGGCATGATAGGCGTTGTGCGGCCGGATGCAATTGAGCCTTCCGACAAGATGCTGTCAACAGATGATACTGCCAGATCAGGCGTGGTGATAGGCGAGCAGTGCTCCTCGGTTGTGCCAAAGCTGGCAACTGACGATGAGCGAGAGTAAACGGTACTCCCGGAGACTAGAGTGTGGTGAGAGGCATCAGGGATGACAGCTGACTTTGCTGTGGATGAAGAGTCAAACGAAACTATGCTTGCAAGGCTTGCCATTGTTGTGTGCTGTTGTGGTGGTGGTAGTGGTAAATGTTGTTGGATGGAGTGTGATATGGAAAAAAAAAAAAAAAGAGTATGGTTTGTTGCGGTGGTTGCTAGGATGTCGAATGTGTTGAAGAAAGAAGAGAAAATGACAAGGAACCGAGGATGGATGATGGAATAATTGAAACTGTTGAAATCAAATAAATGGAACAAACAAGTGAAATGGCTTTAGTTAAAGAGATGGATGATGAGTGAATGTGTGCGGAAGGATCGGAATACAAATCAAGTGCTGAAATGCAATGAAAGAAGAGAAGTGGTTGAAAAGGTATGTAGGAAAAAGTGGATGTGAAAGATATGAAATGAGTGCTGGAGCTAGGGTGAGAGAAGAAAAAAGCGCTTCTTTTTTGCTTTTGATGTTCAAACAAAAGACAAATATAGAAGCAGCAAGAAAGGGTGAATATAAAATGATAAATGCAAAAATGCTATTCTTAAAGTATAAAGGAGAACGTTTAGAAACGAATGCGAAAATAAAAGAAAAAAGTAAAATGGAAACGAGCTGAGAAATGGATGTATAAATATATAAACGGAAAAACAGACTTGGCAACTCGCCGTGTCTGTTATTTGAGTGTATTTGGCAAAAAACCCAATAAAAGTAAAAAAATATAGATGTTGTGGTGCTTCCGCTTGCAAACAAGCAGACTCTGACGAATGCACTGTCTTTTGAAACGGAGAGTATGTAAGTATGCTTTTTTCTGTTTTTCTTTGGCGTAAAGGGAGACGGATTCTACCAGAGAAAGAGTTGCTTTTTTCGAATTCGCCCTAAATGGAAATTATGTGCAAGGCGTTATAACGGGATAAACTATATGTAAAGATGGACAGGCAAGATCTCTACAAAGAAAGCAAACACTCGGTGCGTGCATCAAGCAGGTTTGCTTTTTTTTGATGCAATGGGGCAAAACTATCTGAAGCGAAGCGGAGAGATTTGCAGGCGCAGGCAGTATGCTCTCTCTCTCTGTCGTTGGCGCTTTGTAAAAAGAAGGGAAAGAGGAGGGAAAATAAACGGGCCAGGCAAGGGACCGCAAAGGATGGACAGGACCGAATGCCTGTTTGTCTGTTTCCGCCTGGGAGCCAATAGCAAAGCAGGATTTGCTGGTCTGAGTAAAAAACGATAGGCAGAACAGGCTGCAGCACGTCTGGCGTGTCTCGTGTTTGTACAATGGGGGAAATATGTCGCTCCTTTGTAAGTTGAAAGAGAAGGACAGGGGCAGAGATCAAAAATAGAAGAGCCTTACTCTAAAGAGAAGCGTTGTTGTTTCTGGGAACAAAAAACAAACAAACAAACAAATAGATGATGTCTCAACTGGACCTTTTTTGGCGCAGATTGTCAGGATGACCGAGCGGAGAAGAGTGGGGGAAAAAGGGGGAGTTTCTGCGATGCACAGTGGGCTGCTTTCTACAAAGCCGAGATGCGCCGATTGCCGCAAGATGCCTGCAACTCTTTCTGTAAACAAATAGCAGCACCTCTTGAGCGCGTGAACAAGCTCTTTATGTAAAAAGGAGAGAATGCTAGACCAAGTAAAAAACAAAGGAAAGGATGATAGGGTGCTGCGCGAATGTCTTTATTCTCTTTATGCTTGGACTTTGTCAAGAGAGCCCGACTGGTGATTCGTTGTGGAAAGGGAAGAAGCGAACTGGTGTGCTGCTTATCGGAAACGGCTCCCCAACTTTTGAAAAGCGAATGTTGTGAGATGTGGGCTTTTTTTGTTTGAACTTTCCTCTCACGCGTTGAGGTTGTACAGCTCAAAAGCAGATTTGCAGAGATCAAAAAGAAACACTGATGGAGGGTATGTTCAAATGAATTACAAAGCGTAAATTATTAATATATTGCGAATAAAGTAGACCTTTGATAGACTTGGTGGAAAGAGCAATAGGCTTTTTTTGTGGAAAAGATGGCTGCCAGAGCGTAATGATATTGCACAAAGACTGCTGCTACAGTGGTAGTTCCAGAGTCGGGAGTTTTCTGGTGAAGCTGGCAATAGAATATGCAGGAATGTATATAAAGAAATAGAAAGGAGGCAATAAGAGTCAGCACCGATCTTTCTGAAAAAGAATTTGAAGTATATGCAGCAACTGCTCCTGCATGCTCTTTAGAGGAAATACAAGGAACTAGCAGCCTGGGTGGCAAAAGAACGGGTTTAGAATTATAGGTAATATAGGCTGGAGCTGCTGATACAGTCAACTGGTATATTTGCCAAGGGCACTAATAATATAGTTTTTTGAGCTGGGAATGGTGAGGGGAGAGAGAAATCGAAAATACAGAGTCCCGCAATTCAAGAATTAATTCCAAACTAGCGGACAGAGTACCAAATAAAGGGCAGAGAAAACAGACTGGAGTAAAAGTAATAATAAGGATAATATGAATTTTACACGGCTATATGCGTATTTTGTGGTAACAATAAAAATAAAAATAGGATAATATATAATATTACTTTACTGGACAAACGAAAGGAAATTCGAGAAAAATATCTCTAGATTAAACGGCAGACAGGAAAAAAAACTGACAATGTGGAACAAGGTGACGACCGTCTCTCCATATATATGTTGATGAAGAGAAACAGGGTGCTGAGCTCTATTGTGCAAAGTATTGCAAGCCATTGATTGCTGCTTGCTCACTCTATCGAAAACTAAGATTTCAGGGGAACAGAAAAAGAAATAGAAAGGTCAGACGCCAGTGAACATATAGGACAGAAAATTTGGGGGGATGTCTGGGTGCGAGAATCGCGGAGCACAACCACACTCAATATCATTTCTTTGGCCCTTTTTGCTGCTAATGTCGCAACTGAGAAAACAGAGGTTCCGTTGAGCAAATGGACATGGACGCAGTGCACAGCCGGGGGAAATAACAATGGCAAGAAGCAAGGGCGATTTGTGGCAATATCGCCCATCCTCTCCATTGTTGCTCCCCCAGCTCTTCTCCATTTGCCCACACAAGCGCAGAATACATGTATCCGCTAAAGGGCGGAATGAGAAGCAGAAGAGACGAGGCTGCCCGAGCTGGCGTGTCTGAATCGGCATCGTCCCTGCAAGGTTTTTAGGGGCGGGCGGGGGTGTAGTCCTGTCGGGTAAACACACGACCCCCAAATCGTGCGCTCTCACTCCCTTTTTGTTTCTGCTTGGGAGCTCACTTGCCTGCTTGCTATCTCCGCAGCCTCTTCTTGCTGAATTCCTTCAGCTGATGCCGCTTGACACCTTTTCAGCAGTCATGGTGATAATTGCACAGTCCGCGGTGTGTTGACCATTTGGAAAAAGACACACGCCGATCTGCACGTGTATCGAAAAGGAAGTGAGGATGATGCAAAAAAAAAGATGAGGATGCTAGAGCAAGAGGTCTTTGTTGTGCATATCTCTCTTTGCTGTCTGTTTTGAGTGGAGGAAATGATGAAGTAGTGCTCTGGTGGAAAAATGCACATCTGGCTACATCTGACTGCCAGTTTGGCCGAATGGCCGTTTTGAGACAGATGGTGTGCGAATACCTCAAGCTCCATCGCCAATTGGCCCGTTGCTTGCTTGCTTCCACCCCCTTCCCCCCATCCAAACGGCAAGAGCACAAAAGCAGATGCGATGCACTAGCAGGCAGCCATTACAGGATGCATATCAATTGCCAACTGTCGTTGCCTACGACTTTCAATCCAACGCCAATCCCTTGCAACGATACGGTCTCTGTATCTTTAGCATGGTGAGAAAACACAAGAATACATGCTTGTATTTTTCTCTGTTTCTCTGTGTGTCTGCATACCAAACCAAACGTATGTTGTGTGGTTTTTATTAAGCAAAAAGAAAATAACCAGTTTCGCAATTGCGTCTCCTTCTCTCCATTTTTTACCACGTTAATGTATGTGGTGCATAACGTCACACATACGGACACACAAAGAAACGAGATGCAGCATCGCGCGTTAAGCGACACATAAATTTCTGCGTGTACGCAAATAAATGCTGGCTGTGTTATTTCCTCTTTGTGCAAGAGCAGAGGAGGATGGAAATGTGTGTAGTATTCTTAATTGTGTACACCATATATTGCTGGCGGTATGTCTGGCAAATGCGTGTCTCCAGAATAGAAAATGAGAAAAGAAAGCAATAATCGGTGCATCTGGCTGTTGCTTTGTTTCAGCCAATGTGCTTTTCTCTATCCGCATCTAAAAAATCGTTGGCATCCGACCTGTGGTTGGCAAGTTGGATATGCGATAGAAGAGATGGCAATATAGAAGCTGTAACGTTTGCTGTACGAATGTGTGGGTGCTAAGACACTCCAGCGACATTCAGTTTTCATTTATCTCTCATCTGCTTCATCTTTTCCCTTCCTAACTTATACCTTGTTAAAGCAAATTGCATTTATTCATTTCTCGGGGGTTGCTGCATCGTCTGGAACACATTCGGATACAGAATAGAATAAAATAGAAAAAAGAAAAAAAGAAACCAGATGCTCCACTTTCCTACATTAAATTGCATTTGTATGTGGTGTATTTTACATCCATATTTAATGTATCTGTATGTAGGACATGCGGTGTGTAGTTGGATTAGAATAGAAATGAAAAGCGCGTTAAAATGTCTAATTGCAGCCAGCAATGTTATTTTCTCCAATTTGTTTTTTGCCTCTTTCCCCCCTTTTTTCTCATCTTTTGTTGGCATCAAATGACTGACAGAATATTCAAGCAATCTATCTTCTTTCCGTTTGCGCCAATTGTGGCGAATAAAGCAGTTGTCATGGCACAAGCATCTGTTATTTCCGACATTATTTTTATATTCAATGTCCCACCAATTGTCCATTGTATGACATGGATGGCCATTTCTTGTCTCGCAGAACAAGTGGTAAAGATATTGTGCAAAAGATTGGTCTTTGTTTTTGGTGGTGTCGGTGTTGGTGTTGGTTTTGTTGGGTGCTCACATTGCTGGCAATGGAATATGCAAACACTAGCACCATGCATACTTTGCAGCTTTCTACGGTGTTTGAATTGGTTGGAAGAACGGCAGAGGAAAATCTCCGGAACGCGCTTCACTATAAAGTATTCTCTTCTCTTCATTGCCGTGGACATGAAAGCAAAGACAATGTATAGAGGAGGACTGGATGCTAATTAGCTCTCTTTACCTCAACCCATCCGCTGCCACACATCCTCAATCTTGCTCGGTATCTCTATTTTCTATTCACCAGGAAGTGATTGTCTAATGAAAGGAAAAGTTGCCGAAAAAGTAAACAAAAAAGCAATGCGACGTCTTGCAATAAAAAAGGTGGGTGTACTTTCTTTACATTGCAGCGTATGCATGGCTTGAGGAAAAAATGCGGATATTCCGAATGAAAAGAAGTAAAAGCCCAAACTATAAAAATAAAAAATAACCTACTTTAATATTGACAGGCCATATTGAAACACCATATGTCATCAAGAGGAAATGAAAATAAATGTATCCGTTGGGCGTTTTCCCTGCCAAGCGGGGGATACTTTCTTTTATTTCTCATGCTGCTCAATCACTGTCAAGCCTCCTTGTTTTTGACAATCCACCTTCGTTGTTATTTTCTTGGCTGCGCTTTTTTTATGGTTGGTTCTTTGTTTCAATCGAATTGTTGAGGTGTATTCATTTTCACTAAAAGGATACTCGATATTATCCTCCTTTTTCTGGATCCCCTTTGTATTCGAAACCTATTAATTCTCTTCTAGCAAGGCCATATCCTGTATTATGTTTTTGCAGGAAACACTGTTTCTTTTATTTTTCTGCGGATTCTTGCAGGCAACGGCTTGCCGACTTTCAATATCTGCACAAAAAGACATGCCCGCATATTACTTTTCTTTCCCACTCTCAACGATGGTATAACTTTTTTGTTTGCCTGCCTCTTATCCTATCACAATGCTACAATAATAATAATAATACGCAAGGAGCTTGAGATGAATGTTTTAAAAGCTATATATGCTATGCAGTATAGCGGACGTGTGCAATTTGAGAAAAGTAAGGAAGAAAAACGAGTTACATGTATTCTATGCAACACGTTTGTATAGCATTGTTTTTCTTCAGAATGACAGCGTATTTATTTTTATCATATTTTGCTGATTTCTTCTACTTTATGCAAAGCAAATGTCAGCCCACCACTTTAACTTTAAAAGGAAGTCCACATGTATAAATCAAACAACTAGAACGTTGTCATCTCAACTTGCCTTTTATTATCTTGTGCTACTCATTGACACAATCTATTTTCTCTCCATTTCATTGTTTATTCCCAATGTTTCTTTTTCCAAAAATGTAATGTAATGTAAATCCACAAAAGTCAGCTACAAATACGTACAATAAACTTTTCCAAAGTCTTGCATATGTTTTATTTAGCAAAACGTATGTTTGTTGCAATTATAAAATAGTAACAATGAGGGATTGCAAAAATGATAAAAGTAAACATACCCTTGTTTAATTTAAAATATTATCATTTATTATATTAATGAGCGTCCACCAAATGTCTTTTCTGCCATTGCTGGCTGTTTTGTATATCGATGGCATTGTTAAACATACGCATTACTATCATATTTCATAGTAGATAATAATGTTGAAAGAAAGCATATGAAAGAAACAATCCAAAAATATACACTTGCCGCAACCGCAGCATCACCAAAAAAGCTTAACGCCAGACGGAATTTGGCAAGGAAAAATATATATTCAATTGTTTATCCAAAATGCCATTGTACAGGAATGAAGAATACACGGAGACAGATAAAAAATGTCCGCACGCACCATTCTTTTTTTTTTTTTTCAGGACTAGTCGTCCCACGAAAACAAAAACCAAAAAAAAAACCAAAAAAGATGGAAAGTATTACGGAGAGACAAATTAGACATTGTTAAAGCTAAGCACAGAACCTTCCCTGGAAAGCGAGCCCTTGATGGGATCGTCGGGCAGTTTTGTTGCAGGCATTGAGCTGACCCGGGAAAGATGCACCTCGTTGAGCCAGGGCGGACAAACAACAGAGACCAGACTGGGCAGACACTCGACCTTGATAGGGCCCAGCTCCACGACCTCGCCATCCAAATCGACAATCCCATGGTTGCCAACCAGCCTGCATCCGCCGCTAGACGCCTTGCTTGCAGCGTCAACAAACGTGCCGCTAGCTGGCGCTGTTGTTGTCACGGGCTCCGCAATAACAGCAGCTGGCTTGGCGCTGGTGGCGCTCCAAGTGCCGTCAGGATCTCCGCCACCCGCAGCGGACTTCGGCACAGATGAGGCAGCCGCAAGCGATCCATGCGGGGAAGGAGACCCAAGCCCAACGGATCCAAGGCGTCTTTCAACATTCAGCGCCGCCAGCTCGGTCTCCGACCGCACCGAAAACACAGCCTGCACGGGTGGTCGCGGAGCGGCTGCAGTTCTGCTGCCGGCATCGTCGTGCATCTTCTCCACATCCGGCGTTGCTTCCGCACCTGGTGGCTGAGGAGACGCAAGACCGCCGACAAGCAGGCTGCTGTTGCCGCCAGTGCGGTGGCTGTGGTGGTGGTATGTTGCGTACGCCTGGCTGCGCACACGCACGGGGACTGGCGCCTGCGGTGACGCATTCTTTCCATCTGTCGCTGCTGCTGCTGCTGCTGCTGCTCGTCCAAGTGACCTGGTGCGCAGCGATGCAAATAGCGGTACCGAGAGCGGCCGGGTCTTGGCCAGGCTGCCGCTATCGCCCTCCCCCTGCACTGTTGCAAAACTGGCCTCGCTGCGTGTTGTTGTGCGTAGCCCGGTCGGCTCGAGAATAAAGGCGCGCACCTTGGTGTGTTCAACGCCGTCCTTGTTCATGTAGTTGTCCTTGGTCGACGACGAGATGTAGGGCAGGATCTGCCACTTGGATACAGCGCGCGAAAACACCAGATCAATGGCTCCGTCGGAGATGCGCGCCTTTTGGCAGGCCAGGAACCCGGCGGACAACCACGGCACGTTGGTGGCAATCACCTGTGCAAACGGACCCTCGATGGTCTTCCACCGCGGCGGCAGCGAACCGTCGGCAACCGGCAGCCCAATTCCCGCCGTCAGCGTCGGATGCAGCGTGACGGCCGGCTGCGCATGCGAAAGCAGAGGCGACGCCAGCGGCTTGGGCGAGTGCCGGATCAGCGGCGACGAGAAGTTTGGCGGCGGCAGCCCCCACGGCACGTCTGCTCCCTGGTCGGTGCGTTCCATGATGTTGGCCACCGATGAGTTTGTGCTGCTGTACTGAGTAGCCGCCAGCGCATTGTCTGGGCCGCCGGCTCTTCTTCCTCTTTGCACCGAATCGTGCACAGCGCCGCTGTTGCCAACAGATGCATGGCGATTGCCTTCTCCTCCGTCGGCCTCTGTATCTTCATCCTCAGGCGTCGCTGGCAGATAGTGCAGCCTTCCGCCATAGTATCGCAGGTTCATCAGACGAATGGTGCCGTAGAGATCGAGACGCGCAGACCCGGCCCATCGCATCCGCTCAGACTCAATGTCAATGTCGGCTATCAGTCCCCACGTCATCGACAGGAAGCAGTGCTCAACAAGCCCCGATGCCGTCGTCACGCTCATGACATCCAGTGGTCGCGTCTCTGCCTTGACCACGGCAACAGCCGCCTGCTCAGGCCACAGGCAGTCAATCGACTTTGCCAGCCCGTTGCCGGTGCCTGTCGGAATCACGCCAAGCGGCAGCCTCTTGTACTGCGCCCAATCCTTCCGCCTCAAGAGTCCATTGAGCACCTCGTGCAAAAGCCCGTCGCCGCTGACGGTGACTATTGAAGTGTACAGCGAAAGATCGCCTTTCTCCACAAAGTCCGCTGCGTGTCTGGGTGAGTCGGTTATCTTCAGCGAGTACGGCATGCTGCCGATTTCTAGGATGGGCTTGACGATGGACTCGAACACCTTGAGCGACTTGCGTTTCCCCGACACCGGGTTTAAAAACACCAGCGCGTTTGCCGTTTCATCTAAAAAGGCACGGTAGATTGAAGAATAAGCCCCCGATTCTCCCTTAAGCAGAGACCACACGGGTTCCGGTTGGTTTCAGTAAAGCATTGATCTTGACGTCAATGGAGGCTGACTCTAGCCATAGGAAACAAAAACAGCAACAACAATAAAGCAGCAGCAAACTGCCGGCATGGCAGACCGGTATCGGAATCTGTCAACAAACGTACCTGTAAGCTTTGGACGGATAGCCAGACGCAGCAGGCTGACCCAAGTGGCGCTGTCCTCCTGGCTCTCAACCATAAACGTCCAGGTATCGCATAGCGGCCGCTTTGCGCTCTCCCTGGCCATGATCGTGTACACTGTGAAGTGGGTGGATGCCTCGATCTTTAGGTTTGTTGCCGACGCCGCCTCAAACGACTTGAACTTGTATTTGCCTTCGGGCGACAGCGTAGCTCCAAACATCACGCTCATCGAGATCGTCAGCATGTTGGACGACCGCTCTACAGCACGAGAATGTTACAACACCCACCAGCATCAGTACCAAAACATGGCGCCATGTTGTAGAGTGCAAGCAACAGATACCAAATGAGACTTGCACTTTTGAAGAAAAATACGGAACGCATTATATTCGGTATCTTTCACCCTCCCCCACCTCGACTATTGAATCGATGGACTCTAGCGTGGGAGCGGTTGGTTTTCCATCCATCTGGTCCAAATGCATCAAACTCTAGCTGTGATGCAGATCAAACTAGGAGGATACAACAAAGTAGAATATGCACACTTACTTGACACCTCGTTCCACACGAGCCTATCCCGGTACAGCGTAAGCATACCGTTGAGCAGACCCTGCGACGAGTACAGCGCCGCCTGGCCCTTCATCATCAGAAAGTTATCTTTGCTGTCGCCGACCATCGCGTCAATTATATCTGTTGCTCCAGGCATCGCCTATTGTGTTCCTCGGGACTACGTGAGCTGAAAGGAGTTTTATTGCTACAAGTACAGCTTGCAAGACAAGAATGATAATGGAAACAGGAAAACTCTTCGACACTCTGCCAAAAGAGGAATTTCTTGAAAAAAGAAACAAAAAGTGTATGTGGTTTAACAGATAAAAATAGAAATAAAAAATAGGATAGAGCGTAAAAAACTAAAACTGAGCACCGACTAAAAAAATACAGGAAAAATGCATGCATTTCTCGTTAATTGCAGAGAATGGAAATCCGAACAGAAACAGGTGCCTTGTAGCTTGGAAGTAAAAAAACCTGTTGAATCCATTCCACAGACCAAGACGACCGCTTACAAACCAGGCCAGAATAAAAAAAAAGTTCAACACGCTACACGTATCCCCCTTATCCAATCTTTGTCTCTTGTCTACTGCTTTTTACTGCCTTGCCGCTCCCTACGAAAAGAGGAGAAAACATACACACACGCTGGCTTCTACAAGTTGACTTCGCTGCTGCAAACCACAACCTCGTTCAGCTGTCCGACAAATACTGACGGATGCAACGCAGACGGCTCCCAGCCCAAGCACACGGCTCCACATGATCCGTTAGCAACAGGAAATGGCAAAGCCTGCAGCCTTTCGGCGCTGCGCACGTCCCAGATACGCACGTGGTTGTCGCTGTCAGCGATTGCAGCCACGCCGTTCCTAACATCGAAGCCCAGCCTACGCGATGCCGGCATACCCGAAGCGCTGCTCTGCAGACTACCAAGCATTGCAGCCTCTGGCCCGTGCGTGTCGATCGGGAGATCGCCAATACTGAGATACGATGACGACTCCATCGGCATGCGAAAATCCCAAACACGAGATTCGCCGTCCATGCTTGCACTGACCACAAGCCAGCCATCCGACCCGACTCCATGAACACTTGACTTGTGTCGGCAGCCATCGCATCTTGAGGATAGCAGTCCGCGCCGTTGGTTGTGTCTCTTGCTGTCTACTCTGCGGTCAAACAGCCGAATGCACCCATCCCTGCCGCCGCCCACAAATACGTCTGGACTCTCGCTTAGAAACGCAGTGCTGAGGATGTCGGACCCTGTTTTCGCATTAAACACCTTTTGCAGCCCCGTAGGCACCACAGCCAATATAGCCGCATGGCGCTCCAGACCAGCGGCTGTAGCCACGCGGGAAGCAGCACCCAGCGCCGCGGGTGGTCTGGTGGCACAAAACACGGTTTGTCGGGGGAACTCGTAGGTGCATAGCTGCCCAGTCCCAGCGCCAGTTATTGCCACGCCTCCACCATCGACGTTGCCCATGTAAGCGTAGACGAACCGATCGTCAGCAATATGCTCAATGCAAACCACTTCGCCTTGCACGCCAAACCCGAACCGCTCAGTAATGTTATGGTCGTCGTCTATTTCAACCACGTTGATCTCGCCCGATCGGCGTCCAACTGCCACAATGCGTCCTGCGCAACTGCCACCGTTCTCCCCTGTTGCCGGAAACACTCGCAGTGCTGTTACAGCGGACAGCTGGTTGGCGACCTCAATGCTGCGTCTGCTCTCTCCGACCCACGCAAACCGTAGACGGCTAATGTCGGCCCGGCGTGTTTGTCCAAGCAATGCTATCCGTATAGTCGCTGGGTATGTGGTCAGTCGTCGCAAGGCCATGGGCACTGTCCAGTCCTCGTTTTGTAGCACTCGGCGCTGGTGCTGCTGCCTCTGTTGCTGCTGCTGATGCTGTTGCCTTTGGCATCGTCGTTCCCTTTCGCGTTTCTGTGCCTCCGAGATCATTCGCATTCTTGCTCTTTCTCGTTCCTTATACTGACTTTCCTTGCAATCCGCGGCTCCACTGGCTGCTGGAAAGTACCGTTGCTTCTCCTCGTCCCACACGAATCCCGGCAAAGAACGAGGTGCAGCAGAAGCAGCATCGGTGGTGGAACTGCCAGCCGAAGCGTTCCGGAGGTTGCTTCCTGCTGAACAATTGGCGGTGTCAGCATTCGCTCGGTATCGTGTGCCACTCTTACCGTGTCTTCGGTTGTTTCTGTGCTCCTGTCCATGCTCCTGCTCCCTTTCGTCCGGCTGTGCTCGTTGTCGCTTTGGTGGCCGGGAATTCCGTGGCGACATTACCAAACTATAGCTATCCTTTGCACTGTCGATACAACAAGCATGCTGGAGGAGCTCAATCAAAAGAGTAAGAAAAAAGAAATATGCACTAAAAGGCGACGCTTTCATAAGGTGCGACTGTATTCGATTGAGAAAAACGCAGGGATTGGCTGTTAGGTTTGTGTGGCACATACATTTTACTATGGAATTGACAAAGGCCGTGTTTCTTTTCACCGTGTTTTTTTTTGGTTGGCCAGCAGCTCTTTTTTTCACCTTATTTTCATTTTCTGAGCGTTTTACAACCAGACTAATTTGAAAGAACGGGGGAGTAGACGATACCAAAGCACGTAACTATTCTTTGTACGCCTTCTTTGCCCTGTAACCGAGAAAGGCAGCAGAGCAGCAGGAAATACACTACTACATTGGCTGCCACTTCCACACCAACGCACAAGGCCAATTCGGCGTTAGAGCATTAATCGGTTTACATATTTCGGTAAAGCCACGACGAACACGGGACGGACGGGCTTTGCACCTCTTGACACTATTGTTCAAATTAGACAAAACACACACCTTATACACTGTCTGTTTTCCTTTTCCTTTTCGCGTATCGAGGTCTGGTCAGCAAATGCCACAGAGCAACGCCAAAAAGCCGCAGGCGGTTATGCCCGGGGATGAAGGTAAGGAGATGGATGGCCAGAACGCGTGCAACGTACGGCTTTCAGCGCAACGTGCAAGGCGTACGCGAGGGTTTTGCACTATGCGCGGCAGCTGAGCAGATGAGAGCCTAGCGCAGAGGAACAATGGCTGCTTACGGTATGTTTTTATTGTGGTGGGAGATGGCGATGGTGGCTGTTTTTCTTGTTATGTAGTCGGGCAAAAGTTTCACTGCGACAACTGCCAGGCGAACCTGACGGATGGAGTGCGCATCAGCTGCAGCGAGTGTGCAGAGTTCGACCTGTGCGTGACATGCTTCTCGCGAGGCGTGGAGATCGGAACGCACAAGAATGACCATGCGTACCGGGTGGTGACGCGGCACCGGTTCCCGATCTTCACAGAGAGCTGGTCGGCCGACGAGGAGCTGCTTCTGATTGACGGGCTGCGGCAGTTCGGCATGGGCAACTGGAAGGATGCGGCAGACCATGTGGGCACAAAGTCAAAGGAGGAGTGCGAGCGCCACTACAACAGCGTCTACGTGGCATCGGATACATGGCCGCTGCCTGACACGAGCCGCGACTTTGGCATGGCGCTGGCGCAGACGGCAGGCGAGAAGCGCAGTCGGACGACGGCGCCAGGCAAGCCCAAGGTGCTGTCGTCGCAACCCAGCAACCACGAGATCGTTGGATACATGCCTGGGCGTCTGGAGTTTGAGACCGAGTTCGAGAACGAGGCAGAGCAGGTCGTCAAGGACATGGTGATCAACGACGATGACTCGGCCGAGGAGATCGAGCTCAAACACATTGTGATGAAGATATACAACAACAAGCTGGACCGCCGGCTGTACCGGAAGGCCTTTATCTTCGATCGCGGACTGCTTGAGTTCCGCAAGAACCAGGCCATCGAGAAGCGGCGGCCCAAGGACGAGCGCGATCTGCTCAACAAGATCAAGATCTTTGCGCGCATGCAGACGCGCGACGACTTTGAGGCATTCTCCACTGGTGTTCTCAACGAGCATACGTTACGCCAGCGGATTGCGCAGCTGCAGACCTGGCGCCGCAACGGCATCACGACCTTCGAGGACGGCGCGCAGTACGAGTCCGAGCGGTCACAGCGGCTATCGCGCAGGGCGACCACGCAGCGGGACAGCGCGCATCTGCTGGAGCGGCTGCAGAAGATCGTAAGCGCCCGCAATATGAGAGAAGCAGGCACAGAGTCTACAGCGACAGCGACAGCAGCGGCAACAGCAACAGCGACGCTGAAGCAGACGACGCGCAAGACGCCGAACACTCTGGACATCGAGGGCGCCGATGGCATCAACCTGCTAGCGGATGCCGAGAAGGAGCTGTGCTCGCAGCTGCGCATTTTCCCGCGGCCATATCTGGTCGTCAAGCAGACGCTGCTGTCGGAGTACGCGCGGACCGGCTCCCTCCGCCGCCTAAGAGCGCGTGAGTTGATCCGCATCGACGCCAACAAGACCTCCAGGATTTACGACTTTTTTGTCCAGAGCGGCTGGATCAAGGCGCCCGACCATCCTACCATGCCTCTAGCCTTGGGCTCCTCCACCACTGCTGGTGCTCTAGCCGCCGGCGACGCGTCAGTTCCCGCCGCCGCTCCCGGATTTAGTCGCCATACAACGTCTGGCTCCCTGGATTTTCCGATCAAGAGTGAGCAGTGAGCGACTGGCCGGGGCGCTGAATGCCTCTTGTTAATTATTAGCACCATACTCTGTACCAAATAACTCTTCTCTTAATAAACGCAGCATACTAGCAACATCCTCTCTATCCCGCAGAACACAGGCTGAAACCTGCTGGGAGCAACAAAAAGCACAAGACACTCAACGTCTTGATCCGTTTTATTTATTAGCACTTCTACTCCGCCTGCCACACTCTCCTCCCTTCTTTAAGCATAGAGGGAGAGCGAGAGAGACAAGCACAGGAGAAACAAACAAAAAATAGGGGGAAGAAGAAACCCTAAGAGGAACGCACGGTGGAGCATTTAGAACTTGCTGAACTGCTTGGAGCCCTTGGTCTGCTTCTGGTGCTTGATGACGTTGAAGCGGATGGTCTTGGACAGAGGACGGCACTGGCCAACAGTGACGATATCGTTCTCCTCAACACCAACAAAGGCGGGAGACAGATGAGCGGTGAGGTTCTTGTGACGTCTCTCGTAACGCTGGTACTTGGGGATGAAGTGCAGGTACTGGCGACGGATCACAACGGTGCGCTTCATGCTGGTCGAGACAACGGTTCCCGTAAGAATGCGGCCGCGGATGCTGACGTTGCCGGTGAATGGGCACTTCTTGTCAATGTACGTGCCGTTGATGGCGTCGGCCGGTGTCTTGAATCCAAGTCCAATATCCTTGTACCAGCGGGTGTTCTTCTTGCTGACTCCCTTGGCGTTGAGGAACACCGCCTCCTGCTTTTGGAACGACTTCTCGGTCTACAGAATCAGAATCAAAACATCAGAATCAACGTGTACGCTATTAGCAGCCAGAACGTGTGGAAGAAAATGGTGCGTTGTAATTAGAGGTTGGCTACTCTCTGGTGAACCAGTTATGCTTCTGGGCCACGCTGAGACGGACACCTTTGTATGCTTGTTATGATCCATAGCATCGCCTCTTTGCCCACGCCTGATCCATCCTTCCTCAGCATAGCCCAGAATCTTCATCCACTGACGCAGCCAGTGCAAAAAAAAGCCCGTCGGCTTCATTAACCCTTTCACCGTGATTATCCCTGCCGAGAAGCAAAAAAAAGAAGAAAAGAAAAGAATCACGGAACCTCGTTCCCTTTTCTGCCCCTCCATTTAGAGAAGTGCTTCTTGTTTCTCCTTTTGTTCCTGCAACCTCAATTGCACAAGTACAACAAGGCAAACACACAGCACCACTTTCTTCCAAGGCAACCGAATCTTTTGAAATTTAAGAGAAGAGCCAAGATTCTCGCAACCTAAATCCGCTCTCCTTATGAGTTCAACTAGAATTGAATACGCACCTGCTCGGACATTGTGAGATTGTATCTACCCTGTTTTTTTACTTTAGTGAATGGGAGAAAAGAGAGGATGAAAAAAAGGAGGTCGATTTGAAATCCAAAAGAGAAAAAGAAGGTAACTCTTGCCTCTCTCTGTTGCTTCGACTGTTTTGCAAGATCAACGATGAGCGAAAAAAAAACTTAAGAATAATAACAGCCTGAATTGTTTTTTTTTCCTTTCTTCAGCGCCTGTGCAAGCCTGTGAATAAACGTCCTATTTTTTTCTTAGCGTCAAAACGAGGAGGGGCTTGCTTTGTTGCAGCGAAAAACACCCAAAAGCTAAATTTTTTCCTCCCCTCCCACCCTAATCAGCAGTGGTCCTGAATTTTGACATTAAAATATCACAGCAATGTATCAAATCAAATCACGAATATATCACGTGAAACAACTCTGTAGGGTCCGGAGTTTGTGTCTTTGTCTGATTTGCTGGGCATATAACAAAAAGTCATCATTGAGCTTTAATGCAGGGCAACAATATTTAGCTGGATAAAGGAAAGAAGCCAAGCCCCGCACCACTTTAAAAGGTGCCTCCTGCATGCTCTTTATTCTCTGCCTTTGTGTGATGGCGGACTTGTATATTTCCACTTTTCCGTTTTGTGTCTTTAGCACTTGTTAGAGTGAAATTCTCTTGTTCTTTTTACATATTCCGCATTTTCTGTTCTGGTCTTAATTTACGTTGTTATTTTCACTTTTATGACTCTATGAGCTAAATAGACCATTGCTTATAACCCCACGGTGCTCTTTGGAACTTGATACGCAATACAGGACTAGTTACGAATAAAACAAAGTCGAGCAGAAGCACACCAGTATAGAACACAACCCATGAGCGACTACTTATTCTGGGCGTTTGTGGGGCTTGTTGTCGTGGGAGTCTGCTACATCATTGGCCTCTTCCAGGGACGTCGGTCGCAGCTAAGCATGCGGCTAGCTCGACTGCGAGCACACGGTCGAGCAGTAGTGCCGGGAGGCAACAACAACAACAGCGGTGGAAGAGGAGGAAGTGGATCGTTTCTAGACGACTACCGCGCAGGACTCAGCAGCCAGAACTTTGATGTCAGGATTAATATTGACGGCGAGGATGCGCGGCCTGGTTTGGATTCGGAGGAGGTCAGACGTATCATGGACGAGCATGGTGTTACGTTTGATAAGGCCCGGCTTATGCGCCAGCAGCGGCTGATGGGCCACAACAATATCGACCCTGAGACGGGAATGCCCATGGATCCGAAGGCCGTGACATTCAGCAGATGACTGATTCCCTATCCTTGCTGTTGTTTTCGTATTTCTATTTGTTTATATTTTATTTTTCTTTCACCGCCATTAAATGCCAATGTTGTACTAGTAAAAGAGAAATGCCATAGCACTAGGGTTATATGATTGCGCACATGGTCCACCATACCAACGATCCTGATGCAACTTACTTCTTGCCAAAAAAGCTGAGGATGGAGCGTTGTGGAGCACCGGCGCCCTTTGGTTTCTTAGAGCCTGCTTGTTGCTTCGAATCGCCGCCATCTGCGTCGTGCTCCTGCGACGACGATCCATTCTGCTCACGTTTGACAGCCGCAGCACTTGTTGCGGCATTTCCGTCATCGGACTCGCTCTCCGAGTACGACTCCCATTCATCGACGACCTGGCTTACCAACATACCGCGCTTGTTCTTTGTGTGTTTGACCTTGCTAACCTTTCTGCGCTTGCGGACGCGGTGTTTGTTGGAGCCATTGCCAAGACCATGTTTGTATGACGAACTCTCCCCATCCTCATCCGCAACCTCGTCCTCTGCTGCTGCCACCGCCGCCAGCTGCTGATCGGTGTCCTCGTTGTCCGGACTCGCGGCGCTGTCCATATTGTGGTCGGAATCGCCTGCCATTTCAACGTCGGTGTCCGCCGTCATGGCCATACCGCTGTAGGCAGCAGCTTCTTCTTTGATAGAAATGCCCTCGTCTTCATTAACCTCATCGTCATCGTCAAACATATCCTCGATACGCTGCCGCGCCTCGAGATTGGTGTCACCCTCGACGCTCTGCATCTCGAGGTCGGCGTCCGACTGCTCGGCGGTATCGTTTTTATGGACATCGCTTAGCTGGCTTTCAACATCCTGGCTTTCTTTGTTTTGGCTTTCAAGGTTCTGACTTTCTGTGTTTTGGCTCTCGTCACTCTGGCTCTCCTTTGGTTTGGCCTCGGTCTTCACAACCCTTGCACGACCAAAGAACGATTTTACGCTTCTGGGCTGTGCCGTGCTGGTTTTCACAGACGCGGTGGTCTCCTTTCCAGCAGACTCGGAGTCGCTGGGGCTGTGGATGGCGGCGGGCTTTACGTCGGCTACCGGAGTAGCGGCGGCGGCGAGTTCCTTCTTCACCACTGGCTTGACACACTCGCTGTAATCGACTGACTTCTCAATAGATCTCACGCACACCCTTGCAACACTGCTCTGCACGGCCCACAGGCTATCCATGTCGCGATTGTTCCCGGCCTGGACATTCGCCATCACGTAGGACGCAGCATCGTCAGTCGCACGGCACTCTAGCGAGTATATATGCCACGCGGGGTTGGTTAGTGCCTGCTGCGCGTCAGACAGCATTGCCTCGGGAACCAGGCTCACTTGGATCTCGGCTAAGCCTGAGTTGGTGATCGATGCAACAGTGGTGGTACCAGTCACTAGGTACGTTGCATGGCACTTGTCCTTGTTTTTGGCGTGGAATTCGGTGAGTAGTTGTTTTGCTGTGTTGACATGGACGCCGAGCTCGCGACTAAGTCGACGGTAGGTCACTACCTGTGACTCGTGGAGCACGAGGAGACCAAGCACTTCGTCTGCGGTGTTCATGTCGACAAGAGGGGATTTGGAGCAAGTAAGGGGATATAAACAAGTACAACGGAAATAAATAAGTAAACAATGTAAAGAGGAACTATTAACACTCTCGTGGAGAAATGCCCAACGCTGTTGAAATACAAATGCAAAGAAAAGGTGATTTATTTTTCTATTCTCACTTCTTGCAAACGGTAAATAAATAAAGAAAAGAGAAAACGCGCGTTGGACGTGTTATCCCAGAAAGCAGGGAGATAAAGGCGCTGGCTTGATTTATTATCTCATTGTTATTCTCGCTTGCTACTTGAGCGGCTTGTTGTCCAGCGCGTTTTCGGAGTAGTTGAGCCAGGAGCCGCGGTAGTTGCGGATTACAAGGGACGGATCGACCTTTTCAACCTGGTCAACGGCGTTCTGGCTGCGCTTACCCGAGCGGCAGTAGAAGATAGTGTCCTCGTCGGCGGAGGGCCGATCAACGCCGTACTTGGCCTTGAATTCGTTAGACGGCAGGGCAAACGCCGCCGCCACGCTGCCTAGCGGGATATTGACGGCCGTGGGCACCTTTCCCTCGGCCACCTCGTTGGGCTCGCGCACATCAACGAGCAGATAGGATCTGTGTCCAACCCCGTGGATGTTCTGCTTCAGCTCGTCAAAGGACACGTCTGCCTTCACGCTGTATGCGCGTCTTGCGAGCTGCGTGAAGAGTCTGGCCGAGGATTGTGCGCGAACAAGGTGTGCCATTATATACGTGTGTGTTTGTAGATAATAGGGAAAGAGGCCTTTTTGACGCAGGGTGAAACAAATACAAAGAAAGGCAGCAGTACTGGTATACGAGAGATAGAGACAGAGCAGAACAGAGATGATTCTCGGAGAAGGGGCAGGAGAAGAAAGCAAGAGAGAGATGTGTCCTTTTATCCGTGGAGAAATGAATGAAACAGATAGAGACGCGATGGAGGCCTTCCTTTTCTCGTCCTTCTATCGCTGTCTGCCTGTGAAACACTCTAGCATTCGCATTGTTCTGATAAATCGATTGCGCAATATCTTGGCTTTTTTTACTTGCGTGTCTGGATCCTTTTCTTTCGCCTTTGCTTATTGCGGGAATCTATCCAGAAAAAAAGGACCGAAGCCAAATTGCCGGGAACTTTTTCACGAGTTCCAAAAGCTTATTTCTGGGCATTGCGCTTTACTAGTTGGTCTGAAGTCGCTGCAAACCACGACGAGCATAGCATGTTTAAGCCCCAGGGTTAGTTTCGCTTGTGTAAAGCTCAGTTCAGTGTGAATAAGCTCTCTTTTGCAGCACGAGACCGAGGAGGTTGAGGGGCGCTAATGATATCAGAGTAACGTCACGCTTAAAGAAAAACACCACGCAAGTTGAATGTGTGGTAGATGGTATGGTGTGTTTTTCTTTCAAAAGGCATTTTCTTTTTATCCTTTTCCCTTTTCCTTCTCCTTTGTCATTTATTATTGTCTCTTTCTTCATCAATACCTTTTCTATTTTGTTGTTTCCTATTTTCCTTTCTCTCTCCATATTTCTACATCTTTTCTTTCCTTACTTTATTGCACGATACACGACCATATTATTACATGTCAGACGAGACTTCCGCAGAGGCTCAGCCACACGCAGCGTCTGCATCGGCGTTGCACTTGACACAGCAACCTCAGCCGCAAACGGCGCGCAGGGACAGCAGGACTGGGGACAAGTGTTGGATATGTCTTGATGAGCTGCACAAGAACAGACGCGAGTGGCTCTACCCATGCAAATGTTCGCTTATCTGCCACGAGGAGTGTCTGCTCCACTGGGTGACAGAGAGCGAGAGACACACACGAAGCGGTGTGGTACGTATGATTTTTTTGAAAACCCTATTGCCGCAGCCACTGTTGTTAATGCTGCCTTTGGTGTTTGGGGCTGGGAGGTTTCTTGAATGTATGTCAGCCGTTTGACTAAATGCCAACAAGCGCATGGGCCAGATCGCACATGCCTTGTTTTTTCTTTCTTTCTTTCTGTTCCTGCAGTAGGTCCGGTGTCCGCAGTGCAATGCACCATATAAAATAGTGCAGTGGCGGTCTACGACCTTCAAAGTGCTCAAGACGGTATACAGCCTGGTGGACCGAGCAATGCCGTTTTTCCTAGCGACGATCGGAAGCGTGGCGATTGCGGTGGCATGCACGGCGTACGGGGCGCACGCGGTGATGATGGTGTATGGACCAGCCGATGGACGACGCATCCTGGGCGGCGGTGGACGATGGGAGCATGCGCGATGGGTGCTGCTGCCGATGATCCCGGCGGCGCTTATTCTTTCGCGGATTCAGGCGGGGGTGGCGTACATGCCGCTGTCGACGCTTCTGATGGCGGCGCCGCAGCCGGTGCGCATGCAGTGGCCACCGTCGCCGTCGCTGGTGCTGACGGCGCTGCCAACGGTTAGTTTCATATACCGCTACCTGTGGGACGCGACGCTGGGACGGCTGGAGCGCCGGTGGGATAGTGCGGCGCCGGAGGAGAAGCCAGGACTCACCATCCGTCTCTTTGGGCAAGGCGACGCTGCCGCCGAAGCTGAAGTGCTGGAGGAGATTGGGATACCGCAGCAAATGCAACAACAGCAGCAGGATCGGGATCGGGAGCAGCAGGTGCACGGACTGCCCGAGGCGCAGCATGTCAACGCAACGATTGTGCTCAACAGCACGACGCTGTGCCGGGTGCTTGTGGAGTCGCTGCTTCTTCCAGCGGTGTCGTCGGGCATAGGATCGCTACTTGGGCGGATTCCGGCGTTCCGACGCTCAGGCTTGGGCTACTTTGGCAGAGCAATGCTTGGCGGGTGCGCGTACTTTGTGTTCAAGGACATTGTGCGCGTGCTGTACAAGTACCTGCTGTACCGCACGTACTCGAGCAGATACATTCAGGGCCGCAAGCGGTTCTAGCAAGTAGCTCCTCAAAGTCGTCAGCATTGATCACTAATACGTATTATTCCATTGTACCTACCAAAAAAAAAAGAATTCCAGTTAGCGGCTATATAAAAAGAGGACATGAAAAGGAAAGATCGCTTGACGTTGTATTGATCCAGAGTGAGTGGGGTCAGCTTAGCTGTAGATGCGGGGACGTCTGGTTTCGTGCAGTCCAAAGCTCTCAGCTCCGAGCTCGCTGGCACCCGAGATGGCGCGGATGCGGGCGCGGCGTCTGTGCCTGTTGATGTAGTGCATGGCGACAATGACCAGCACGGCCAGCGCAGCGGCACCAATGACGCCACCAGCAATCTTGCCGGCGCGACTGCTGCCACTCTTCTCTGAGGACTCGTTGTCGCCGTCGGCGTCCTTTTCTTTGCCTGCCTCGTCGTTTCCATTGTCGTCGTTATCGTCATCAGCGTCCTTCTCGCTGCCGTCGGATGCGCTGGTGGCAGCGTCACTGTCATCGCCGGTAAAGTCTGAGCGCACGGAGCAGGTGGCGACCTGGGCTAGCCAAGGCGACTTGCAGTCGTAGTTATCTGAACTGATGGTAACGGCGTCCTCGTTAGTGCCGCCGAGCCACAGCATCCAGTGACGTCTGTAGGACGTGTTGTACGTGGGCTCGAAGACGGAGATCAGATCCTGGAGAACCAGATCCGGACGCGCGTAAGCGAACTCTGGGAAGTTGGACACGCCAGTCTTGCTTGTGTATCCGTCGGTACGCCAAATATTGCGCTGCACCAGGAACTTTGCATCGGCTGGCGAGGACTGCGTGGTGTCGCTGGCGTAGCCAAAGTCCTCGTACCACTCGGATGCGCGCATGCCGTAGTTCTTGAGGTCGGTCTGGTCAACCACAAAGTCGGCGTCCTTGACAGCGTCGTGGAAGGCAGCCTGGTCGGTCGGGTCGCTCAGCGCTTTCTTGGTCGTGTTGGTTGCGCCTGTGGCTGCCAGCAGCTCCTTCTGGTACAGCGTGTCGATGATATTGTAGGTGGGCTTGGTGCCGCCATTGTACTCCACCCAGTACACGTGCGACGGCCCGTTCAGATGCTGCAGGTTGCTGCGGTGGCACTCGTATGCGTCCGAGATGCTGGTAAACAGCGTGTCGGCGCTCTTCTCCTCGTTGAAGAAGGCTGCCACGACCTTGATCCACTCGGCCTTCTGCAGCGGCGTGAGGCTGTCATCGCTAGGCAGCCGCACGGTCTTTGCGCCGCCGTCGCTGTCAGCGGTATCGCTGAACACGACGTCCACGCTGGGATCGGTGCCAGTGTTCTCTTCCTCGCTTTCGCTGCTGCTGCTCTCGCTAGTGTCTTCTCCAAGCGTGGCTAGCTTGCTGGTGTCTACGCAGATGTTGGTAAGCAGCGCCGGGTCGGCAGCTGCGGCAATTGCAGAGCTCTTGCCCAGGGCCTCCAGGAACCCCGATGCGGCGGGGATGCGGATGCCTACGGACTGCACGGGAACGTGGAACCACTTGTCCACCCCGTCCACGCCCGTCGGCTGGCTGTCGCCGCAGTACAGGCCGTACGTTGTCTTGCCCACAGCGTCCTGCACCACCTTGTAATCATCGTTCACCGTGATTGTGAACCCTGGGCTTGTCGTCACGTCAACTGTGTCAAATCCGCACGCTCCCTGCACCACGCGCGCACCGCAGGCCATCGCTGCCACCAGCCACGCTGCTGTGTAGTATATGCGTACCATTGTTATGTCTATTGTCCCGTCGCAACAATCGTCTCTATGATTCTTTTTCTGAGAAAGAGGGGATTGGTTTTTCCTTTGTTCTCTGTGGCTTGGGCGGATAAAAAACGCACGGTGTTTACAAGCAAAGGGTACTCAATGAATAAAATATCAACTTTTAAAAAGGTAACCAAATACCAAACAAAAGCCAGGGCTTGCCGCTTGTTCTAGCTGGAACGTCCAAATGTATGGATATATTGATTAGGGTGGAATATATAAAGCAGTAACCACAAATAAACAAAGATACCGACCGTTTCTGTAGAGAAACAATGTAAAAGACTAAAGAAAGAATGGAGAGAGAAGAAGAGGGGGGAAGAGAGGGAGCGGAAGACGGCGAAAATACTTTAAAATTATACACTATTGCATTTTCTGACATTAACAAAAAAACAGTTTTATCAGATAAAAATAATCAGGCGATTACCGATTATGTATGTTGTGCATCGTTCGTTCAGATGACATGCTATGCGTTATATGCTGGATCATTAAGCAGGTGTTTCGTAAGTCCTTTGCACCTCTGCTTATTCAATGACCTTTTAAATGCTCATAGCGATTATGATACAGGATTGAAAAGAGCAACAGGGTCTGATATTGGTGTATCCACAACAAATTCACATGGATATATTGAAGGCAGCCAAATCATGCACAGCACTTTGGCAACAAGTATAGAAGTGGTAAAAAACAATGTAGCTGAGTTCATTTACATTAGAATAGACAATATATTTTATTTATCTAGAAATAAGAAAGTTAGCTCCGGTGCTAGAACTAATCGTTAAAGTACTTATTTAAAAGATTTATTTATTTTTAATGCGTTTTTGTGAGAAAGAAAGGGTTCAGTGGTTTGTGTGGGTGGGTATAAAAGAGAGAGAAAGAGAAGAAGTGTGGATCCATAACGAATTATATGTCTCTCGCTATATTGCCTGTCCAACAGACAGGCAATATGCTCGAGATATAATCTTTGACAGCAATGATCCTGATCATATAATTAACATACTTGATCAATAAACAAGCCGAGCCACCGCTTTTGAGCGTTTAAGCCATTTCCTCTGCCTTTTATTTCATTCTGCCCTTGCTTTTCTTTTCTTTTGCATTCAAGTCTGCCTGTTGTTACATTTCAAAGTTCCTTTTTTCTTTCTTTCTTTAACTTCTATACCTGTACTCTAGACCAGACCCTACCCACAACAAGCAATAATAGAGAGCGCATACATTGTAGGACGATGGACCCCTCGGAACTCGATGCATTAAAGTCAGGTCAAATGTCGTCCGACACCCAGGACAAACAGCAAGCCAATGCACAAACGTAAGTGCAAAAACTAATTAATACACACACGACCACAACTACCCTTTTCTTTCCTACTCACTGCAACTAATATTTATAGGTGGTTTTATTATTCTTTCATATGTTTGCATTTGTTTTTTTTCCTGAAGAGGTAGACAGCGCAACGAGGAGGAGCGACAGACCCTTCTGGCCCAGATCCTGGAACCCGATGCGCGGGAACGACTGGGTCGCATAGCGCTGGTGAAGGGAGAATTGGCGCGCGGGGTCGAGGACATGCTTATCCGCATGGCCCGGATGAACCAGATCCGCAAAAAAGTCACGGAGGACGAGCTCAAGGACATGCTGGAGGACATTAGTACCAAGAACCGCCAGGAGACCAAGATTATTGTCAGTAGAAAGGAGTTTGACGATAGTGATGATGATGAGGAGGAGTACGACTTTTAGGATTCATTCATTATTAATATTAGAGAATAGTTGAACAAGTAAATGGAGAATGTAAAGGGCGTTGGTTGGTGTTGTCCTATAACTCAACAATCTCCAAACTGCACTCTGTTAAACAAGCCTGTTTTTTATTGAGAAGAGTTAAAAGGAGGAAATTGGCCTTTGTATTTTCTTTTCTTTTTCTTTTATTCGATCCGGCTTGGGCTTCAAAGATGGATACCGGAGGGCTGCGCATATCCTTGCTCGCCTACTGCCGCGAATCAGGGAGAACCATGATGCCAGACTGCCGGGTATCGGAGGCCCGACAGGAACTAGTGCAACGGCTCGACATTCTGCGGCTCCAGTTTGCGCGTTGCCACAGCGCGCACGAGTGCGCCAAGTCGTACTGCGATGCGGGGCCATTGCTCAGCACGATGGCGCGGTCGCCGGTGGTGGCAAGCGACGCCCAGCTGTGCAGGGCCCTGGTTGGTGCTGCGATCGAGTACAGCAAGGTGCTGTACCTGGGCGTGTACTCCAACCAGAAGGCCTCGCTGTGGTTCTCCCGTCTGGCTAAGTCGCTGCTGGCCATTGCCGAACGCAATTCGCCAGTTGTGGATGAGTATACGCGGGTTCTGCAAAAGTACCGGATCGGCGTGGATGAGGCGGATGGAGGCCGGTATATGCTGCGGACGACAATACAGATGTTGATGATGATGCTGCCATTGGAGACCGAATCCCAGAGAACGTTGACCGGAAAGGACCGTGACCTCATTTGGCAGCAGACCTTTTCTCTATGCAGCAACAGCAGTCACCCCGAGACGCTATTTGAAGAGATCGTGGACGCCATAGACGACTGCGGCTGGCGCGTGCTGGAGACACACGGGATAGTGGAGGAACATGGCATCCGGCTGCTAGCAGGTCTTCCTACTACCAAGTCGCTGACGTAAGTTGTTAAGGATATCATTTACTGGGCAGATGTACACTTTATTCTCTCTACATTTCTTTACTTTTGCATGCGTTGCCAAGTAACGCAGCATTCAAAATGTCTGGGTGTATTTATGAATTGTAGGCTGTGGAAGCGGGTTGAGCGAGCACGAGCAGTCTTGGTAAGCTTATTATCTCAGTCGGTTTGTGACCATTATGACCTGTTATGTATGTCTTGTATATTCCTCGGCATCTACGCTGCATTTAGTGAACAATATATTAGGCATATGCGATCCTGTAGGTTATGCATTTATTAGGAAAAGACATACGGAGCGCTCACCCAGCGGGACAGGTGGTTCATGCGATACTGTCGACCGAGGAGCTTGCACGCCAGATGGCCGTGGATTTTGCGCACCTTTTGGCAACCACAAGGAACAGGCGAGTGGTTGGGCTCTGGCGACAGCTTTGTAAACAGAACATGGATGTTGTTGCGCGTATGGATGGCCAGGCAAGTAGCACAATAAAACAGCCTGGGGGGAATTGTGCTTTTTTGATATCTGCATTGATTATTATAATCCCTCTATTTTCTCTGCTGGAACGGACAGATGGGAAAAATAGCCGAGGGAGGAAGAAAGGAAGGAAGCTGTAGTTTTCCATTCTCCATTGGCAGTCAGGCTGTATGAGCTGGTTGTTAAGACAATTGTTATTACTGCTCCCATCCACCCCGTTTTTTGGATGAATAGCAAATACGACGAGCCATGTGCTACAGCAGCCTACATTTATGCCCATGTCCCCATGTCCACCATGTTAAGAGTGTACAAGCCAGCAAGGCAACTGTTGCTTGTTTTTCATTTGCTTTGGGTCTAGGATGGAAAGCAGTAAAATTCTGTACACATTCCATTCCCCTGATGATTGCCAGAAAATAAAAATATATATGTGGAGCACCTGAGATCTGTGCCTTCTTACACGGTATATTCATGCTAAGGTGCAAAGTAGAAGGCAAAAGAAGCTTTTTATTACTTTCCATTTCTGTTTTGTTCCGTCTGTCTGCCTGCCTGTCTGTGTTCAGCTGAGCACGCGAAGATAATAATAAGAAGGCAAGCAGAATGGAATAGACAATGCGTAGGTGGGTGGATGGGTTGGAGATGGTGTCTTCCTCCTATTATGTTATTGTGAGGAAATGGGGGGGGGGCAAAAGCACACACACAAAACCAACAAACAACAGACTAATGAATGAATGAATAAATGAATGAATGGGTGCTTGGGTTCCAAGATATCGAATGAGGCGCCATATATATCCAACCAAGCCCGCCCATTTCCTTTTTGCGTATACCTGATCCCCGAGCCATGATGGGAATGCGCTTTTTTGGTGGATGTTTTTGCATGTAGGCAGTCTTTGGTTGTTCGTCTGGGGACGTAGTTGAGCTTTTTGCGCCATATAATACAGACACTGCTGCAAAAACGCTGAGCGAACGGCTGCTTGGCCAGTGGCGGGTGGCAAGGGAGGCCCGGTGCCAGAAGCGATCCGACAGCAAGTGCGTCCTGGCGTGGCTGGGAGCCGTTGCTTTGGCCAGCGATGTGCTTGCCTTTGATATCCTGGATGTCCATTTTGCTGGCAGCTATCATATCGCACCACCTGTGCTTGCAGAGAAATCAGGTGCGGGATTGACTGCCCAGCTTCAACAGGAGGTAGGTCTTTGTAAATCGCAGCGAGAGATGATAGCGGCCCATCCTGCTATATGTTTGCTGTCGTCCATCATGTGCATGTGGTTTTATTACATACAGGAGGAAAAGAAGGAAAGCCTAAATCAGGTGAAACAAAAAGGCACATAACGTGGGTGATGCTAAATTGGTGTGTGAGCTTCATTCTCCGTAACGGAGCTTGTTATATGGCTGTTGGTCATTTTTTCGTTGTGGAATAGGTGGTTCGGCGTGAAATGGCGCTGGATGTCGCAGCATTTCTGTGGGCGCCGCTGGCTGGCATGGACGGCAGAGCGAATGCCGCGGCCAAGGACAGCGTTCTGCGCGAGTGGATACGGCGCAGGCCAGGCAGATTGAGTGGAGAGCACCACTAAAAAAACAAGCGAAATAGCATCGCTGTGCGCAGTAAGCGTGCCCGACCCTCTGTTGTTTCAGAAATCTCCACTTTTGGAGAAGAGGCGGAGAAGCAGAATGCATTGGAGCGCTTGCATGCTTGCGAAGAGAGAGGGCGGCTATCAATAATCTTGTCTGCCTTTTTTCCCAGCCAGATTCTCGTTGCTGCATCGGCTCTTTTTGTTGTTTGGCTCCGCTTCTGGGCCGGCGGACACGCCAAAAGGCCCCGCTGGACGCGTCGTCGCAGAGAGGGGAAGGAGAGCGCGTCTGCTCTGTTGTTCCGAGAGGCGGTTCGCTTTAGGCGCCGAAGCATAACCCAAACAACAACAAAAGGCAGCACTCGCTGCTTGTTGCTTGTCGCAGAATGCAAATGGAAAAATGGCTTTGCCCTCTGAATTAAATAAAAAAGGGACGAGGGGGAAATGGTGCGAGCAAGATTGAATTGGCTGGTGCCGCTTGCCTTGAGCTCGATTTTGGACGCCTTTCCTCGGATCCTTTTCCTCTCCTTCCTTTTCCATACAAAGAGCAATGATGGCACCGGTTGCTGTGTGGGTCTGGAGGGAGCACCTTTTGGATCCACGGGCCCATGGATGAAAAGGACCCGTGCTGCAAAAGAAGAAAGCAAGCAAGCCCGCCCTTTTCTCGCGTCTCTCGCCCATTCTGGGGGGAGTTTTCCACACTGCATTTGCCTTGGATGATGGAAATGAAAGAATGGCATTCCGACCCACCCCGTTCTCCAAAGCGAAGAGAAAAAGGACACAAGTGTTTCCATTTGATTCCTCCCTCGATTTTTTCTGTCTGGCATCCACGGCCATTCGCTAATGAGGAATGATGGGCAAGCGACAAAACCAAAACGCATTTTCTCAATTTGCCAACATCCAAGCCCAGGCACGCGCGCGCTCCTTCCCTTTTTCTCCTACCCAAATCAAAACCAAGCCAAGCGAAAGCCAAATGTCCTTTCATGCCCGCCATTGTTATTTGTTGCGTGCTTTGCCCGCAGCCTAGCCCCTCCCATTTCCCTCGCCCTTCGCCATCGTACTTAAAGGAAGACATATTCGCAGCCGCCCCCCGCCTTGCTGCCTCCGTTTTCTTTTGCCATTTTTCTTCCAACATATACTCTTTTTCCTCCTAACCAGCCAGCTTTTTCTACTCTTTCTAGTACTAACAACTAGCGCCATTTAATCATGCCTCGCCAAAAGACCGCCACCAGTGCCAGCACCACCTCAAAGTCCAAGGTCAAGAAGTCTGCCACCGCAGGAAGTAAGTATTCTTTGGCAGCAGCAACAGCAACGTCTGCGCTCTTTATTTGATTTCTTCACGCTTGCCGCTTTTGTTTATGCTGGTGCTGATAAGCAGGGAGAGTGATTTCAAGCAAATAGACGCGTCCAGTTACGAAATAAACAAACAAACAAGCAAAAAACCACCCGCCGCATCCACCTGCTCATCTTTTTCTGCCTATACTAATCTTGGGAGCCGTGTAAACAACATCTGTTCTCTGTTTCTACGTGCAATGTAGCTGGCAAGGCAAAAAAGAAGATCTCCGGATACAACAAGTACATGAAGGCGGAGCTTGCCAGAGTCAAGGCCGGCAGCCCAGGTATCCTGCACAAGGATGCGTTCAAGAAGGCCGCTGAGAACTGGAGCACCTCCCCCGATAACCCAAAGTCCGGTGTCAAGGCCTAAAGTCATTTCTTTCTTCTTTCTCCAAGCCTCTTCAAAAAAAAAACTTCATCTTGTTTCCCCCGTTTCTCTTTTTTATTAGGCCTTGTGACATGTAACGCTTTTCTTTTTTTTTTCTATCATTCTTTTAACCAAGGCTCATTCTTTTTTCATCTTTTGTTGCTTGGTGGAGCTAAGGAAGAAGAGACGGGACTGTTCATCGTCTCGTTCGCAAGCATGGAAATAATGGAACCCCTCGTTGTGGCGTGTTTGTGGGCTTTTTTTTCTTCTCTGCTCCGATTGTGGATGGAGCTACGACAGACAACGGCTGTCGATAAAACCTCGTTTTTCTGTTTTCGGAGCTTTTTTTGTTCTACTTTAATATATTTGCTTTGTGGAAAAGGAAGAGCCAGAGTTTCTTTCGTCATCACCGGAACTAAGGCGTAAAGAGTGGATTTTATCAAGCAAGCTCAGCAGAGTTCGGCTTTTTGTTTTTTTTTTGGGGAGACGAGAAATGAGATTATATTTTTTGACTCACGCAACAAACATTTCATTGATCCAGCACCCTCTCCTTATTGCTATTTTCCTTTCCTCTTTTTCTGTTCGTTATCTTTTCTGGCTTCTGCATCAGCGTTCTTGATTTCTCTGTCTGGTTGCTTTATGTGTCTTTAACAGAAAAAAGAAAGAAAAGCGAAACCGCTCCTCTCCTAATAACGATGCAAACACGCATGGTCTCGCATCCCAGACGCCTCTTTCTACGCTGTGGCGCCCTGGCACCACAAAAGAACAGCAGCACAAGTGCACTATTGTCGAACGGCGCTCGATGGTGGTGGTGTGTCGAGAGCAGAGATCGTCTGCGCAGACCAATGTCAACAGCACCACCCACAGCTTCCGAGACCTCGAGCCGTCGTCCAACAAGGGAGCAGCGCATCCGGACGCTCAAGGATCTTGGCATCACCGCGTATCCGCGGTACACGCCGTCGCCGCCAGAGTTTCCGTTGATGGACGTGCAACACGTGCACGAGCAGTGGGACTCGACGCTTGAGAAGGGCGCAAAGCTGGAGGACGAGCAGGTCACTGTGCAGGGGCGCATCCACAGAAAACGCGAGTCCAGCAAGCGCCTGTTCTTTATTGACATCGAGCAGAACGGCCAGACGATCCAGGTTGCCGCATCACTGGTGCGAGACAGCGGAGGCACTGGTGCTGATGTCGAGTCGTTTGCAAAGCATTACCGCGCCCTGCTTGTGGGCGACATTGTGCGGGTCAGCGGCTTTGTTGGGAAGACAAATACGGGCGAGACAAGTGTTTTTGCCGTGAGCGCAATGGAGCTGCTAACGCCCTGCTTGCACACGATTCCGTCGAGATCCGGACTGATCGATATGGAGAAGCGATTTCGCAAACGGCATCTCGACATGCTGGTCAACCCGCATGTGAGAAACGCGCTGGCTGTGCGGGCAAAGGTCCTGTCCTTTATTCGCGGCTTCCTGTCGGCGCGGCAGTTTGTCGAGGTGGAAACGCCGATTCTCTCTGCCACCGTGGGCGGTGCGTCGGCCAGACCGTTTGCCACGCGGTCAGTGGCCTTTGGCGACACCGAGCTCTTCATGCGCGTGGCGCCCGAGCTCTTCCTCAAGCAGCTGGTCATTGGCGGCATGGACAGGGTCTACGAGATCGGGAAGCAGTTCCGCAACGAAGGAGTTGATGCCGACCACAACCCCGAGTTCACCACCTGCGAGTTCTACCAGGCATATGCCACCCTCGAGGATCTTCTGCAGTCAACCGAGGAGATGATCCGTGGTCTGGTCCAGGCCGTCACGGGGTCGCTCAGGGTTCGAGTAGAAGGACCGCCGTCCAGCGGCCACCGTGAGCAGAGCACCCACACTGTTGTGGACTTTGCTCCTCCGTTCCGCCGCATCAATGTCACCGAGATGCTGCGCCAGAAGGCTCCCGACCTCCCGCCCGATCTCAACGATCCAGCCGCAATCCCCAGAATCATATCAGTGCTCAAGGCGCAGGGTATCGCGCTCCCGAGACCACTCACATTACCGCGTCTCCTGGACCGTCTGATCTCTCGTCACATCGAGCCCGAGTGCACCCAGCCCACCTTCCTTGTTTCGCACCCGTCGGTCATGAGTCCGCTCTCAAAACCCGCCGACGCCGAGAATGCCACGTCCGCCCGATTCGAGCTTTTTGTCAACTCCACCGAACTCGTCAATGCCTACGAGGAGCTCAACGACCCCTTTATCCAGAGACAGAACTTTTCTCTCCAGGCTGCCCAAAAAGACGCTGGCGACGACGAGATCCCTGCTCCCGACCTCGCTTTCTGTGACGCCCTAGAGTATGCACTGCCGCCTACCGGTGGTTGGGGAATGGGCATTGACCGTGTTGTTGCGCTTCTGGCTGGCGTCTCCCATTTACGCGAAGCCATATCGTTTCCCATCATGCGTCCTCAAAAATAGAACTTGAATTCTTACTTGTTCATATACATATATATCCATAGCTCATGTCCAAAAAATATATATTACATGAAAGCAAAAACAACCCAATACACAGCAAGCAAGGAAAAAATAAAAAAGTGAGAAGAGTGGGATTCGAACCCACGCCTATAAATAGACTGCGACCTGAACGCAGCGCCTTAGACCGCTCGGCCATCTTCCCGCAAATTCGAACAAGCAATGAGCCAATTCGCAGATCTGACTTTGCAACATTAGAGAAAAGGCTGCTATATATAACATTATCAACATTGTTTATTTCAAAACTTTGTTTGATATGGTTAGATGGGATGAAATGGATATAAGGACAGATATGTCAGATATTGATTATCATTCCAACATAATCATCAGTCTTTAGGCCAAACGAGTGAAGGAGAAGGGAGTCATGGCACCTACTGATTTTTTTATTAGACATAAAAGCATACATGGATATGTGTATAAATTTCCAGGCATTCCCCTCCTCAATCGATATCAGTATTCATTCTACACTCCATTTCAGTCCGTTTAAACAAACTCATCCAATCATGCATAGCTCCAGCATTATTTTTGCATTTGTTATTCTTTCGGTTGTTGCCGTTGTTGGCGCCTGGGGTGTCTCTTCAGCACGCGGCTGTTGCAGACGCCCATGTCCCTGCCACAGACATCATTGTAAAAGAGGATGGAGCTGTGGCTGTGGCGGTTGTCGTATTGGTCTTCCGTTTGCTTCCAGCTTTACCAATGCGCTTAATCGAAATGCAGCCGCTTCAAACTGCTGCGACCACACAATCTATGTAAACAACAAGGATGCCAACAGATACTGCAACAGCCTTAACACGTTTACAAACAACCAGATACTTTTCTAAACGCACCACGTTTTCTATTTTAGAATCGGTATTGTTTCTTTCTTTTTTATTTTTGATAATAAAGAAAACCCCATTTTTACAGCTCAAGATCCGAGAGCAGCTCTGCAGTATTTGACATTTCTTCAACCTGCATGATCCGCAGGAGATCCGTCATTCCCCTCACCTGCCAGACAGCACCCAGATTAGTCAACAATGACCACATGGAACGGAGTGCACGAATGTTCTTGATAATTTCCTTTCTGGCTCTCACAAGCTCTTGGCGTTCCTGGTCTACACCATCGGCTAAATCGTTGATTTTCTGCTTGCACATGCGAACACTGCGAATTAGCACGGTTATGCAGACGAACAGGCTAATTGGTATTACGTGGTCGTATCTTTCCAGCGGAATGTCGGCGTTTTTGTTGAGGAAATCTACATATCCATACACGGTGTCAACGCACAGATCCCACGACTCCTTGAGAGTGTCGGTTGCAAGAAAGCCCTCATGAATTGCTCCTGGAAAAGCATATGCAAGCAGCTCGCGTAAAGCCTTGTCTTCCGCTGAAGCAACTGTGCTGAGCGGTGGTCCTTTAAAAGCTGCGGCATTACAGGCCGGGGTGGAAAAGAACGAAGGGCGGTTGGAAAGATGCAGGATGATAAATGCCGTTACAAAGTGCCCGTACAGACAAAAGTATCGGACCCGCATAATGTGCAGACGGTGCTTGTGGCTCCCAAACTCTGAGAACAAAAAGGATGGCGACCAGTGTCGTTTTAGGTCCTCAGCACGCACCAGACCGTCCCGCCAACGGGCTAACCTTTCATGAAGCGCTTTAAACTCTGCACACTCAAGCATGTTGGATAGTGGCTGGGGAATTTCAATGGGCTTCATTGACCAATTCTGCCTGTATCTGATGTTCAACGCGTTGTCGTTCATAGTAGATGCTGAGCTCAAACTAACCTTGAAATGCCAGAAGAATATACCCATCTTGGCCATAATGGACACAATTGCACATCCATCCTGGAACGCATGGGCCACTGATGCATTTCTCACAATGTCGCTGTTGCTCTCTGAAATGTTAGTCTGGCATGGCCAGCCACTACTCTGTGGAACCGTTATGTCCTCCCACGTATATTCTGCCTTGGGCGCCGAGACAAATGGGCTTAGACTGCCAATTGTTATCGGTCTGTTTCCTAGAAAGCTCTGATAACAGTCGTTTGTGTATGTCAGCCAAAAGACGCGGCGCTTAATCTCCAATGTACACCACTCCTCCCATGTGCGCGGAAGCTCCTTGATATCAATATCAAGCGTACTCCATCCAAGACGAGTAACCAGACTCACAGCCATGCATGAAAGCGAATTGAACATGATAAAGTCTCCTTCACCTCCGTTCATAGTTGCTGCAATAACAACAGCGCACACGTAATCTAACGATGGATCGTTGAGCTGCAAAAGAAGGCTCTGGTATATACGTTTGATAATCTCGTCATGATCAAAGTTCTTCCCTGTCTTCCGCATAATTATCCGAGCTACAAATGCCCGCATAGCATCGAGAAGAAGCTTCTCAACTTTGCCTTCGACAATCCTGTACACAAACGATGCTGGGTGGAATATCGGACAGATGCCGTAACAGTAGTCAAAAAAGTACGTGACTGTTTCGCGGGTTTCATCAGATACCTCGTCAGAGTAGAACCGTCGCAAAACATCTTTCTGGTCCTGCATGCCAAGTTGTGAACTCGTGGTCTTACTTGGCAGTGTATTAAGTCCGCTAAAATAGTCTGCAGTTTCTTTGGTTGTTTCCTTTGGTGGTTGTTCTGCTCGCTTATCTGAATCTGGCTGTGGGGCTGCAATATCTGGCACATTTTTGGCAGTTGCATGCTTTGTTCCAGATTTAGGGCCTCGCTTTTTAGGCTGTGGCCATTTACATTCAAAGTTCCCTTTAACACAGCTCTGGCACCTTGGTTCATCGCCTTCGCACTTGTTCTTTCTTGCTCGGCAGTTATGGCATGCACGCCGGCGTCTAGGTTTTGGCATTGGAAATATGCCAACCTTGTCTGGGATAATTCCGGGGTCAGGCATTGATCGAGCAGCACCGGCAGAGGCTGGTAAACCAGGCTGCTCGTATGGCCAGTAGCGATAGTCATAAACAGAGTAGACGGGCTGTTCACGAATGACATGTCGATGGTCGTGTATAGCCGGAGTTGGTGGCAAAAACGGATACGGATGAGGCGTGGGATGTGTGAGAAGTGGCCGAAATGACGATGCAGCCGTGTTCGAAGGAAGATCTGACTGAGCATGCGTTGGTAATACTGTCGGCACCGCGTTTTGTGGCTCTAAACTCTGAATGTAGTTCTCTTGCGTCGGCAACACGCTTGGAGCTCTTGACATTTGGAGCGCAGTGCTTCGAAAAGGAAACGAGGATGGGTTATTATGAACATCTTTGGTTTCCGGAGATGCCTTGCCCTCCTCTTCTCCATCGTCCGAAGGCTCTGTGTTCAAAAGTGCCTTTATTCGATGAAGCTGCGACATAGCAATGACTATTAGATAAAGAAGAAACAAGGAGCAAAGAACAGATGCAGTCAAAAAGAAGAACCACAAAAAACGTGCATGCAAGTTCAAGAAAGAAGAAAGACATCTCAAAAAAATTATGTCAAAAGCATGCTCAAGCTGTGTCAATGCGCACGCACCAGAGACATTGTTTTGCCAATCTTTCCTCTTATTCAATTTCAAAAACACTCGCCCCTTTAATATCGAACATGTTCATTGACCGAGCCTAGAAAGATCATCGCTTGCAGCGGTTATTTAAAGACAGAACATATTTCTTTCTTGATTTGCGGCTGAACAGAAACTAGCATTCCAGTAGCAACGTAAAACCCTGTATCAAAAACGGTCAACCATGTTTTTAGCATCAAAAACACCACCGGGACAGAGGAAAGGACAAACAGCCAGTGAATGTTAACATGTGTTGGTTCCACGCTAGATGTCCTGCTGAAAGTGGGTCAATGCAGCTAGATGTAAATTGCTCCTGACTTGGCCCACAACCAAAAAGAAAATTATCACAATCAAGGCTTTGCCCCAATCTTGGCTGACGGTTGCTACTGTGATTAGTGAAGTGTTGCCATCCACTACACTCATTCATTTGTTTATTATTGTCGTTTGGGCATTATGCACACAGGTACTCTTTTCTAGAACACTTCATGACCCGTTGATACACAACAATGAGCGAGAAAACCAACGAGGACGTACAAGGTGCGCTTGAGAAATACCGGCGGCGGCGCAGAGAGCTTGAGCAGGAAGAGGAAGAGGAGGGTAATGGCCGGTTGCAGCTGGTAATAGACAATATGGATGCACCTGGCAGGTTTGGCGGCCTTGGACTCGGCAACAATAAAGCTGAAGCATATATTCCATCCAAACAGCGGCGCATAGAGAAAATGGAGGATATACGCCAGAGACTGCATTACAAGAGTGGTCAGGGGCCACAGAGAAATAAGTTTGGCAGCAATGAGCGGACATCTGAGGCAGAGAAAGGCTCTGCCAGCGAAGGCGATATTGGAGACGATGCACAGGACATCTTTGCCCAGCAGGGGCCGAATGCTAATGTCAGCTTGGTTGACCAAATGGCAGAGTTACGCAAAAAGCACTTACTGAACGACAAAACCAAAGAAGAAAAGGAGAGTGAACAGGAAACGGCGCTACTAGCAGCAATTGCACGGAGAAAACAGCTTGCGTCGGCTGCAGAGATTGCAAAGGGCGTGGTCTACAGAGCGCCTATGCGCACGAACTGGCGGCCGCTTCCACGACATCGAGAACTATCTCCGCAAGAGCTCAATGATCGTCGAAAGCTGTGGCATATAATTGCGGATGGCGAGAACATACCACCGCCGCTTGTTACATTCAAGTCAATGCGGTTCCCGAAAGCTATTCTAGATTACCTAAAGTCTAAAGGCATTGTTCATCCATCTCCTATACAGATGCAAGGACTGCCAGTTGCTCTCAGCGGCCGTGATATGATTGGAATTGCAAGCACGGGTACTGGAAAAACGATGGCGTTTTCGTTGCCGCTTATAATGCTTGCGTTGGAAGAAGAGTGTCGTTGTCCATTGATTCAAGGCGAGGGGCCCATCGGGCTTATTGTATGTCCTTCCCGCGAGCTTGCACGACAGACATACAATGGGTTGCTGGCAATGGCAGAAGCCCTCAAAGAAAACAATTATCCTGAGCTGCGCGCAATACTTGCTATTGGCGGTATTTCGATGCAAGATCAGTTTCATACCCTGAGCAAAGGCGTGCATATGGTGGTTGCAACACCCGGACGCTTGCAAGACATGCTTAACAAGGGCAAGATAAACCTCGATCTGTGCAAGTACATGTGCATGGATGAAGCGGATCGGATGATAGACGTTGGGTTTGAGGAAGAGACACGCAACATCATGTCGTTCTTTAAGCACCAGCGACAGACTGTGCTGTTTTCGGCAACTATGCCTAAAAAGATCCAGGATTTTGCGCAGTCCTCGCTGGTAAAGCCAGTGGTGGTTAATGTCAGCAGGGCTGGCGCAGCAAACATGGACATCATTCAAGAGGTTGAGTATGTCAAGCCAGAAATGCGGATCGTGTACCTTCTCGAATGTCTGCAAAAGACACCGCCACCAGCGGTTATCTTTGCTGAAAACAAAGGCGATGTCGACGACATTCTCGAGTACCTTTTGTTAAAAGACGTGGAGGCGGTTGCCATCCACGGAGGCAAGGACCAGGAGGAGCGCGAGTACGCAATGCAGTCATATCGCGAAGGTAAGAAAGACGTGCTTATAGCCACCGACGTTGCGTCCAAGGGTCTGGACTTTCCAGAGATCAAGCAAGTCATAAACTTTGATCTGCCTAAAGAAATAGAAAACTACACGCATAGAATCGGCCGCACTGGCCGTGCTGGCAAAACAGGCGTTGCAACAACATTCATCAACATGAACTCTTCGGAGCAGGTGCTTCTTGATCTCAAGCATATTCTGATCGAAGCGAAGCAGCGAGTCCCGCCGTTTCTATACACAATCGACGATCCCACAGACAAGTACCGCCTTCCAGACGGATCGCTTGACACAAGCGTTGGATGCGCATACTGTGGTGGTCTTGGTCATCGCATTCTTGACTGCCCGAAACTTGCTCAGGAGCAGCGTGCCCAGCAGGCCACCCAGAGAAGGGAGGATGGAGCAGGAGACAACTACTGATACCAAACTATTTCTGTATTGTTCAAGAATAATACCAACTGCTGTTCAAGCATAATGGTTGAAATTAGTAGCCAGTCCCAAAAAGAGAGAGAATGCTCAGTCAAATATTGAAAGAAAGAGAAAAAAGCGAGAGGTATTAAGCTGATCTTTTGCACTACTTTTCTGCGGTTTGGTCTTGAACTGATTCTTTTTTTCTTCATCAGCAAATCCCTCAACTTTTTTCTCCATTTTTCTTCGTTTCCCCCCGTTCATTATTCATATCCATACGCGCGTTTTATCCTCTTTTTCTCTACTTTAATTCTTTCTATTTGTTTGATTTTCATGTTCAATTATTTTATTCTCTCATTCAACCGATTTATATGGCACAGGCTCATTTGATGGTTTGGTTCTATTTCGTGTTTATAACCCGTCTGCATATTCTATATTAAATTCCCTATACCGAACAATTGCAAATTCCCACATTGGGCCTTGTTTTGCGTTAGTCACCGAGATAGCGCCCTTTGAAACCGCTCGTCCGTGCTGAAAGCGAATTAAGTAAAAATACACATTCCAGAAATAACAACTTTGGCAATGGTACGTAGAAGGGATAACTTTTCAATTATAAAGAGCTACTGGTTTACTTTATTTCTTGTCTTATCTGTAGCTGCGAGTGTCAACACTTGTACAGGCGTAGCAAAAAGTGGGTGGCTTGAAAACGGCTGTAGCCTTCTTTTATTCTACAAAAACACGCCCCTTGCTTCATTTGCCATTTAAATCCTTTTACTTTTCTTTTCTAAATTGTGATTTTCCACCAAATTTGCAATTCTGCTTCCTTAATTTAGGTTTCCAATCAAGACAGCGTTGCTCTTCCTGCGTCTCGCTCGCAATTGGAAAAGGAGCAGGAGTTGTTATTACTAGAATATTACTTTTGGACACACAGCTCTGATAGCGATATTGCGAAAGGACTAGAGCATACAGCCTCTGAGATACTGGAAAGTTTTGCTACAAACGAAGACTACCAAAAGTTCTGTGCCATGTATGTAAAGGACGCTCAAGCAGCACTCAGTGCGATGCGGGAATTCGGCAAACACATTTGGTCAGCGAAAGGAACAGACCAAATACAGCAGCAACATCAACAGCAGCCGGATGCTGACGCCGGCAAGGGGACAATAGCGGAGATCGAACATATGGATGTGGACACGAGTAGCACAACAGGTGGATCTCGGAAAAATGAAGGTCAAACTACCGTGACATCACCATATGTTGTCGCTAAGAGCGTTGATGAGCTACAGCCGATTCATCCAAATGACATTGTATTTCTGTCTCAGCTTAGTCCCGTTCCTGTGGCAGAGGTTACAGAAAGCTGCTCAGTCAAGGCCGCAGAGATGCTTGAGAATAGCTTATTATACCAAGCGTACTGCGACCAGCTCAACGACATAAATGGTAAGAGCACTAGTATGTACAGCTGGATGTTACATTCGCAGGAGCAGCCACTTTATGACGTGGCAAAAAACACGCAGAAACTTCTTTCTACCAAGGATTGGGATGCTGTGCGCGATGAGGTTATTCGTGTTCGCGTCATGGAAAGGATAGAGGAGCTGAAGGGCATGGGAAAGTGGTCTTTTCTGCAACCGCACAAGCACAGGGCACCTCCACGAAGCAAGGCACACTGGGACTACCTGCTTGATGAGATGACGTGGATGCATGACGACTTTGCCGAGGAGCGTAAGCTACGTATTGCAATGGCGCGCATGATCTCGTCGTTTGTTATGGACTACCACCATGCCAAAGACAAGTCGCTTTATACAGTCTCGGCAAAGAAGAAGTTCCTTCCTGATTACATAGTTGAAGACATGCGGGTAGCGGTAAGCGACGTCGTAGTGCCTGATGCTGGCTTGGACGATGTTGGTGTACACAAAGATCAGACGGAAATCATGGAGCATGTCACAGACGGTGCAAAGGGCCAGAAGGAAAAGACAAGTCATGCTGAGTACGTGTCCACGCGTGTAAAGGAAGAGGATCTGTGCGAAGACGCGCATATTCTGGAGAATAATTCGTCGGGAGAGCATACCACAGGAGTCGAGGCTGCAGACGCAATCGAGAACAGCGACATACTTTCTGAAGCCCTAATTGACGCCCATTTGTTGCAGGAGCAACCGGAGAACGTTTCTGAAGCGCAACCGCTTGTTCTGAAGACTGAAGAAAAGCCACAGAATCCTCAAGGAATAGTTGGCAGTAGTATACAGGTGAGACGGAACTCTAGCTCAAATCCATCTGATGATCACGTTGTACCTTCGAATCCTGGCTATCTTGACGGCAGCGCTTCTGTATATCAATTACTGGCGCATATATCGAAGCAGGAGGGTATTGAAGACATTTTGGGCGATAGTGTATATACGTTACAACAGCTAAACACGCTTCGCCCATACGGTCCAGCGTGGGATGAATCATACTGCGACATTTTGGACGCATCACCAGTTGTTCCTATCTGCAAAACAATGTGGCCTGATCTTGGATTTAGTGAGGATGATGATGGTTTCGGTATTGACGATCATTTCCAGGACACAGTTGATATACACGATTTAGTCAGATTTGTGACGGATGATGCTCCTGGCTGGCTTGGTATGGAGGCTGACTCCCAGGGAATGCGGTCGATATTCACGCGGAATATGATGGCACCGCCATTACTTCCAATGTTCACACAGGCAAACAAACCTCCGCGTAATATCCATGGAACCTCGAACCAGCCTCCTGCAGATAACGCCGCTCAGCAATCCGCAATCGACGCATGCCCCGGGCAAGCTGTATTTGAGTGGTCGCCTGATCGTGACAAAATGCTCGCAAAGATAGTTCAGCAGTATACGGGAAACTGGCCGCTTATTACAGAAACATTCAATCATGCGTTTTCTCTATATGGCTCACGAACTCTGACCTCACGCAGTTGCTACGAGCGCTGGACGGCAATCAAAGAAGATTATACGTTGGACCGCACTGTCGTTCAAACTGGCTTTGATGATCCCGAATATGGCCCGCGTAAGCTTCACAGCTGGTCTAGCCAGCTCACACTGCAACCGACCACATCACAGCAGTCCGCAATGCAGCTGGCTGGGTGCGTTGTCTCACATTCAGAGACTCTGAAGGTTGTTGGTGCATCCAAGAAAAAGCGCGATTCGGCACCAAAACAAGCCACGGTGCCCCCACGCGAGATCAAGCCGCTGCCGGCAGATCAAAAGGTCCTTACACCTGCAGAGATGAGCAAGTACAAGTTTGAACAAGACAGGCGTATGCAGCAGTTGCTTATTGAACAGCGACAGGCAACAGCAGCAGCCGCAGCGCTTGCTATGCAACAAAGACCGCCCAATCCGCAGATCCAGGCCATGCACGTGAACAGACAAATAGCTATATTGCAGACAATGCTAGCGAGTGGACGTGGTGTGCAGCGACCATTGACACCAACCCACGTCAGATCGATTCAGCAACAGCTACAGCATCTCCAGGCATTGCAGCAGCAACTCCAGCTTCAACTTCATTCGCAGCAGCAGGGGGTATCGACCCCTCTTCAGCAGCAACAACAGCAGCAGGATCCGCATTTACAGGTCCAGTCTCAGGCGCAGCTACAGGCACAACTGCAGGCTCAGGCACAAGCTCAGGCACATCTTGCGAATAATGCTCAGCGGCCTATCCATACTCCACTTCAGCAGCAGCAGCAGCAGCAGTCGCAACAGATGTCTCAATCCCCGCAGCTCCAATCACAGCAACAGCAGCAACAGCAACAACAACAGATACAGTTGCAGCTTGCACAGGCTGCTCAGCAGCAGGGACAGTTAAATGCGAGCCAACCTGCAAATATACCACAACAACTAATAGGCACTCCTTCGCAACCAGGAAACAGCATGCCAGGCGTTGGTATTCCTGGGGCTCCTGGGATCCGACTCACGCCCGAGCAGATACAGCAAATACTTCAAGCACGGGCAGCAAATGGTGCACGGCCAAACATATCTCCAGCACTAGCAGCCATGCTTAATGCACGTTCGCAGTTTGCTGGTGCAAATGGCAATATGCGACCAATGGGTGTTCCTAGACCACCGAATTCGATTGCAGCAGCGGCGGCGGCTGCGAACCTGCTTCCACCTCAGCAACGCCAAATGTTCCTCCAACAAATAGCTCTGCAACAGGCCCAGCAGCAGAACGCGCTGAATCAGTCCGGTCAGATGCAGCGAAGTGCCCCAGCAGTTGCGGCAACAAGTCCTCAGCAGCCTATCTCGTCAACACCACTGTCACCACAGATGAACCCTATAGCTATTCCGCAACCATTGCCGCCGCAGCAGCAGCAGCAGCAGCAGCAGATATCTGTACCTGCTGGGACACCCGTTTCAGGGGGAACGAATGCTATCACGTCTCCGATCCCCGGAGACGTTTCAACCATCCACCATGCTTCGCCCGCAATATCGTCGGAGCAGAGCACCCCGCTGTTGCAATCTTCTGGCCAGATGGGAGGGAACATCCAAACATCGATTCCGCTACATCAGATGCAAGGAATGGCAAACAATCTTTCTCCTTCGCAAGCACAGGCATTTATGGCTGCTCAGCAAGCGATGCAACTAAAGCAACTGCAGGCACAGCAGCTACAGTCACAGGGCCAGCAACAGCAGCCGATTCAAATGCCACAGGTTGGTGTGAATCAGCCCCAGCTTGCCCAGTACTTGTCTAGTCTTTTCCCGCATCAATTGGCGCAACTATCAAACCAACAGCGTATGAGTCTGCTGGCGATGCGGCAGCTTCAACAGCAGCAACAGCAACAGCAACAGCAACAGCAGCAGCAGAATTTTTCTGGGCAGAATGGTGGACAGAATATGTTCAACCAACAGGCCGCGCTTCAAGCAATGCGGCAAAGTATGATAGCAGGGAATGCTAATGTTGGTGGGTTAAATGGGTTTGGCGGCTTAAATAACCTGACATCACAACAGATGCTTGCTGCTCAGCTCGCGCAGAACCTAAAGAACCAGCAGATGATGAACGCAGTAGCGGCAGCCGCAGCAGCCGCAGGCCAAGGGCAGAATCAAGCATCGCCGCGTCCTTCTCAGCCGAACATGAACCAGCTTCATCTGATGCGTCTTCGGCAGGCATTTCAGCAGCAGCAGCAACAGAACGCGCAGGCTGGCCTGTCGGCAGCAAATTCTGGTCCTGGCCAAGGTTCGCCGGTAATGTCAGCGACTATGAATAGTGCTGTTCCTGGCCATCCATTCCCAGTATCGATGCCCCTGGCCGGACAGATGAACATGCATATGGCAGCGGCACAGCAGCAGAACATGAGTCCTGTATTGTCTCAGCAGGCAGCCATGTCGCCTCTTCTTAACTCGCAAGCTCAAACACCACGGCCACTCCAGGCACATACGCCAATGCAGATCCCAATGCAACACTCGATGCAAATGCCTCAACAACGTTTGCAGCAGCAACAGCAGCAGACACCGCAAGCAATGATGCTTGCCGCAGCAACAGCAGCCGGATTAAGCTCATCGGCAGCACAGGCCTTGATTGCACAGATCGCTGCATCTAACGGTGATAGCAGCCAGCCTCAGCAGCAGCAGAAGCTAGCCACGGATACACCGCCATTGCTGCACACCGAAAGCAGCACAAGCAGTGTGGGAGCCGGAAAGGCACCAAGTGCACCTGTACCAAACCCCGGCCTTTCCAATGCGCCTGAAGCAAACATCAGCGGTAATATCCACCTCCACCGCCCGCCATCAACAACACCGTCAGCCGAGGCTGCCGCCCAAAAGCAAGCGACGCCAGGTACGGGTGGAGGTCAACAAAGCCCACAGCAGCAGCTTAGTAAGGCGGCTGTGAGTTCAGGGAATGTGCGGCCACCGGCAGCAACACGCGCGCTATCGCAACAAGGAAAGCAGCCGACTGCAACAACGCCGTCTGCGACACGACCGGCAACTCCACGGGCAGCACAGACTACTGCTGTAACGCCAAACAGCGGACAGTCGGCGGGATCTCAACAGCCGAGCCGCTCGGTGACACCAACTGGTGCGCAGCATGGTCGCCGTCCTCCCCAGCTCAACATGCAACAGCAACAGCAACAGCAACAGCAACAGCAACAGCAACAGCAACAGCAACAGCAAGGCGCTTCGGTGGGATCTGGCAGCGTGTCTGTGAAAGGAAGCAGCAGCGCAATGTCCTCGCCATCGACTCCTGCTTCACGCGCAACAACGCCGAGCACACAAGGATCGAAGTGCACGACAGCGGGCGCGGGTGGAGGAGGGGGATTGCAGATAAGACCGCTTCCTTCTTCGGTCAGCACTACGACCAGTCTGACGTCCGCTCCAATTAGCAGTGGCGGCTTGACGAGCGCCGGAGCAGCAGCCACAAAGTCGTCAGCGGATACTGGCTCCGAATCCACACAGCCATCTGCGAGGAATGGCTCCGTGGTGGTGGTTGAGATATCGCCCAAAACGCCATCCAAGTTCCCAGGACATTCTGCTGCTGATTCTCAACAAGATGGAGGAGAAGGTGGAGCTTCTGCAATTAAGTCACGCAAAAGGACCTCGTCTTGACCAGCAAAAAGATAGAGAGGTTCTATTAGTGCTTGTAAGTCTTTCATTCATTCATCCATTTTTATTTCTGCGTTTTTCTGTGTATTTATTTATTCCTTTATGGACACTAGTTTTTGACGAGCAAACATCGCTCGTATCTGTGTTATATGATGAAATCAAGCTCATATCTACGGTACGTGTTGTGGTCATCGTCCTCAATCCTGGGGTAGTATGCCACAAGGGCCGGCTGGGACGCAACAAACGTCATGTTGTATATCCGCCAGTAGATCTCACGCACCTTCCTTGCAGGGTGGAACAGGCCCTGGAGAGTGTACAGCAGAATGACGCCAGGGCCAAGACAGACGCGGCAGGACTCGATGGCCTCGAGAACGGCGCATATGGAATGGGGGCTGGTCTCGAAGATGTTGGGCCACAGGTAGTTGAGCAGATGGAGCATGGGGTCCTCGTTATCCAGACCAGCAACGCCAAGCGCCATATGCTTGATGACAGATGCCGCCTGCTGGCGATGAACAAGGTCGCGGTCAAGGAGAGCGTCTTCAAGCAAGGGCGTGACGGCATTGACGTAGTCCTTGCCCATGTCGCCAATATACTCAAACAGGAACGAGATGGACTTGAGCACGCCGTTCTGGACATTGAGCTCGGGCACGCGGTACTCGTTCATCAGAGCCGGCAGAACAGTGAAGGGGGCGCAGGTCTCAGCAACGATGGCAATGGCTACGGTGGTGCACACGCGGGTCTGGCGCTCCTGCACCTTTAGGTTGTTGAGAAGCGTGGCCAGGACGTCCTGCGGACCAATGGCCTTGGCAATGTACCCGAATGTGTTCACAGCAGCACGCCGAATCGCCTTCTTGTGCGCGCGGAGAAGATCAATCAGACTGAAGCAGTTCCGCATCCACTCGCGGGCACTCACATACTCGGCTCCGCGGTCGGCGATCCGGCCTACCAGGTCAATGCAGTTCTCTTGCACCTTCTCGTGCCTGTTCTTGAGGATCGGGGTGAGTCGCGGGAGAAGATCTCCGATGGGCGGCTGCATGTCGGCCATGCCGATGACGTTGACGATCGACTTCAGACCGCCGAGGATCGAGCCCAGAACCTCGGGATACTCCTCGCCCAGATACTCGTATAGCATGATGCTGATGCGGCTCATGAGCTCGTCCTCGCCGCACGCCTTCATGACAGGCGCGATGCGAGCAACCAGATCGGCCGCCTGTTGGCGGATCTGCGGATTCTGGTTGTTCAGGCGCCAGAGAAGAGCCGATGTGATTTGCTGGAGATACGGCTTGGCGCGGATCCCCAGGCCATTAACCACCACGCCAAAGCCGCCGAGCATCACCTTGCCTTCGCCAGCTTGTTCCTGGAACGCGTAAAGAACGCCATCCATCAGCAGCTCCTCCAGCCTCCCAACAATGTCCAGGGCGCCAAGGTTGGTGATTATTCTGCTGATCGCCTCCATCACCATGCTCCTGTACGGCGCGGACTCGTCCTTCAGATGCAGAACTATACGGTTTATAATCTCGGCTCCGCCGACCTTGTTTGCCAGCTCAACTGTTGTTTCGATCACCTGGTAGTACTGGCGCCGCTCGAGCGCCATGCGTCTGACCCAGAAGTTGCGAAAGTACTCGGGGAGTACATCTTCCTCAATATATTTCGCTGGGACGCCAGGGGTCGACACGCACTGCTTGACGACCTTCAGAACAATGTTCTTCATGTACTCGTCGGGAGACTGGAACTCGCGTATAAGAATGACCATCACCTCGCGCGTGTAGTGGTTTGCGTACTCGACGTCCATCAGCGGAATGATAAACCCGATTGCCTTGAGGAAGGCCGCAAGCCCCTTGCCACGGTGCTTGCGGATGCCTAACCACAGGGGTTTGAGGATCGAATCAAAGGACTCGATTCCGTACGGCGCCGCAGCCTCTGCAAGCGCAGAAAGTGCCAGCGCAGTGGTTGTCCTCACCGCCTGGTGCTCGTCCTCCAGCCCATGGCCCACGCATTCGACCAGGCTGTTCAGGTGCGGGAGGATTCCAGAGCGCACAAGGATCGCGGTCTGTCTGACCACGCGTATGCCTGTCTGCCGGGCCTGCCACGACTTTTTGCTCTTGCACACGGCCTTCAAGAAAGGAAGAAGCGCCGGAATCCCCAGCGCCGAAGCAACAACAGATAGCGCACGGGAAGTGGTGTTGCGCACGTACTCGTCAACGTGGTCGATATCGGGACGCATCGTGGCAATCATCGCAGGCAGCCCAGCGGCCTTGCTGAGGTTGCTGATGATTTCGCAACCCTCGGCACGCGCGTACCGGTCCTCGTCAATCAGCATCGGCTCAATGACAACTAGTATCTTGTGCACGAATGGTCGCACCAGATCGCCCAGACGGAGCATCACGCGGTCTATGACCTTGACAAGAAGATGGCGTTCCTGCTCCTCCAGCGACGGCGACATCAGAAGAGGCAGCACCTGATTGAATATCGACGCAGCTCCAAGGTCGCGCGCCTTCTCTGCAATCTGCCGCATCGCCGCCTTGCGCATTGGCGGAGCGCCGTTCTTGATCTTAAGCAGCAGACGCAGGACATGGCGCTCGCGCTTCTCGTCGGCATCCAGGTCGTCATCAACCTGTCCATCAAGAAGCTTTCCAAAAAACTGCATATCGTCCTGCTTGAAGAAGGGCAGTGCGCCGACCCCGGGTATCTCGCTCGGAAGCGCAATCTCGGGGTGTTTTGTTTCCTCGCCAAAGTGGAATCCATCGGTGCCATGAAGCGGTGCTGGTGTTGCCATTAGCTTGCGCGAGGGCGTGCGGATCGGCATGTATGATGCTGGCGGTTCTAGAATAATGTAGCCTTCTTCTGGCAGCAGGGCATCGAGCTCATCGTCCGTCTGGTAGGCGTTCCGAACATCCATCACGCTTGCGCGCTGGTGCTCCTGCTCCTTGGCGGCTAGTGACGATCCGGCCAAGGCAATCTGGGCGACAGAGGGAGTTTCAAATCCGTAGGCGCCAGCAGGGGTTTCCCCAATATCAGCAGCCGAGCCGGATCCACCGACCATCATAGGTGTCTCGTCCCAACGCGACCGTGTACGTCTTGGCGTTGCGTCAACATCCGCTGCTGACATGCCGCCAGGGGCAATCTTGGGCGTCTCGTCCCAGCGGTTGCGTCTCGGGGTCTGTGCTACCGTGGTTGCATGGATGTCAACGGGCGTCTGATCCCAGCGATTACGTCTCGGGGTTGCAGAGACAGCCGATGACGACGGATGTACGGGCGTTTCCACATCCCACATCCGCCTTGGCCGCGCAGGCGTAGCCGCAGGCTTGTCAGACGGCGGTTGCTGCTGCTGCTGCTGCTTCTCCTGCTCTGCCTTTTTAATCTTTGATATAAGCTCTGCCTTCTCGTTCTCAAGCTGGGCCCTACGCATTGTCTGCGAGTATCCTGTGCCTTGTTCAGAGGTGACAGATGTAGAGGCAGAAGCACTGAATGCATCGACGCGCTCCGGAGAAAGCTGCCGGTCGTGGCGGCGTCTATGGTATTCGCTTTCTCTCTCGGCAATAACCCTATTGGTTCCACGGAGCCGTTGAATCTCCTTGAGCGGATCCTCGCTGTTCTCCTCGGCCGCCTCCTGCAGCTCGTCAAGGATCTCGCGAGGGGCTGTTATTCCGAACCTCGATCTCTGCGACACCTCCGTCTCGTCGTATGGTTGGTGCTGGCGGTCGTCATCTAAGCCAATGGAGGTGTCGTATCCCGCGTACTTGTCGCCGGAGCCGTAGATGTCCGTGTCGTATTTGATGTCGTCGACAAAGCCGCGTGGCTGGGCAGTTCTGTCCTGGTGCTTTGGGTCTGTTGCCTTGGCTGCCTGGCCTTCCATTAATCTGCGTTTACTCCGCTCAGCCTCTAGCTGTTTCTTTAAATCAGAGTCCATTTCCTGGTTCTTTTTTCTTTTGGAAGAGGAAAATGTGGGTATATAAATGAGGATGTATGTATGTGTGTGGTGGGCCCCTTCGTTGGTCGCTATTTTTAAGCTAATTTAATAACTGTTCGTTTCTACACATCCAGTAAGCGCGCACAAAACAAAACCAAAGTATAATGCAATACAGAAAAGACAAAGTGGTGAAGAAAGAAAGGAAGGGGGACTAAGCATTCTGTTAATGCGCTATTTTTTATTACACACTTCATCACAGGCATTTCACACTGTTGATTTCCGATCAGGACACACGGATCTAATCAGCCAGGAAATAAAATAAAAAACATTTTGTCACTGACAAAAAAAAGATCAAATGCTCGAAGAAAGAGAAAAAAACCTAGTCGAGGTTCCGTTTGCGCTCTTCAACTATTATTTAAATTCTCTACTCGTACACAGCATACACAAGATACTGGTGAGAATGTCGCGGAAGGAGACAGCAGCAACGGACAGAGGAGACGCGCAGATCGTGCTGGCGCAGTTCCAGTCGGCGGACGGGGACAAGACGGGGCCGCCGCTAAGTCTGGCGGCAGACATCACAGCGGAGCAGCTGAGCATACTGATCAACAAGTTTCTAGAGAATGAGGAGACGCACCCGTACTCGTTCTACGTGGGCGAGAAGGAGGTGGTGCGAAGCATCCAGACGGACATCCTTGAGAGCGACGGTCGATCGGCGGAGGAGACGCTTGTCATCGAGTACCGGCCACAGGCGTTCTTCAAGGTGCGGGCGGTTACGCGGTGCTCGTCGAGTCTGACGGGCCACACGGAGGCTGTGCTCTCGGTGAGCTTCAGCCCCGACGGCACGCAGCTGGCCAGCGGGTCCGGGGACACAACGGTGCGGATCTGGGATCTGGATACCGAGACGCCCAGATTCACGTGCTCGGGCCACAGAAACTGGGTCCTCTCGATTGCGTGGTCGCCCGACGGCAAGGTGCTGGCTTCGGGCAGTATGGACAACACTGTGCGGCTGTGGGACCCGCAGACCGGCAAGCCCATCGGCGGCGCGCTGGCCGGCCACCGCAAGTGGATCACCGCGCTGGCGTGGGAGCCCGCGCACGTAAGCACCAGCACCAGCCGCTTGGCCAGCTCCTCCAAGGACGGCACCGTGCGCGTCTGGGACGTCGTGCGCGGTCGCTGCCTATTCACGCTGGCCAGCCACACCGCCGCGGTCACGTGCGTCAAGTGGGGCGGCGACGGACGCATCTACACGGGGTCGCAGGACAAGACTATCAAGATCTGGAACACCGACGGCTCCCTGCACAGGACGCTAATGGGCCACGCGCACTGGGTCAACACGCTTGCCTTCAGCACAGACCATGTGCTGCGCACGGGCGCCTACGACCATACTGGCAAGGAGCCGGCCGACCGCGACGAGGCGCAGAAGATGGCGCTCAAGCGGTACAACGAGAGCAAGGGAAAGGGGCCCGAGCGCCTTGTTTCGGGGTCTGACGACTTCACGATGTTCCTGTGGGACCCGCTCAACAGCACCAAGCCCATTGCGCGTCTGACGGGCCACCAGAAGGTCGTCAACCACGTCAGCTACTCGCCCGACGGCAGACTCATTGCCAGCGCCTCCTTCGACAACAGCGTGAAACTGTGGGACGGTCTGACCGGCAAGTTCATTGCGTCACTGCGCGGCCATGTGGCGGCGGTGTACCAGGTGTGCTGGTCGGCCGATAGCCGCATGCTTCTGAGCGCCAGCAAGGACAGCACGCTAAAGATCTGGGATCTGCGCACAAAGAAGATGAAGCTTGAGCTGCCCGGCCATGCAGACGAGGTCTTCACCGTCGACTGGTCGCCTGGCGGTGACCGCGTTGTCAGCGGCGGCAAGGATCGCGTGCTGAAGATCTGGAAGCACTGATCTGATGCGTCTCCAGCCAAGCGATCCAGTTGCTTTTGCTTTGTTCTGTAGTGTTTTCTTTTGTTCTATTTCCACGTTCTACCCCATCAAGCGCATCCTTCCTGTCATGGCAGAGGCCAATTGCACAATGCATGTCAAGTAAGGCTCCAAGGAACCACGCACCAGAATGACTGGGACCATCTTGTATTTTATTATTATCTTATTTGCGATGGAGGCAACTTTGTTTACGCAGAAGAGGTTGCAGCCGGTGCCCCCGAGCCGCCTTCTTGCTGTTGCTGTTGCTGTTGTTGTCTCTGCTGCTGCGTCAGCTTGAATTGCATGATCTCGAGCAGTCCGCGGTAGCTGGCCTGCTTCTGCTCGACCGTCTCCTGGATCTTCTTTGCGTTCTCCTGGACGTAGTCGATCTTGCCGTCGTAGTAGCCGCTCGCATCCTTGGTCAATTTCTCCACATAGTACCCGGTGCCCACATCGACCACCACACTTTCGATGTTGCTGAGCTTTCCCGGAACGTACAGCGAGTTTGACAGCGGAATAAGGACCGTTTTGTCCTGATTTTCGGGTCTCAGCATGCTGATGCACGCCTTGCACTCGCGGAACGCGCCCTGCGCCTGCTTCATCTGCGTAAACGCCGTGGTGAGCTCGTCCATCTCGCTCTCCAGCTGCGTCTTTATCTTCTGCAGCTGCTGGAGCGACATGTCCTCCAGATTGATGGTCTGCTGGGCCTTGCTGCTGCCTGACATGGTGGTGTGTTGTGGAGCTGAATAGTGGACGTGGGATGCGAGGATGTGTGTTTGCTGGATAGTCTGCAGAAACCCTTTTTTTCGTAGTTTATTACGGGTGACTGTTTGTAGCGCAGAGGGCAAGATATGGCACAGCTCACAACACGTCGAGCGCAAACTCGCCACAGAATCAACCAATCAATCAATCAACTTTCTCTTGCAAGCTCATCGCAGGCTTGGAAGAGGGACAAGGGACGAAACGGACAGGCAGAAAAAGAAAAGAAGCAAGAGCAAAAATGGGGCCCCTCCTCCAGCCAACAGGAGCCCGCCATTGGGAAGGCAAAAAGTTTTCTGAAGGCCGCGCGTCCCAACGCCATGTGTCCCCGCTTCTGCTGCCGCGTTCCGCGCTGGCTGGCTGGCCGCCAAAATCCTCCCCTAGTCCGCCTTTTGTTTTTCACGAAGCCAAAAGCAAGAAGAGGAAATAGGGCAAACGCTGTGGTGTTTCTTGAAATCCACGCTTAAACAACAGGCAGACTAGCCAACTGTTGTTCCCTTCTGCGGGCCTCGACTCCCCCATTCCGCCCAGCCGAAAGTCTCGCTGGCCATTGCTGATGATTTGCCTGGCTCTTTTTAAATTGCATGACCATTTTCTCAACGGCTCGTGGCTTCTGGCAACCAGAAACTTCCTTCCGTCCATCCCAGCGCAAAAAAAGCTCACCAAGATTTTTTTTTTGCAAGGCTTCCTTCAGAAACGAAGGGTGTTTTGTTCTTTCTCCTCTTTTTGCTTCCTACTCCACCGCTTTTCATTTTCTCTACTTTACCTGTGATTTTGCTCTCAACCCGCTTTTCCACTCTTTCAAATCACCATTTTTCTGTCAAAAATGTCCAGCTCCATCTCAACTGTAAGTTTCTATTTCCTTGTTGTGGAATCTCGAGTGCAAAGCCAATTTCCATTTTTTTATTTTCAGTGTTCTTTCGTGCGGATTGCTAATTTCCCTTATTTTATGGCTGATTTGTCTATTGTCTTGTTTTTGTTGCCATATGTAGGAAGGTCTTGACCGCGACACTCTGGTAAGTTAGAATAATCCGACTGCTGCTCTTGATAATGTCTACATGCTGTTAACGTCTCTTGTCGGAGCGCCCTTCTGTGACTGCGAATGCAAGTTCAGGTATCCAAACCGACTCAAATTGCACTGCATACCTGCCATCAGATTCAATTCAGCACTTTTTTGACAACAGAAGACCTGTTTGCTCTCTGTGGCTTCTGCTGAGTTACTGCGCTTAAAAACGCGAACGGCACTGATGCGAAAATACATCCGAGAAAAAAGATTTTTTTCTTGTTTGTGCGTTTTCGTGTGCATAAAGCAGCCATTCATTTTTCAAGTACTATTGTTTATACTAGTCTTTGATGCTTCGTTGTGTGTTTATAATTTGCATGGCCACGTTCTATACACATTGTGTTTTGCTTATTGTATGCAAAAGCCAGTCTAATCTTGTCCTGTCTGTTTTATTTCTCGTTTCCTGTTGTAACGATGGATGCTTGGAATTCGGTCATCTACTGCGTCAATTATAGGTCTACATGGCCAAGCTTGCCGAGCAGGCTGAGCGCTACGATGGTAAGTACTTTTTTCAAAGTGCATAGTTCTGCAGTGGCTATTAGGATACATAGGGGGACCACTTGCGCTTTTTGTGGCACCCAGGGTGCTGGGCACCTTGCTGCATATGCGCTTGTTTTTCTTTGATTCTATTATTCGCTGTCAAGCTACGCTGCAAGGATTCTGATTCTGATGCTGATGCTGATAGACATGGATAGGTGGAGGATTGTCTGTCGTTTTTAACAGCATCCGCTTGCTTCATGGCAGTGCCTGCTGGTCTATTATGTAGCTGGAGGTTGTTTCTGCTGCTTCTTGCTGGCTTGAGAATAAAATGGCAACATTGTATTCTTAATGTTTTTCTAAAGTCGCGTGCAGTCTGCCCTTCTTTCACTGTCTTGCTTTGTTTTGGGTTTCTGTTCTTTCGTACCGCGTATGCTAATATCAATCGTCTGTTTGTTTCCGCATTTTTTCTTCCCCAACAATTTCAAATCTGCAACTTGCTGTCATGTGATCAACTAGAAATGGTCAAGTACATGAAGGCCGTCGCCAAGCTCGGTGCCGATCTGAGCGTTGAGGAGCGCAATCTGCTTTCTGTTGCGTACAAGAATGTCATTGGCTCCCGCCGTGCGTCGTGGCGTATCGTGTCCTCGATTGAGAACAAGGAGTCTGCCAGGGGCAACGCCGCTCAGGTCGAAAGGATTAAGGACTACCGCGGTGTTATTGAGTCTGAGCTGAACGATGTCTGCAAAGACATCCTGTCCGTTCTCGAGGATGACCTGCTAAAGAGCGCCGAGGAGCCCGAGTCGAAGATCTTCTACTTCAAGATGGAGGGCGACTACTACCGCTATCTTGCAGAGTTCCTGCAGACCGACAACCGCGAGGAGGCATCCAAGTCTGCTGAGAAGGCTTACAACGAGGCGACCAAGATTGCCACCGACAAGCTTCCCTCGACCCACCCCATTCGCCTTGGTCTTGCCCTTAACTTCTCGGTCTTCTACTACGAGATTGCCAACTCGCCCGAGAAGGCCTGCAAGCTTGCCAAGAATGCGTTTGACGATGCAATCTCCGAGCTTGACAACCTGTCGGAGGAGTCGTACAAGGATTCGACTCTTATCATGCAGCTCCTGCGTGACAATCTGACTCTATGGACCTCGGATCTGAACGACGAGACCGAGCCGAACCAGGGCGGTGAGGCTGCCGAGCCTGCCAAGGAGGCCAAGGATGCTGCTGCCGAAGAGCCCGCCAAGGACAACGAGTAAAGAGTAGCTGCAAAATGTTATTTTTGCGGTAAACCCTGGGTTATCCAAGGTAACTTTTTTCTTGTGTTCTTTCTTTCTATTCTTGCCACTTTGCTCTTTTCACGTTCCTCTTTTTTTAATCGTCATTCCAACTTTAGCTCTTTTTTCATTGTGAAGAAAACAAAACAAAAGAATGATTTCTCTACACCTTCTTTATACGGAAAACTTCATGTTCTGTTGAAACAGTATAGTCCGAGATTTCGTATTGATGAGATAAGAATCGGAAATACTACTCTAGAGATTTTAGCCAGAACTTGTACTTTGTAGCGGCGATGCTCATTGCTGCACACAGGGCTACGAACCCTGCGAACTTTAGCGTTGCTGTGTTTCTAAAGGACCGCTCTTCCTCTTCGCTCCTAAACGACGCGAATATAGCACGAAAGTTAGGCAGGAATTTCATGGTTGCTTGGCTGATGGATGAAGGAGGCGGAATGCGCGTTGGAAATCTGTCTGTTTTTGCTCTGAGTATTGCCACAAGTATCAAACGCTCCATCAATTAATTATTCATGCTTTGAGGTGGGGGTTTTGTGGTTTTGGTTTTTGGTGAGCTGGTATCACATGGGCTGGTGATATGGATATGACAAATGTGGAATGTATTTCTATTGCTTTCTTTGGCAACAGATAATGTAGAATAGAAAAGCCGTTGTTGCTCTGGCTTCAAGGGGTTTTACTTAGTGATAGTTCTCTCCATTCCGTACATAGTGTCCAAGACCTGCCGTTCCGTGGATATGCACAATCTATATAATTGATGGACAATCTCACACATGTCAAAAAAATTGAAAGCTTTCTTTTATATTTATTTCCATTTTCATTTTATTGCTTGCTTTGTCGCTATTCTTTTTCACTCTTGTTAAAATGGCTCATATTAATGATATCGACAGCTCAGTCCTTTATCGCATCCTCCTGCTTGTTGTCGATGGACCGACAAAGAGTCTAGACGAGTGGAAAGTCCAGCTTCCTTTGCTATGGGTCTGTCGCAACTGGTCCAGCTTGTTTTCCGGCCATGTGTATTCCCAGGGCTTTATTAATATTTGGATGAATAACAATCCAAGCAGCAGCGTCGACTACGCTAACGGTGATGTTCTCTGCAAAACGAATCTGGGCATAATCGTTGGTCGCGATAAGTACAACTGCTATTATGTATCTAGTCTGCATGTACGCATAGCTGTTGAACCGAGCATTCATCAGTTTGGTCCAGTACTAAAAGAGCTTTTGAATCTTGGTGCAGGGTATTGGATAAACCTGACATCTTTGGATCTTTATATAAGTATGCTAGCTGATTATGATTTTGGCTTCAAGGAATTGAGCCTAGAGGAGCTTGCCGATGCCGTCTCTCATCATATTCATGATTTTAAGCGCAGAGCACCAAATATAACGCAGCTTGCCATTAGTTATCCTTCAGACATAACAATCTCGTCTGCCTTGGCTATACTAGTTGACGAATATTCGCCTCAAATGCGGTATTTACATTGTGAGTCTCCACTTGCTCATATTCCATTGTCATTTTCGGATGAGTTGGCATATTTGTCGTTAAAGTTCAACAATAACAATACAAACCGGCTTCCTCGAATATACGCGCAGTCTCTTCAGACCTTGGAACTACATGATATTCATGATGGCTTCTCGTGATGGAGCTTCCACAACCATCTGACCCCTGGATATATAGAGTTTTCAAATCTAAAGCACCTCAAATTGAAGCACCTTTCGCAAACAGATGCTCAGAAAGTGACTTCCATAAAACACTCAAGGCATTCAAGACCATATGGAAGCCATATGCTCCAGTTTCCAAAGCTCAAAAGATTGGTTCTTGATTCTTGTCCAGTGGATTGCGATGTGTTTTTCACAGATACAATACCAACGCAATTGGACCATTTGAGTATTTCTGGTGGCATTGATTTGCTTGAGGCTACTAGCAGGCTCCGGTTCTCCAAAGTGGATAAATTGGAAATAGAACTTGGAATAGGAGGCACTTTGCTCAATCACAACCATTACAATGCAGCGAACTATTATTTCGGGATGATCAGGATCGGTAGTGAGTGTAAGCTCACTCTTACCTCATCGCCAATTAACCCCCAACACACAATGAACTGGGTTAATATCACATACTTGGAAATGGACCATATCAAATTTGACCAGCTGTTGGAGCTTGTTTCAAATCTCTTCAACCTCCGAGAACTCTATATCCTTCAATTAAATGTTGGTGATGCTTGTCTATCGGTCATTAAGATCGGATTGGAAGCGGAAATGCATGGAGATGTCGAGATGATTGATTCAAGGATCAAAAAGCTTTGTATATATCGAGATCTTCCAGAGCCTGCCTACGAATATCCCGCCTGTGCAAACCATTTGCTTTTACGAATCCCAACGATAAAGACCTTGGCGCTTGATACAGGGCTAGGATCTCAGAACAACAGGGTTATGGATGTTCTATGCAAAAAGTTTCCAGAAGTCAGCATAGATATAGGCTAATGATTTTTTCTGCCAGACGGAGGGCTGTGTGCAACAAAAGACTAAACAAAATGTAGATTAAAAGAAAATAAACGCAAGACAGGAAAAAAACCACAAATATACAACCAAACGAAGCAATAAAGAAAAAAGAAAATAAATTAATCGTCAGCAAAGTCATCTTCAGATAGATGGCGGACAGACGGCGGAGACGATGAGCGCGAAGGCAAAGGATCCAACAAGTCGCGTTGGGCGATGTGCGATGCACCAGAGCCACGGGCCATGGGATCAGCAAGCTCACCGTTGGCTTCAGCGGACACATAGATCTGGTGCAGCGCATCATCATCAGGGTTGTCCGAGTGCGAGCCAATAATGATCTCATCGTCGTCGTCTCCAGGCTCAACCCACTTTTGCATAATGTACCGCGAGCATTTGCTTGCATTGTCCAGCTCCTGGATGAGCTTCGTTATGCCAAGATTGCTCATTCCGTACATTTGCGGCCCACTAGCATGTGTCTTCACGCCCACGCCTTTGGCCGTGAGCATGTCGAGGATCTGCTTCCACACACCGCTGGCGGAGCTGGCACGAAATGACTCGCCGGGCATGTCTGACGCAGTGACCTGGAAAATGGGCATCTCGCCATCGCCCTCGAGGATCTCCGACGTGTATATACAGCGCGCGTCATTGCCCTTGATGCTTGGGTACACCCTGGTACTGCGGAAGCCGGGCGGCCAGATATAGCGGGTGGTGTGGTATGTGTCGGGATCCCAAATGATGTGGCCCAGGCTATGCACTTCAATCCTGTCCTGGCCACGTCCAACAACAATAGGGTAGATGAGATTACCTTCGGCGTCGCGCTTAAGCGGCTCAATCGGTTTTGGGTCGTTGCGATCGTCGCGCTTTCCTTGGCGTCTGCGCCGCTTGATCATCTGTGGCGTGGGATCAAGGAGTCCAAGCGCTGGCGACGGGCGATCACGCTTGCCACGCACGCCGTTGCGCAAGTGAGGCGTGGCGATGCGAACAGAATCGTCGCCATTATCAAGTGCGCCAGTGTGCAGCAAAGCGCCTGCGCTATGGCCATTGCGCTTCTTTGAACTGTGCGCTGCGGTGCCGTTCCTCCTGCTACTATCCCCATCCGCACCATTGTCCGACTGCGACAAACACTCATCCGAGCTGCTACTACACCTGGCAACAAGAAAAAAAGAAAGAAAAAGGGGGAGTGGAATAGGAGAAGAAGAGAATTGTCAAATAAATGGAGTCAGTAGACTGGAAAGAGCACAATACAACTAGAAAATAACGCGAAACTGCGATTCCGACTGGATTAGCGTACAGCGACAGGCTCAAAAAGAGGGGGAACAGCGCTTTGGCTTTTGCTTTACCTTGAAATGTCTTCTGCAACTTCTGGGTACGCCTCAGAGATCATGTCAAGCAAATGGCTACAGAAGCAAGAAAAGAAAGAAAGTCGTCAAACAACAAAAAGAAAACATACAAACGCATGCATTTCCATTAGCAGTATGCCGCTTATTTACTTAGAACATCGGGCTCGCCTGCCATTCACGATTACCATCCACAACGCAAAGAAACCGACAGCCAACTTACTCGTTCTCTGCTCTGACCATCCGAAGCTCGTTCTTGATGGATTGGTATGTCTTTACAAGTTCATTACGTCTCTACAGAAATACACAAACAATATGTAAAGCCTTAGTAACAACGCATGGACTTCTTAGTAGTGATTACGTCGATGGTGCTTCACGACAGAAAAGGCAAACGAGGCATATCAGACAGAGAGCATACCTCAAGAGCATTCTTCACCTTGACGGTCAGGTCGCTGGCTAACTCGCGGTACGAAATCATGGCCAAGCTACGTATATGTGTATGTGTACGTGTGTGCTTCTTACTTGCTGCCAAGAAATAAAAAGTAAAGAGAATAACAAATACGTGTAAGAGAAAAGGAAAAAAGAAGAAAAAAGTGTCAAGCACCAGGAGCGAGAACGGGTTTGGAACGCAGCATGCGGAAAACAAGGAGAGAAAAAAGAAGGGGAGTGGGAGAATAACACAATAAAGAATAAAGAGCAGGAAAAAAAATTCACAGCAAAGAATTCTCGCCAACCCCTTCTTTTTGGGGAGGTGTTTTTTTGCTCTTTTATGAAGAAAAAATGCTAGCTTAGAAGGGAAAAAGGCCACCCATTCTTGCTGGAAATTTTACTCAGGTCAAAGGAAAATTGCTCTTATAAAAGCCAATCCAATCCTGATTCCTATAACGAGAATGATTATTTAATCGCCCTGGTAATCACAACCCCTTTTGCAATGAATTTCATAGACAAAGCAAAGATTAGGGGAGAAATGGCACAAAAAATTAAAGTTTCTCTACACCTCATTTTTGAAAAGATTGCGCTTCCTTTATTTATTTTCCAGCCAGGGATCTTCTTCCACTTCTGCCTAATTATTCTCTTTTTTTGCTACTTTTTGGCGGTCGACAGCAATTTGCTCGTGTACAGTAACATCCTTTCTCGAGTAGCCCGGCGTTTCTAATTTATCACCGAAAAGAAAGAAGGCCAGAACAGCAAACCGCAGAACAAACACGTGTACTAGCTAATGGTTTCTACGCAGGCCGAAGCAGGCAGGATCCTTGCGGCGTTGCAGGGTCATATACCCTCCAATCTCTCGCATTCGCAAGTCTCATCGCCCACCGTTGCCAGCCCGCCTGTTGTTTTCAATAATGGAGGCACAGGCGTTCAACAACAACAGTTCTCCTCAGCCAACGGAGACAGCACTCGTGCCCAGCGAGACCCATTGACGCAGGGCGTGCCTGTGGCAGCAGCTGTTGGCCAGACAGTCGAGCACCAGCGTCCGAGCATATGGCAGGTGCCTGCAAGTGTTGGAATCGACTTGACAAGCCCGGAAATTCTGGGCACAATCATCTCGTTGTGGTCAACCCTGGAGGAGGAGCAGAAAGTAAACGTGCTTCTAGGAATAGCCCATGTGGGTGTGAGCAAGATGCACAGAGCGCATGCCGAGGCGCTGCGCATATCACAGTTGGCAAAGGCCGACATGGCCAGCGACTGGGTGCGCACCCTCGGGTGCATTCTTGGTGATGTTGGTGTTAATGGAAAGATAAATTATGTGGAGAATATTCCGGAGCCTACAAAGGCTGAAATTGAAAAGGCAATGGGCGAGCTAATTGAAGCTCTGGAGAAGCAACAGCCCTCCGAGTTGCGACTAGCGACAAAGTCGCTCGAGTATGTCAGCGACTCGGTGGCCAAGGACATGGCGCCTGTCTCCATCCGCAATATATATGGCCGCCGTCCAAAACGCAGCGAGCTTGAAAATATTATGATTCAGGCAAAGAAGGCTGCTGCCTTATTGCAAAGCCCTGGGGTGTCTCGCAGGCCGTCGGCAGCACATCCCCAGTCAGCACGCCACCCGCCGGGAAGCAACCCGGACGTGCCAGGCAGCTCCAACTCGTCGTCGCGGCTGGGTTCGCCCGAGCCCAACGACAATGACATTTCGTCATTTTCGGCGCTGTTCTCCGAGAGTGGGAATGGTGACAAGGCATTTTCCTCTGACGAAGAGTCTGAGAGCGGCAGACAGGGGGAGGAAGAGGATCCTGGCTATTCGCTTGGGCTGAAAGTAAAGGAAACGCACCAGACCGACCATGTTGGCAGGATGGCGCGTCTTTTGGCCGCGGCCAGTGTTTCACGGCACGACGGGGCTGCGGACGCACGCCGGCCCTCGACTACTGGGATGCGCGGAGCCCGTGGCGCATCAGGCGCAGGCGTGCGTCGCGGGATGCCAGGGCCTCCCTCGGCTGTTGGCGCCAAGAGCCGAATCGGCATGCTAACACCACGCCGTCGTGGCGCGCCGACGAACCTTGCGCTGCCGGCGGCTGGCGTGGCTCAGGCCATGAGTAAGAAGATCCAGATGATCGACTTCCATGAGGCTGCCAGCACAGTTAACGACCGCGAGCGCACACTTAAGGCAAAGCGCGAGCAGGCGGCCGAGGAGCGCGAGACAAAGCGCGCAAAGCTCCAGGCCGAAAAGGACGAACGCAAACGGCTACGCGAGGAGGCGCGGTCGAAGAAGCTTCAGTCAGTCACGGAACGCACAAATGTCGCCAGTCGTCGCGGCAGCTCAGATCCTGCGCGAACTACGGCGTCTCCGTCTGTCGGCGAAGCAAGTGGCGATGGCGGGCCAATGGCTGCGGACTCATCTGACGGCGAGTACAACGCCGGGATGCCTGAGAGCGGCGAAAACTCAAGCACCGAGGCATCGCCTCCTCCTCCGCGGCTGCGTAGGGGCAAAAGTCCTGCACGGCCTGCCTATGATGTGCCGCTGGACTATCTGACGTTTGCCGGGCACGATCCGCAGGTGCAGGCCGTCTACACTAGCACCAACGCGCTGACCGAAGAGAACCGTCTCCTCATGTACTGCTTCTTCAATGCCCGCGAAATGCCTCCTGGGACTAGCAACAACCTGGAGATTATTCTGAGCGAGCAGATTGTCGACGATCCATCGCATCCAGGCCAGTCTTGCAAGGAGATGATGGTCTTTCAAGCGGATGTGAGCAAGGGCGAGTGGAAAAAGGTGCGTCGCCTTCGTAGGTTCTAATAGCGACATCACTCCTCTCTCCCCCGCTTAACACTAGTATTGTCTATAACCATCTTTTTTCTCCATCAATAATAACAACAGCCATGCGCCAGTTCTATTACTAGTAATTGGGAGCAAAGAAAAAAAGACTAGTGGGATGATTATCAAGGTGCCCAGAGAATCACTTCTTTGTCACCGTCTCTTCCATGTAGTCCCAGATCACCGTTGGCGGGGTCTCGGTTGGAACACGCATCTGCCGCGGAAACGTAACGTTGGCATCCTTCTTGCACGCCTCTTCAAACAGTCTTGGATCGAGCTTCTCTAACGCAGCATAGGCCTTTTCCATAGCCGAGAACTTTGCTTCTCTCTCATCACGACGCCGGTTGCTCTCCTGTAAACGATGGAGCTTCACAGCCCTCAGTATTGTTTCGTGCCGCTCGGCGTCCTCGGCTGTCAGCTCGGGCAGTTGCCGCGGCTCCTGCTGGTACATAATTTGCTTCATTATCTCGTACCGTGAATCCGAATTGATCTGTCCAGACGCTCCTCTGGCGATTGCTGCCGCCTTTCTCGACTGCTTATCTTTGGCTGCTGCAGGTGCTGCTGCTGCGGCACGTCCGATGAATCCGGCGCGGACTGTGGTTGACAGACAAATGGCTCTTCCAAACCCGCTGCTCATTTTATGGCTTTTTTGTACTCTTTCGAATAGAAATAATAGAAATTGTATTGGGAATTGTGTAGCTGAGAAAATATTTTTCCTTCATGTTACTGATAAAAAATAAAAAAGAAGCGGTTCCAAAATATAAAAAAATCCCAACTGCTCACGTGATTGGCCAAATCATTGCGTACAGCTTTAAAGGTGTAATGTGTGGTGGCATCGTCAGCATCATCTCATCTTGTTTCTTCCGTTTAGCCACTTTCTTTCATTTTCGCCTTTCTTCGCTCTCATGATATTTGGCTACTCTTATTGTACTCTTACTCACTATATGTAATTCGGACAACTTGCCGCATACATTTAATGGGCGACAACAGCAATGGCTACTGCAACAGCGGCACAGAGTTTCCGCTCAAACGCCCGTCTGTGGTGCTGACAAGCTTTGACATCTACGAGAATAAGACACAAATGTCCATCATCGGCTCAAACGAGTCAGAGGGGCTCTACAGAGTGCTTCATATAAACAGGACAATCGGCGATATAAAGCAAATGGTCAAGGACGACGGCGTCAGCCATTCTCCGGCGGAAATCCAGCAGCTCGTGGCCGACATCCAGTCTAAAGGAATGAGGCTTTTGGTAGCTGGCGTGTGCGGTATTGTTGGATTTGTGCGGTTCACAAAGGGGTGTTACATCTCCATCGTCACGAAGAGAAGACCAGTGGCCTTGCTCGGCGGGCACTACGTGTACCATGTGGAGGACACACGCCTGTTGAGCATCTCGTACAAGCCTGAGCGCTCGGATGCCGAGGAAAAGTGCATATCTCGCTTTAAAAACGTCGACCTGACAAAGAACTTCTACTACAGCCACACGTACGACATCACGCATTCGCTCCAGCGGAATGTGCAAATGAGCAAGGCATCTCGATGCTGCGACTGTCCAAAGAGCAACGAAGTCAGGCCCGATGATGGATGCGCCAGCACAGACAGTACGTGGAGCTACCACTCGATGTTTGTGTGGAACTACCAGCTGATGTGCAACGCCACGCAGGGCGTCGGCATTGCGCCTGACTGGACGGTTGCGCTTATCCACGGCTACGTCGACCAGTCGAGGCTGTCGATATTTGGGCGCGATGTGTACATAACGCTGATTGCTCGTCGGTCACGCATATTTGCCGGAGTGCGGTATCTGAAGCGCGGCATCAACGACGCCGGATACGTGGCCAATGACGTGGAGACCGAGCAGATTGTCAACACGATGGAGGTGACTTCATTCAGCATGCCGTTCAACCGTCCATTCTCCAACCCCGGCTACACTGCCTATGTGCAGCATCGTGGCTCCATCCCGCTGTTCTGGTCGCAAGACACGTCAGGCATTGCGCCAAAGCCGCCTATAGATATCAACGTGCACGACCCGTATTTTGTGGAGGCTGGTCGCCATTTTGACAACCTGTTTCATCGCTACGGCACGCCGATCATCGTTCTGAATCTGATCAAGACCAAGGAGCGGGCCAAACGTGAATCAACCCTGGGCGAGGAGTTTTCCGAGGGGCTCCACTATCTCAACCAGTTTCTGCCGCGCGGCAAAAAGATTCGATATTTGGCCTGGGACATGTCGAGGGCCAAAAAGAACCGCCAAGAGGACGTGTTGGCCATACTGGAGGTTATTGCTGAGGAAACGCTGACGCTGACTGGTGTTTTCCACAATGGAAGCGAGCTGTACTCGAACTACCTCAAACGACGTAGTGCTGGCGACACCCGGCCCTTGCGCACTCAGCTGCGTAAACAAGCGGGCGTTGTGCGCAGCAACTGTATCGACTGTCTGGATCGCACTAACGCCGCACAGAGCATCATTGGCAAGGTTGCGCTGGCTCACCAGCTGTTTGAGCTGGGCCAGATCGACGAGCCCTTTCTTTCTTTTAACACCGACGCTGCGATGATTATTGAGGAAATGTACCACGATCTGGGCAACACAATTGCGCTTCAGTACGGTGGCTCCCATCTAGTCAACACGGTGCAGACGTACCGGCGGAACACGAACTGGCGTAGCCATTCCCGTGACATTGTCGAATCCTTGCGTAGATACTACTCGAATTCGCTGTTGGACATGGAGCGGCAGGAGGCCATTACACACTTTGTAGAAAAGTGCTTATTACCAGAATGCTGTAGCAATGCTAGAATCGCAGCAGACAACAGCACTGCCGCAGAGTATGGCGATAGCGAGAGGGGTGACGATGCCTTGGATGCTGACTTTGATGGAACAGGAGCGACTGTCAACAGGCCAAACCAAGTGGGTAAGCCTGTGTTTAGAAGGTGGTGGACGACTTTGGGCAGCGATTATGATGATGGCGACGAGAGCAACAGCCAAACAAGCAACACTTGCGATGAGAATGTCATGAACAGCAGCAGCCCTAAGAACGAAGAGCCAAACACATGCAAAGTATGCACACGTAGTCCGCGCACTGGTGTTACAAAAAACACTAATCAAAGCGAGATCGATGCCTACTGGAATGAGTACTATCGGCCGCACGAGTACTCTTCGTTCGACAGCATGTTCATTGGCACTCTTAACAGCTCTGTGTCCCTGCACCCTAGTACCGACATCCAGAACATTCCAAGCCCATTTTCTGATCGAGGCGTCAGAGAACGAAAGTCTTCTGGTACTAGAGTGCGTCGGCATGGGCAGCAGAAGCCCAAGTGGCTTAAATCAGAACTCGAAGAGTACACAGATCCAACGCAGGCGTCAAGAGAAGAGATATACAACAAGGTATGCGAGAAGGAGGAGATACCACAGGTGTTCCAGCCGTTGAAGATTGGTGGATGGACGACTGATGGTGTCACATCTGCACTGCAAGAGCCCAGTGTCAGCCAGACGGAGCTGGAGGAGTATGAAAAGTACGTGCATCAATTTGACGATTTAAAGAGGTGGATTGTGCCGTCCTCCGATATACTCTACAGCGACTATGTAAAACGGAACCAAGATAATGCGCTATCCGACAACCTCTCTGGGTGGATGACGCATAACAGCACGCAGCAAGATGGGGTGTTTCCTACTGGAATCAGGAGGCAGACTAGTGCTGCTATTGAGTCTTTAAAGATAAACTCGGTCTTAGATACCGACTATTCGCTGCATGGCGATGCAGAACAGCGGCTGGGTACTCCAGTACCAAGAAGAATATTACAGATGCCGCACGCCCAGTTGCCCGCAATCACATCCCGCAGCTATTCCAACCGCTTGTTTTCGTCGTTTGATTCGATGCCACCCAACAGCGGAAACAGCGGTGATAGCGGCGGTAGCAGACAGCAGTTTGCTCGCCACCGATCCAACACCTCATCCAATGAACGTGGCTCTCTTTGGGGGCTGTGGTCGCAGAACGGTGCACCAGGGTCGATTGAAAGTGCATATACGCTCGGAAGTCGCTCTTCTGCTCATCCGACAGCGGCAAAGGAATTTCTTAGCAGCAAGGATAGGCTCGATTTCTTGCAGAGCCAAACCTACAGTTTCAACCGGCTGCAACGTCACGACAGAAGCCGGTCCTTGGATCTCAGCAATCTTGCCACGTCTCGTTTCTCAACCCCCGCCGTCAGTGGCGGTCTTGGCTCCAGCAATGAGACGCTAGTGCCAGAGCCACGCGTAGCTGCGGCAGACTTGAAGATATACGAGAACTTTGTTAAAATGCGCCAGGCGTTTAGCGGCTAGCTATTTGAGAGAAAATAGATTTATTGTAGGAAAATCTAAACCGACTAAGAAATAAACAGAAAAACCGCCAGTTGCCCTTCATGGGCTCTATCATCCGACCTGTCGTCCTGTCGCCCAAAGGGCGTGGAATAGCTAGATTTTAAATCCAGTCCGGGTCCGGTATTTGAAAAGAAGCTCTCCGACCGGGAATTGAACCCGGGTCTCCAATGTGACAGACTGGTGTACTCGCCATTATACTATCAGGGATTTAGAGGCTAGCTATTTGGATTACATATGCTTCTTAATTCTAACCACGCTTTTCTGCTTACTACCCCATAATTGTGACATTTAGTATATTATTCGTGATAATTATAAATGCTAATTACTAAGAGTATTTTTAGGCAGGAATGATTTTAAAAACGTCTTCGTTTATGCTTTTTTAATAATCTTATTATTTTCTTGCAGCGGTTGACTACTGGATTTTGCATATATTTATGCCTTGTATTTGCGTTTCTTGTACATTTATAGCCTAGTATATTCAGTTCTCAACAAGCAATGTCCTACTTTTTACCTCACCTCACAAATGGATGGCAAGTGGACATGGCCATTCTTTCTGAAGAGGAGCGTGTTGTGGTGATGCGGTTTGGCCATGACTGGGATCCACAGTGTATGATCATGGACGAGACATTGTACGAGGTAGCGGAAAAGGTCAAGAACTTTGCAGTTATATATCTGGTTGACATTTCAGAGGTTCCTGACTTCAACACCATGTACGAGCTATATGACCCATGCACAACCATGTTCTTTTTTCGAAACAAGCATATTATGATTGATCTTGGCACGGGAAATAACAACAAGGTCAACTGGGCGATTGAGGATCCACAGGAGCTGATTGATATGATTGAGGTTGTCTTTCGCGGCGCGAGAAAGGGAAAGGGGCTGGTACTTTCGGTCAAAGACTATTCGACAAAATACAAGTACTAGAGATGATTTGTCTGGCGTTATTATTCTGTATTACATGGGTTTTGAATAAAATATAAAAAAAAGTGATTGCTAGTAATATGTGGATGGTGCCATAAATATTACAAAATGCTATATGTGTACTAAAGCCAATTGACTATATTCCGCTCTTCACTAGATTGAGGGTTGTCGTGTGTCATTGCTTTTTGCAGTAAATTTGTAGTTTGGAAGCATATATTTTTATTTTCTAGCAATGCTATTCTCCAAACAAGAACGTATCCTCAGGATCTCAAAACATTCGTGTCTGTGCGTCCATATCTACATCCAGGAACAAAATATAAGGTGGTTTACAGACGCAATATTTCAAGAGATTCTCCAAGGAATAAGACCAGCACTCGGCGAGAAGATTGCAGAATGCAAGCAGGGCGTGAAGACAGTAAGCGAGCTTATGAATCGTAAGTCATTGCTTTACCTTGTCCACAAGAATTTTTCAATTTTATTTTGGTTATACATTTATGCTAATTGGTAGAAGGGTGCGTTTTGATATAACCAAGGTGTAGGTGCATTTCAAGCAGCGTACTATGTTGTCCAGGCTGACACCAACATGCAGGTACTAGTGCAGGAGCTGGTTGTTAAAGAAGAGAAGGAAACAGAGGAAGAAGGCGGCGACTGTAGTGCTGGCATCGTGCAAGAAGTAGGCCAGTTTGCCTACAAGGCATTGCGGCCAGCAAAGGGTGTTCTGATCCTCGTTGCTGAGCCATTTGATGCAAACAACCCAATAACTCTACCGTCGGTGCTGCAGATTTCTGCGAAATAGCATGTAATTTGGAGGCCAATTGAACTTGCCCAGCCATACCATACATTAATATACATTTGTAGAAACATATATGCCAGCCATCGGTCAGGAAACTGCGTGGTTTATTCTTGTTGGTTGTTATGTTTGAAAGGCCGACAATGAAAAGTTGGCAGCATATTAGCTGGTCACAAAGGCAAAGCGTGTTACAGTAAAAATATATGAAAAAAAAAGATATGGAGCGGCTGTTGCGCACGTTACTGAATGTAGACAACTTGCGAGCCCAGCTCTTTTGTCTTTCCCAGCTTGGAATGGCACACGCCGCAATGGTAAAAGTCGTTCTTGAAAGAGTCGCTTAAAAGTGGTATAAGTGCAACAGGCCAAAAAACAACACAAAGTGTCACGGTCAGACATATTGTTCCGCCAGACATTTTTTTCTCAATATAGACCGGCACCTTGCGCTTGCAATATGGACATTCCAATATTGGCGGCCCTGTTGGTTGCACGTAGTTCATTCCGCTTGCAGGCGCTTGTTGTGGGCCAGAGCCTGTCATTCCATGTGGATAGCTTCCAGGGTTCTGGCCCTGCGCATTTTGAGGAGGCTGATAGGCCGGAGGGAGATCCCTAACTGGCCCACTCTCAACGATAACGCTGTTTCTCATCGGTCCATGGGGAATAGGTGCTGGAACGGGCATAGACATCGGCTCTGCGCTTGGAGGTTCGGGCCCGTTGACGTAGGCGCCAGACGCCCTTTTCATCTGTTTCTCCTCCTTACCGCCCATGTTTGGTCTATTCCTTATGGTCAGGTATGACGAATAAAAAAAGCTGGGATAAGCAGAAGCCGGGCCAAAAGTGCAAAAATGCAGCAAACAAAAAATAAATGCAAAGAAAAATAACATTAAGAGAAGAACATGTTTGTTTTTTCTTCTTCTTGGAGATGCACTCACTGCTTCTCCAAGCCTGATGGAAAACCAGGATGCAGAACAATTGCACTGATGGCTTTCTTTTTTCTTGGCAGAAAGCGAAAATCATGGGTCGAAATCAAGTCAGAAATAATCAGTTGTATTCATAACAGAAGCACATTGGCACCTCCTGGTTTCAGTTTGAACCAGGCGGAGCCAGTCAACCAGACAAGTTGACCATTGCTCTATCTTCTTTTCGAAACGTTGCTTTACAGTCTTTCCGAGAACACATTTTCAACGCAGGCGGTCCAAACTGCCATCACTGCGTCTCCTTTTCATAAACCTTTTGTTTATTAGTATGATTCCAATCGGCAAAAAGTTGGGGCTCTGGATGTAGATCCAACATACCCGATTGATAATAAACCAAATTTTTTTGAAAAAAAAAACAGAAGCACAGAATGCAAAGCCATGGGCCAATTTATTCAGCAAGATGAGAACACTTAGCTAAATCTGACATTTTGAAACTTTTCTGGCAAGAAACTCTTCTCAACCGTTATATGTAGCCGATGACTCACTTTAACATCCTTCAATGTTGTCGTTCTAGCAAGTAGATAATTGAGAAACCCAAGGAGATTGAAATCACTCTCTGGCTCAATGCGGCCCAGGAGAAGATGATCAAGCCTGGTGTCTAGTAACTCGTAATCTCCCTGTATTTCATCTTCGAGTCCTGATCGAACAATTTGGATAAACCCGTCACCTAACCCAATGTTGCTGATATCAAGTTCTCGAAGTTTGTATAGATTTGACAAAAGGCTCAACAGCTCTTCAAATTTAATACTATATAGCCGCAGTTCGGTAATATTCACCCAGGATACAGTCCGCTGAATGTCGATCGGTGGTCTAAAAAAGGCCTTACAGATGCTGCCAATAGTGGTGTATCCAAAATAATAATCTGCCGCCTTGTAGAAATCGTCGCCAGGTGCTTCCTTTCCTGTTACATTAACTTCCATTTTGTTAACACTTGTAAATCGTAGTCTGCTAGTAGCCACAACTGAATGATGATCGCTTGAGACAATCAACTGTTCCAGATACGCAGGCATCGTATCTGTGAACAGCACATCGTAATCCACAGGAAGATTAATTAAAGACAGATTTGTTACCTTTGGAAATTGGAGTATATGTGACCCGTACAGTCTAGCCTGGCTTGAGTACTTTTTCGAAAGTGCCCACTCATCATCTGTCTGTCTGGCATACACAAGTTTGAGAGTTTTCAGGCCAGAAAACTCTATGCGACCAGGAGTTGTAAAGTCGTGAAATATCCACCATGAAAACTTGCTGCTGGACAAAAGACGTAGTTCGATATACTGAAGCGTCTTTGCATAAAAGGTGGGATTTTGATATCCATAGTTGCTAAACTTGAGCGAAATAGATGTTAGCTTGTTTGGAAACAGTGGCAGCGGAGATCTAATTGAACATCTAATGTGTAGATGCTTCAAGCTGGCTGCATAGTTGTCAACGAGAAGAGAAAGCGCCGGCCCTAGAATTTTATCACCAAAGCAATTAAGCTCCATGTGAGTTATATTTGATATTCTGTTGTGGAAATCATGAATGCACTTTGAAACCAACAGTACAAGACACTCTGGCTTAAGCTCATTGGGGTCATGTTGGTAGCGAAAAGTATTGTTAACCTCAATACTCAAAGATGTCAAGCCCAGCCAGCACCCAACCCCAAGCGTCATGATTTCCTTTAAAACATGACCATATAAGCCGATATCCAAGCCATAGTCAGTATAAATGATTAATTTGGATACCATGTCGCAGTTGTACTCGTCTTGTTCGGTGGTTATTCCAAGGTTGGATCTGCAAACAATATTATTATCTGCGTAGTAGACAACTATTCAAGTTGTTGTTTCGATTATTTGCAATCTTTCTCGAGTAGACATGGATAAACCCTTCAGAAAACACGTTGCTTCTTAGCAAATCATACCACTTGCTGCACACATGAAGAAAAGTGAGCTTTTGTTTCCACTCATCGATATCTTTGGCTGGCCGACCGGTTGCAAAACAGAGAATGTGATAGAGGACTTGAGGGTCCAGCTCGTTTATATAAATCATCAGAAACAATTGTATTAAAAATGGGTATCTTGAATAATAAATAGAGAAACTAAAGGTTTAAAAAGAAAATAATAAGTTGTTATTTAGTTGTAAAAACAATTAACAAAATTGACACTGCTACTAAACAATCACACCATTCATGAAATATCAGCAGCAATTGATCTAATTAACAACAAAAATAGACAACATTGGCAGTTCAGCCACTAGAAACATCTTATACCAAAAGACATTACATTACATTTAATGGCTAAATGCTTTTAATTAAGTCTATCTTTGGTTAATTAATACTTTAAATTTTCATTCTGCTTCATATTAGTAATTTATTATAAAGTGTTTCAGTCACATTTATTGTATTGTAATTCTATGCTATGATACAGTAGTTAATCTAGGCTATAAAGGCAGACAAAAGCTCGCACTTGTATCTTCAAAACTATCAATTATTTTATTAATGCTTGATCCAAAATAATTGTATTTCGCTCTCTAATGCCAGATAAAAAATTATATCACGTAAACGCTCATGTAAAATACAGGTATTCTGACGATGGAAAGGTATACTCACGCTATATTTCTGCAATATACACACGTGGAAATCGCGCTAAAGCTATTGAAGCCAAGCTAAGAAGTATTCTTGAACTAGAGTTAACAAAAAAACTAGGGATAATGAAAGCAGCAGAGATGATGGAGGGTTTTACCATTGTTCATGGTTAGTAATCTATAGAGCGTGTTGCTCTAACTTGATTAGCAAGAGCAAAACCATTATTATCCTAGATACTGATATATCTACCACTGCAACTTTAACAGCTTTTAGTAGATGTGGAACCAAGTATGGCTTTACACATGAATTATTTTTGAACACTGCTTTGTCTGCGTGCATTATATTCATAACATGTCCAAGCTTTAGCATGTGTGCCACATCTTTGCTGAACAAAAAATTATATGTCTTGTTAGAAATTTTTCTCTAGTTTTATTGTTCATTATATTATGCAAAAGAGCTCCTCTATTATAGTGCAAATCTGCTTTGCCCATTAACACAAACTCGTTCACACAATACTGTATGCAGGAAAACAGCTTTCGTATATCATCGTTCTTGACAATAAAAATATGAAGCAGGGTCCAATTTTTAAAATAAATGGTATCTAAACATGTAAAATTAGTTGTGATAGTTAACAAGCGTATTTTTCACAACATTTGAGATATGCTATCGATTATCACACATTTTTTTGCTTGTTGAATATAAATCTAATTTTTCTGGTTGTGGCAGAGGGATTATCGAAAGGCTGATGAGTGCTTGGGTTGTAAGCCTAATGATTGTGTGATTGGTAAAAAAAGCTTGCTCTATTTTGAAAGGAAAAAAAAGAAGCTTGTTGATTCTTATTTCCCAAATTGAAAGTGTTTAATTGTATTTTGTTTTATCTTCCTCTTGTAATTGTAAACTACTTTTTATATATATCAAGCATCCTTTTGTGCACACGAGAAACGGGGAAAGAAGAGGAGAAGCGGTATACGCTTCGGCATTGCAAATGTTTCGGCAGCTGAGCGCATACCATGTAAATCGGATTGAGTGTTCTAAAGCATGTTCAAAAGCCTCTATACTATGTCGACGAAGTAAGACAACGACGCCCTTTTGCAGACTGAACAAGAGCACATTGAATGAAACCACAAAATACCAAGCGGTCAATGGACTACGGACGTCAATAAACGGCACAATACGGACCACCAGATCGCCATCTCAGTATAGCGTGGAGAGCGGCGGCAACTTGCGGATAAGCGGTGCAGTCGATCTGTTAAAGGAGTCGGCTGAAACGAAAAGCCTAGAGACTGCGTGGAGGGCGTATATAGAGCTACGTGATTTAGAGAGTGTTCTTGGAAAGGAATCCATTATTGATCGGCTCCATTTGCTGTTGCCGGTGGAAACGCTCCACTCCATAATACGCACGATAATGCCTGCCTTTGATCTACCAAGAGTCGGAAAGTCTCCTAAAAGTGCCGAAGATGCTGCGAGCAGTGTGTATATGTTTACAAAGGTCTTCAACTACTTGCTGCTAGTGTCCAGGCTGAAACGAAACGACCGTAATGAGTTATCAGTGCTGAAGCAGACGATGGGCCAGTGCATGCGACGGTTTATTAGCCACGATTTGGTTGAAACAACCGAGGATGCCAAGGGTTTTGTTGAAAGATGGAAGGAGATATCCGGCAAGAGTTCCGAACAGCTCAAGCTGGAAATGTTTGACATATACATGATGATTCTGGGAGCATGGAAGGCGAATAGATTCACGCTGGTTCCTTACTTGTACTACTTTGCACGCGAGGATTGGGACAACAGTAAGGACCATCGATTTAGGAAATTATCTGCGGCCGTGCTGTCATTCTACGTCCGCGAACATGGCCAGAGTCTTCGGATATCCACAATTAGAGAGGTACTTGGCGATCTTAACGAACGCTCAATTGGTCTTTCACCAACGCATTACTCTATGCTGATAGTTTATTTTGGCATGACACGAAGCACAAAAGAGATGCAAAGGGTGCTGAACAAGGCTTTAGAGAACCCAGAGGCGCGCGATTCTGAGGCTTTGTATTATAACACGTTTCGTGCGTTTGCTCTTGCATTTGCTCCACAACATAAAAACATTACGTCGATGGATGACAGTCGGCTGGACGCCCATGAAGGGATTGGCGTTGACGGGGCGGGTGCTAGCAAAACAGATATTGAGGACGATGCGGGTGATATGGATGGTCTAAAGTACATTGACGACCTGGACTATGCCATGGATCCGTATCGATACAAACCCAGCTCTGCGGACGACGGGAGGGCTGGGGCATATCCAAGAAAGACGCAGAGCGCCAGAAAGCCAAGACACACGGAAGAGCAGATACAGACGGCAAAAATGTGCACGTCGTTGTTCCAGGCGATGATAAACAATGGGGTAGAGGTGACCGTGCGCACATACCGCGAGCTGGTGCACTGCATGGTGCATCTGAACATGCGGGACAAGGCACACAAAGTATTTATGTTTGCAATTGAGAACCTGCGGCCCACAGAGATCAGCTCACACTTTATTTTGCTCTACGTGCGCAGCATCGCGCATACAACACGACACATGCATTATGTGCTGCGGTGGTATATGAAGGAGGAGCCGAGGTTATTTTATATAATGAAGCAGTTCCCGCGCAATGAGCTTGTTGATCGGTTTGGTATATTCAACGGTGATTTGGGCGCATTTGCTCTAAAGGAGAGGAGAAAACCAAAGGACCCTGATGCCAGTGACGATGATGTGTTTTTGAGTCAGTTCATGTATAAAATGCGCAGCGCAACCAAAGCGGCCATGTTTATAAACTGTGTGCTGTCAGGACACGATCCGTATGGTAATTTTGTTGGTTACAACTTTGCAAAGCTCAAACGAGATGGCAGCGGACTGGAGGCCGTTGAAAGAGAGATTGTGGGCATTTGCCGAAATATCCACAGTGCTAAACACATGAGAAAGTGGTTGTCAAACAAGAATATTGTCCACAACCTTCTTCCAGTTCTGCCTGGAATAGACCTGGGTGCAGGTGAAATGCCGGAGGAGATTGGGTTTATCAAAGGACTTGTCAGCAAATGTTCTACCGTAGGCGAATTTGTTGCACAGCTACGGTCGGTAGGGATGGAAGAGTGGGACATTTCACTTGTGGACCAGTTTCTTCGCACAAAGTACCTTGGACTGACGTTTCAGCTGTATGTGCAGAGAAGAGCGGCTGCGGCAAGCGATATCAGGGCAAGCGCGGATGCCTTTAGTCATGGAGCAGGAAGTAACAAGAGCATGTACTGGCCGTCATTCATGTACGAGATGTCTCATAACCCAGCGGTGCACTCAGGCGACTTGTTTTCGATAGCAAGAAAAGAAAGGGGTGTTGAAGAGCACGATGCGCATGTGAGGCGGATCTCAGACTTGACTCCGGCAGCTGAAGAGAGCTGGCGCACCCTGGTGGATGCGTATAGTCGAGATCCGGCAAGCAGACTGAGTCCGGGGGTCAACACTATTGGAATCTTCTCGCTGCTGGCGATCTGGACGCGCAGCTGGGGCTTTGGTCAGTGCGTTTGGGACGATGTGTTCCGGCTGATGCACAAAAGAACAAAAACAGCAGCAGACGGCAATAGCAAGGCGCGGGTGGTTGCTGTTAATGTTCCTCTTCAGAATCTGCGCGTGTACAAGCACTATCTGCAGTTTCTGAAAGCAGCTACATTATCCGGAGCTGCCAAATGCCGAGATGGAACCGAAGAGTCCAGCAGACACTTGATATTTGGGGATGGCGCGATTACGGATATGTTTGTCGCAATGGACAGCAACAGCGTCGACGTCAGCTCGGGACTTCTGTGCCAGGGCATCCGAGCAGCTCTTGAGGTGGGCCAGCTTGACGCAAGCCGAGTGCTGGAGCAGTGGCAGATGCATCGCGAGCAGACCGGCGCAGCGCAGGAGGGCTTTATGCGCCAGTGGCTCTCCACCCAGACGCCGCCGGTGATTGCCGGCAAGACGTCGCTGATGATGGAGCTTGTTCGCAGAGAGAACGACTGTCCGCGGCTGTCGCGGCTTGTCGACGAAAAGACGAAACGCGGCGGAGACTGGAGATAAAGGCGAAAATGCTTTAGCTCATCTTGTGTAGCAACAGGCAGACGAGATAAGGATGGGGGATCCAGCATTGCGGAAAAATGGTGCTGCCACTATTGCCTGCTTGTGCTTGCGGCCAAAGCGTGCTCTGCTCTGCTTTGCTTGTCTGGCGTTGTTCCCCTGTCCGCCAGAAAGGGGTAAAGGGGGGTGTGGGATGGGATTTTGCAGCTGCACAAGTGGCGACCAAACGAATGCCTTAGAAATTGCGTGATTGGTGCGTCTGACCTGCACGCCGGCGCCTATTGGTCCAGGCTGACTAAAAGAGGCAACGCAAAAGCACTTTGTCGCAGACGGGCTCCCCTTTTTCTCCTCCCCCTCATTTCTCCTCTTTCCCCTCAAAATTTTTTTCCACCAGGAGAAAGAAAAGCACAAAACACAAAACTCACACCCCCTGAAACTGTGACAAAGTCTCCCCTTCCTCTTCTTTCCCCGAGTTTTTCAGCTATCTGCCGAGCCCCTCTTGGTTTTTACGAATCCTCACCACTTTTTCTTTACTTGCTTTCTTTTTCTTCTTGTTCTTAAAGTCTTGCTTGGTCAGCCCAACCCTTTATTTTCCACCCGTGCCTACTCTCTTTCCCCCTTCTTTTTCCGAAAGTCGGCGATTTGCGTTGAATTCACCCGTTTGTTCGTTTGAAGTTTTGCCGTCGCTTTCCTATTAAAGATAGCCAGCTCCATCTCTATCACTCTTGCTTCCTTCCTAGACGGTTAAGGAGGAATACGTGTATCTTTTTGCCTTCTCTTTTTAAAATACGACCTCCGCTTTTGCGTTCCACAACCATTTCTCCCGTTGACCGTCGCCAGCCATGCTCCCTTCGATCAGGGAAATACTAGCATTCGGCAACGCCAGCTCGTCTGACACCCTGGGGTATGGCCAGGAGACGGCCGGCGGATCCTTGGTAGTTCCATCGCTCAACGCCTTGCGAATTCTGCACCCAGCGGCCAAGCGCCCGGAATCTAGCAGTTTTGAAGCGATGGACTCTCGTCATGACGAATCAGGCACAGCAACGTCTGTGCCAGCAGAGCGGCCAGACACACCGTCGAACGGCAGCAGCAGCAGCAAGCAACGGCCTGGGCGTAAAGTAGGCTCAAGCGATAGGTACACCGCATCGCAGGGTGCTCGGCAGTACAAGTGCGGTGTCCACAGCTGCGCTGCGTTTTTCAAGCGGCCTGAGCACCTCAAGCGCCATATGCTGACACATACACAGGTACGACCGTTCCAGTGCGAGGCACAAGGCTGCGGCAAGCGCTTCAGTCGGCGAGATAACTTTTTGACTCATGCCAAAAAGCACGGAACAGACGGGTCTCCCTCCGCATCGTCCGACGATGCTGTGGGTGGGGTGTTAGATGATGGTCTTCTTTTGTCGGACGATAGGGCTGAAACTGGCAGCCCGCGCGGCCATAAGCGGACGGCAAGCGAAATGTCAGCCCACAGCAGAGCCGTGGGCAGCGGCAGTGATGACGGCACAGATAGGATGCTGGCGGAGAGTAGATCCGTTGTGTCCAGGCCAGTCAGCAACATATTTGGTCTTCTCAATAGCAGCAGCGATGGTGACAGCACATCGGCGCTTTCCTCGTTTTCTGCACCACAGACAACACCAGCAGCAGCAACAGCAGCAGCTCTATCTACAGCTGTCTCTACAGCACCGCCTCTGACATTGTCGTCTTCGCTTACTCTTCCTCCATTGGAGCTGCTTGCCAATGCGTCCTCAGAACAAAACAGTATCACAACATCTAACGACTCACCGATGGCACCATTGTTGTCGTCGCTGCTGCCGTCGTCGTCCCAGAAGCAGAGGCAGAAGCGGCTGGAAGCGGATGCAGAGGATACGGTGTTGCCATCCGTGCACAAAAAGTCACGAACTAAACGGATAGGCGGAAGAGCGGCTAGAAAACCAGCAGCACATGTCGATGTTGCAGTGCCAGCAGACGCGGACGGAGGTGATCCGTCAAAACCATTCACATGCTCAATATGCGACTCGCGGTTCGGCAGACTGGAGCATGTCAAGCGCCACCAGCTGGTGCATACAGGCCAGCGCCAGTTTGGATGTCCGTGCTGCAACAAGCTGTTTGCTCGCAAAGACAATATGATCCAACATCTGCGAGCTCACAAGCGGAAAAGGGGTCCTAGTTCTGTCACATCTGTTTCTTCGCCGTCACCTTAGGCCAGTTTAAACTTTTTACATTTGCTGAGCTTTTTGTTTTTTTTTTTAACCTTTAGAATATATAATCAAATCCGTAATTATCGACTATTTCAATCAGAAAAACCGTCAAAAAAAGTTGTATGTACTTTTCTTTTGTTTGCGACAATGAAAAAGCTTTTTTTTTTAGTTCAATTTAACCTTTTCAACTGTCCTTTTTATCCTGTCATTTGCTAATTTGCCTTGAGAAAACCCTTTGGCATTCGCTTAACTTTGCTTGTTCTTTTGGCTCAATAACTGAAAGAGTGAGAGAACATTGGTGCTGCATACTCATATGTACTTGTTACTGGTTTTGTGAAACCTACAGTATCTCTCTCTTTTCCTTATTTATGTTTTTATAATCTTAATTTACTCTTTTCCACTCTTTATACTTGTTCTCAAAATAAGCTACCTGCATTTGAAGCCCACACATTTGGAACAAGGAGCACGGGAGGCTTTGTTTTACCGTTTTATCCTTTTATACATATCATAGCCTGTTTCATCAGAAAACCACAAGAGCCAAAGGCATAGACAGAAGCTCTAGCCTAATATTCGTGTCAAAATACACGGTAGGATGGCGGACAATGGATCAGTGGCTCGTAGATCGAGCAACATCCACCGAAACATAACAATTACCCCGTTCCTCAACAAGCTGTACAGCATGGTGGATGACAGCGCAAGTGACGATCTAATTCGGTGGTCGGAGGACGGCAACTCGTTTCTTGTTATAAACCACGAAGAATTTGCAAAGGATGTTCTGCCACGGTTCTTCAAACACAACAACTTTTCGAGCTTTGTACGCCAACTCAACATGTATGGCTTCCACAAAGTCCCACATCTGCAGCAAGGTGGGTTGACTGCGGATGATCCGGATGCCGAGAGCTGGGAGTTTAGCAACGACAACTTTCAGCGTGGACAGCCTGACCTTATGCACTTTATTCGGCGCAAGAAGGGAAACGCCACAAATACAAGCGTAGGAACCCCATCGGGCGACTATGGTGATGATTCTTATCAGCAGGAAGCCTCGAGCAATGAAAGTGAGGATAATGCGTCATCGGTAGCTGAGACGCCAGCTGCGACACAGACCACCGGGGTGCGCAGAGCGGCAGCAGCAGCAGCCGCGAGTAAAAAGCCAAGGCCATCGCGTAAACCACCGGTGGATCTGGGGCGGGTTTTAAAGGAGATCCAGGTGATTCGCGACCATCAAATGACGATCAGCGCGGACATGAAGCGATTGCAGAGCGAGAACAGATCGCTTTGGATGCAGGCAAGCGCAGCAGAAGAGCGGTATAAGAGGCACCAGGCAACCATTGACAAGATTCTGAGATTCCTTGCAACGGTGTTTTCGCCTGATAATCAACACGCAGAAATCCATCCGCCTCTGCGGCGGCTAATCTCGCATGTAAGCCAGGGCAAGCACAACGTGCAAGAATCAGCTACTCAGGGGATGTCGACACACACTGGAGCGAGCACCCCAGAGAAAAGAGCCATGCCGCCTGTTTCACCATCGCCAATCGAGACTTTACAGGATGGCAGTCGCAGTGGTATATACGAAACTGTGGATTCAGTCGGCGCGCAGCAACCCCCTGACAAGAGGATGCGCAGGGAGCAGCCAAGCCCCTCCAGCAGGATCACAGAGATGTCGTCGGCATCGCCACCTGTATATGGTTCAAAGCGCAAGGTATCAAACCCCATGAGCACAGCGCTTACCAGAACTCATTTGATGCGGCCATTGAACGAGTTGATTCTGACAGGAGCAGGATCTGGAGCTGATGCAAATGCGCTTGTGACGTCCCCAAGTAATACCTATGGAGGACCCCGTGCGCAGTCAAAGTCGATCGAGCAGCTGCAGAGCGAGATTGACTATCTTGGGCATAGTCTAGAGAATTTAACACGGCACTTGCAGTATGGTGGGGGTCAGCCAAGTATTCCAATAGCACCTAACAACCTCTCGGCAGCGGCGGCGGCATTGTCAGGACTACAGTCATCACATAATCCATTGACAGACAGCGTGCAGCACCAACAGCAAATGCAACAACAGCAACTACAACAACAGCAACAAACAATGGTGCCAACATCAACAACAGGGACTCAGAACATTGACCTGGCGTCGATATTGTCTGGCGATACACTGAATAATCTGGCGATGGCTTTGTCATCTGCAGACACATCGCAGATGACTCTACCCGTTTCATCGTCATCGATGGGGAACTCTGGGATACTGGACGACGCCAGTATGGCGTCTCTTGGGCTGACAGGGAATCCACCGACTGTGACGCCACAGGTGGCCGAAAAGGGCATGGGAGACAACCTGGATCCGGCGGTGCTTATGGAGATGCTCAAGACGGTGACGCCTGAGCAATACGACTATCTGCAGAACTACTTTCGGCTCATCAGCGGCAGCAACACCAACGTCCCGCTACTTACCGCAAGTAATGATGCAGCGGCAACACATTCGCCCGATGTGCTCTTGAACGAAACGCCGTTCCTCGACTTTGTGGATCCCGCAGCTGCTGACGCACCGATCTCTTCAAGCTCTACTGCTTCTGGAACAGCAGCAGCTGCAGAATACGTGCACCCGACCAACAACTACGCACAGATCATCCTGGATGCCCTTAATTCAAGTGCGGCTGGGGCCACAGATCCTCTGCTTGCAGCGTCGATTCTCGGGACCTCCTCGTCAACACAGCCTAGCATGTCCGTTGGTGCGCCAGTGGAGCCAAAATCGTCGAATACGAGCACGCCTGCTCAGCAAAACAACCAGTAACGAGCAAGTAGCATCATGCCACCCATCTTGCCAAGTACAGTAATATGACTACTAGGGCGGTGATAAAAAAAAGTCTCCTCCATATACACAGTTAGAGCCATTGCTGTTGCTTGTAGTGGAGACATGGGCTTCTCTTTCTTTTCTTTCGTAATACCTTAATTAACATGTCATATTATGTATTCTAAAATACCACAACCCATGTGCTTTTTGAAGCGCTTGCTCCTGCGCATATATTTTTCAATGATGTTTTTCCGGGCACACAGCCTATTTCCATTTCCCATTTTCGACTCTCCCCACAAGCTCTTCATGATCTCCCTTTCAACTCTGCCTTGGCCTGCAGCGGAGTCTCTCGTGTTATTTGTTTATATAGACATTGCCATTTAGAACAGAACAAGCAAAGGCAGCAAATGCCACTGAGCACTTTATACGCCGACTTCTCCTACATTTACACACAGCACAACGCGAATAGACGCGTCATTGGAAAGCACAGCTTAGGCAAATGACACCCCATGTATATTTTCTCATTGACAGCGCCGTGCGAAGCGACTACCACGCGCGCGTAGTAGACACTGTGACACGCATACTCGTGCACCTGGCTGGTGCACACGATTCGGTGACGTGGAACTACGAGGTGGGAGGCCTGGGCGTGCCACAAGCACGCGCAGAAATGCGGACGGTTGCAAAGCAGAGGCGTCCTGGCGAGCGCAGACCGTTGGCGCGCGAGGCCCTGGATGAGCTTGCTGCCGACCTACATGGCAATGGACACCAGGCAGCGTCGGCAGCCGAGTGCTTGGCAGGCAGACCGGTGCTTGACACGCTCAGCCGACGACTGACATGCCTAGAGGCGGATGTGGAGTGGGGGGATCCGGCACTGATGCGGTCGCCGACACGGAACACACATGGATCGCGAACATGGGCGGATCCAACACGACTTAGCGAGCCGATGACGCTGCGCAACTATCTGTTTATTGTGAGTGGCCAGGTTCCTCAGACGCTGGACCAGGTCGTGCAGTTTGTGTGCGGTGCAAATAGGGAGTGTCCGCTTATGGATACGCTTCTGGCAATGCGCGATGGCTTGGTCGGTGGCGGACTCTGGGAAAGCTATGCACGCAAACGAGTGGGCGTCAGCTGGATCCAGATGTCCGACTGCAGACTCCCGTTGTCCCTCGCACGCATGGATCCCGTGGATCTGCTTATAAGAACAGCGTTTGAGTGCTGTCTGGAGGCCCTTGGCGGGAGCATTATCACATTGCCTGCAAGCGTGTATCAGGTTGTTCCGTTTTCTGCGCAGCTGACCACAATACTGCGCACACGCACGTACCCAGCATGGAGCCGTAAGTTTGCACGCGAGGTATCAGCAGTTGCGCAGTGCTTTGACCTTGCTGGGCTTCGGAGTAGTGGACATCTTCAGGACAAATGCTCTTGGGAAATCAGGATTCCTGGAAGTGGTTTATTACGTCTTGATTCTGCGTCTGGCGGTGCCCCTAGAGTGTTGCAGCAGCAACAGCAGCAGCGACTGACTTCTGCACGACTGATGCGAAGATATTCGATGCCTGAGCTTGTGGCACTGGTTGGTGCGTTTAGCGACGCACATGCTGAGATCCTGCAGAAACGGCCGGTGGCGAGTGCCACGGCTGTCGGCGGATGCTTACGCAGTCAGTGGCATGCTGTTGTTGATCTTGTTGATGTCGACCCTGTCTATTGCGAAGCGCATGGCGGCCCTTTTGACAGCGACAAAGTGTTGCTAGCACGCACGGATGCCAAAGGTGGGTTTGTTGTTGTGGTTCCGGGATCAGACGACGTGGCACTGCTGTTTGCTGTGGACGAAGGCGTGGGTGGCGCCATTAGCGAGCGAATGATTGCGATTCAAGACCAGTTTCATGGCCTGAAGGACGGAGTTGGCGTTGCTGACTATACCACGGACTTTTCGCCATCGTGGCTCGAAAGCTGGGCGTGCTTTGATGATGATCTGTCTGTTGTACCAGCGGAAGAATGCTTGTTCGACGTATCTTTTGACACAATATCTGCTGTTGATTGCAATCCCCCTGACGAAGGATTCTGTGCGCTGGATTCCAGCCCCATCAATTTCGGCTCTCGGCTTGCTGACAACGGTCTTCAGGCCACACAGCAACCACTATCAGCTAGCGTGATAGAGCATAAAGAGGATCCAATGGGTGCTCATACACTAGAGTCGTGGTATGCGAGTACATATCTGCAAATTATCCCTGAAGCTGTGCCGCCGCTTGGTCCCGCAGTAGATGCATTGGTTTGTCTTGTTGATTCACAAGCAGCCAGTATTGGACAGATAGCCGCTTGCGTGCTTCTTGGTAGCCTGGCAATTGAGGATGCATTTGAAATACCTGATGCAAATAGCATAGCTGACAAAGAGCAGCAGGGCGGTTCCGATGATAGAGCAAAGTTTGCAGAGATGCGACAGCAGGCACTAAAATGCTGTTCTGACAATGGTAGAAATAGCGAAGCAGCGAAACGCATGTGGCAGATTCACGAGTGCCAACTTCAAGTGCTGTTGCACCTCGTGTGTCTTGCCAATATGCAAAATTTGGGCGATAGTACCGAAGAATCTGACAAGGCGCTGCGCGATAGACTTGCCGAGAGTCTGCGGGATCTGGTGGACTTGCTGTGCATATGGGCATCAGTCGATGGCCCTGCACTTGGTGCCAATGAAACGGCCAATGACCTAGCCGCAGCGTTTGTGGGTGGCCCGGATGTTGCCAGATTTGCTGGCTCGTTAATGGAGACCGTCGAGGAGCTGCGCATCCAGTGCGGATGGATACCGCCGCCGCAAACACCAGCAGCAAATCCATTGACGGAATTCAGCGAAGGCAGGAGGCGCAAAGGCACGACACCACGGCGAATCAGCAAACGCATGGACGAACGCTCTGAGGTGATTGTGCGTCAGCGCGGATCTTCAGCAAAACACGTCTCGTCGCGCAGAATTGCTCGACATCTGGAAGAGCTTATATGCGGTCCAACCAAAGCGACAGGTACATCGTTGACGAAACATACGGCTGTAAATAGAACAAGCTCGGCTGATTCCTCACATGCAAACCACAGTGCTCAGCTGAAGCTACCTGTGCATCTTATGCGCCAGATTAAAAGTGAAGTTGTGATGACACTGCGTCCTGCTGGTCTACAGCCTATCTCGGCCGCCAGCGAACATTCAAGTGCCACCACAGTTGCAAGCAACTCCGGCCGCGCATTGCATGTAAGACGCCAGAGCGAAGGCCGTCCAGGATGCGGAAAACGTACAGCGATGCCGGATCTTGCGTCTCGTAGGAAAACCATCTTTGGTACAAATGTGAGTGTGCGCGACGACAAAAAGCAAAACCAGCAGAATAATGGTACTGCTTTGCAGACCCCCAAGACGAAGCGCCAGCGCACGGGTGGCGAGTCAGACATGGCTGACGCCGGCAGTCCGTCTATGCTGTTCTCGTCGCCATCACGTCGTGCTGCCAGTCACTTCATCTACGGATCCGATGACAGCGACGGCGAGGAATCTGACGATCTATTAGTATTGGAGCAGAGCCCATTGCTGCGACACACGATGCACTACCCATCTGGCCAACTGCGGCAAGGGCAGCAGCATGAGCAGCACCAACAAAACGAGGCGCTCCATTCTTCCTCGCCTAGTAGCTCCCGCCGAGCACTAGAGTTTTGAACCACAAGAGCATTTGCTGGCTTTGTCAAATGCAACTCTTTTCCTATGTCTAGGTCGGGCAGTAGCCCTTCATTTCTATGTATTTGTCGCCACATGTAGTAGGTTGTATTGATTTCTCTGCGATCCACACATATTGTATATGCACAAAATGTCTCAAAAAAAAAACCAAGTGTCTTCGGCATCTGCGACCCCGGGATTCTACTCTAGCATTGTTACACTTTATAGACAAAATCCTGGTGGCTTTCTTATTCCTCATTTTCCGAGTCTATTACATTGCTGCGGTACCAAGGCCAGCAAAAGCTAGAATAAGAGACATTCCTCTCGCTTGCTCAGTAGAGTACGTTGCTATTTATAAGGCAGGCACGCAACGGCCGGTACCCAAGCATCTCAAGCGTAACCACATTAACATTCTCTCATTTATTATTGCATACTACCAGAAATATGACCAATCTCATTGAACCCGATACCGCTGGCGAACACAGGTTCCCAGTGACCAACAACCTGTCGTACATGTACCAGCTCTACTGCTCATACATTCTTCTTTTCAAGAACAACGATGCCTGTGTAGACTTCATGAGCGCAGGGATTCTGCAACAGGGACTGCAGATGTTGGTACGCTCGCATTACCGGCCTGTTGCCGGATGGTACGAGGTGTGTGGTGACAAAATAGAGTCTGTGTACGACGACCAGACATTCAACGACCCGCCGTTTTCCAAGCAGGAGTTGTGCATTGGGTTTGATGAACTGGCCAAGCATGTTAATGACAGCAACGAGACGCTGCTTGTGCCGGATGCTCCAACAGGGCTTATCTCGAAGGAAACACGCAAAGATTTGCCAATGTTCTTGGTCAAGGCCACGTACCTGAGCTCAAACGAAGGAATGGCACTGGGCGTCAAGTACCACCACTCTTTGTTCGACGGTGCCTCGTTCTGGCCTTTCATGAACAACTGGGCATATGTGTGCAAGACAATAGCGCATGGGCAAGAGGCCCCATCCTCATCAAACATTGTTGATATTCCGTTTCCGCCGGTCTTTGGATTCCCAGACCTCGAAGGCACTCAGAAGGAGGAGGACGCACATATCCCCCACCAGTTTACGCACCCAGAGTACGAGCTTGTTACCCCAGAAAACTGCTTCAAGGAGTTCCAGGCATGCGGCGATACGATGAAAGAAATCAGGATGCGCATCGAGGTTGCCGAGCAGCATGAGATCCGCGCATCCGCCAAGATCGCCGGCGTTTCATTCATTTCAATGCTCAGCGCCCTCCTTTGGAAGGAGGTCAACCGCCTGCGCCTAATGGTCAAGCCAGGAGTGGGATCCGAAAGGTCGCTGTACACTTGCACAGTCAACCCGCGCGCCGCCCTTGGGCTGCCAGCCAATCTGTGCGCCAGCCCTGTCCTCAACTCCGCCGTAACACGGTCAGTTGCCGAAATCGCGCAGTTTGAAACCAACGACCTAGCCGTCCTGGTGAACCAGACCATTGACCAGTGCAATTCCACCGACTACTTGCGTAGCTCCATCCGCTTTCTGCTTGCACAGCGCGCACGTGAGCTCGATGACGAGAGAAACGGACGTGTGCCTGATAAGAAGGTGATGCTTGTGTACATTTGTCCGGCAGCTGTAAAGTGCACGGTATCGTCCAGCCGCACTTTCCCTATTTACCATACCGACTTTGGGTTTGGGCCGCCTGCTTATGTCCGGCCCCCGTATCTGCCATTCGATGGGTGCTGGCGCATCTGGCCAACGCCTGGGTCGGCTGCTGGTGTTGCTCCCGGGTCTGCTGCTGTCAAGGAGGCGCCCATTGAGATATATCTTACTCAGCCAGAGTACATTGATCCTGCAGAGTCGCCGCTACTAAGCAGATTTCTTGTGTAAGGATTTAACTGCTATTGGCTAAAGGGTTTCGTCTCCTATTATATTTAGGCGATATGCTCTCTTCATGGTTTCGGAGGAGCTGGTCCAACAACATTTGCTTGTAAGCCGGTTAGCTTGTTTTCTCGTTCAATGAGCTTGCAACTGTAAGCCAAATCCAACAAAGTCCAGCTTTCTCCGCTCCCCATTGTTGGGCAAGAATGACTGCTGATCAATAAATGCTGATTACATTCCGCTCTTGATCTCTAGTTTTTTGAAGATAATATTATTATTAACATTACGGTATTCGATTGATTGGGCATCTTTTTTATTTTTATTTTTTTACCCAGTAAGCAAAAAAAATTTCCACTTGCTAAACGATGAGGGATCAAAAATGAAAAAACAAAAGTAACAAAAATGCTTTTCATGTTCCTTTAGTTTCGGTTTGTTGTTTTGTATTGAACCCACACTTATATTTAGATTTTTCTCCGGATTCAGGTTGTATTCCATGTTTCTTTTAAATTTATAACTCTTTCTTCCATTCGATAAAAGGAAAATTATTCTTTGTAACAAAAAAAACAAAGGCTTGCAAAGTCGGTCTGAAAGATAAAAGCTTTGCTTTCTTTTTCTACTCGTGACACTCTTTGTGCTGAAGACTTGTTCTCCACCATTTCTTCTCGTCAAGAATGAGTCAGCTTATGCTAAGAGCGGTTCGATCCCTTGGATCCACTATGCACAACAGACCATCTGCATTGTGGCATTCACGGTCACCAATAGCAGCACTGCCACGGTTATTGGAACACAGACTGCATGCGCGGCCTACGGGCAATGCTCACAGACGGCATTTTACTGAAAAGCCGACTCTGCGTAGTGCTCAAGCAGTCATGGCAGAGACCGATGACCAAAGTCTGCTTTTGACGAGCTCAGACAATGACCTGGTGATCACAAATATCCCGACCGACGAGAGCGGACTGGAGCATTATATACAAACCGGAAGGACGCTTACCGAGCAGCTGGCCACAATGTATGCGTGTCTGAGCAACGGCAATATCGAAAGCGCACAGCGCATGTTCAATGGTCTGTACCGTCTGTATCCAGAAGCCATGAGGAGCGCCGCCGACGTTACTGTTCATAATGAAATTATCCACAGTCTTCTCAACGCCCGCCCGCAACCAATGACCATGGACACGCTTGTGTGGTACGACAAGATGGAGAAGCAGTACGCCGTCCGCCCAAACCACAACACATTTGCAATCATGATCAGCGGCTTTATCAAGTAAGTTTTCTCTTCTGCTTATTAACCACAATGCGCTTTCCAGAGCATGTTCTGCATGCTACAAATTAAATCATATGTGGCATACCATGGTTATTCTATGCATTCGCTAACCAGCCAGCTTTTTGTGCTTTTTATCTTTTCCTTTTGTAGTTGCAACATGCGCAATGTTGCATTGGTGCTTATGAAGGAGATGCAGCGCCATGGTTATAGCTTTCACAACATGCTTCTCAGCTCGCACTTGACTGACAATGATATTGAAAATGTGAAGAATCTTGCGCGTACGATTGCGTCTGAGGGATCGGAGGACAGCGGGCTTGCAGAAAAGATCCTTCAGGCTGTGGAAGAGGCCGAGACGGAACTGACCAACATTTCATCTGACAGCGCTGACAAATCAGTTGACCAAGATGCCACGGACTTTGACAACGCTTTTGTAAATGGTCTTGACATTGCTGAGGACCGTAGCTTCGACTCGTCACAAGCTCAGGTCTTTCCGATTGAAAGGGATACTGCGCTTAGAAATGAGCTGAAGGCGGCTGAGCTTGTGTCTACCAATGTAAGTGGAGTCAACCAGCTCAAGAGTACGCTTAAGACACTTTACGAGAACGATCTGAAAGGCTACAATCTGCAGGTCAAGGTTGAGCGTGATTCCTACGATGCAGCCCTTGCACAGTTTCGTGAACTAAATAAGGGCCGTGGCGATCCATTGCTTTCGGGTAATGTAGCCAAAATTCGGGCGTTTTCTGCATCCTGGATGCCCCAGCTTGAAGCTCTTATCGAGGAAGAGCAGGAGCGCTGCAGAAATGCTGCAGAGCAACGCACGGGTGATCGTGTGCGCGCACATTACGGCGAGTTTTTCAGAATGCTAGATGCCCCCAAGATTGCTATCATTACCATAATGACTTCACTGCGTATGTTGGCTAGCACAATGATTGGAAAGGCTGGTGCTTCTGATGACCATTCTTCAAGTAATGAAGTGAAGGTTTCGGCTATCACGTCTGCTATTAGTACTGCCATACACGATGAGATCAAAATGGAGCGTATCAAGAAGCGTAACAACCGACATATCCTTGGACGCAACGTCAGCATTGCCAAGCTTGCAAATTCGGGCAAGCTGTTTAATCATGCCGTTAGACGTGCCAAGGCCAAAGAAATTCGCGAGACGACTGTCGACATATCTTGGATTGACAATTGGAGCTCAGATATCAAGGTTCGGATTGGATCACTTTTGATATCTATGCTTATCGAGGTCGCACGAGTTCCAGAGACCTTTAACGATCCAGATACTCACGCAGTGTCGAAGCGCATGGTGCCAGCCTTAAAGCACGAGAGAATATTTCTAAAGGGCCGTCAGCGTGGCATCATCGTCCCTCATTCCGTTCTGCGCGACATGTTTGCCAAGGAGTCGATTATGAACATTGTAACTCCTCATCATCTTCCCATGCTTGTCCCGCCGCGTCCGTGGCTGGCCTACAACTCTGGGGGCTATCTGACAAAAAATGAAGCCTGTATGCGAATTAAGGGTGGTAATGATCAGCTTAAGCTGCTGATGAAAGCATCCAGAGAGGACCGTCTGTGCACCATTTTCTCTGGCCTCGATGCGCTGGGACAGACACGATGGGCCGTCAACCACGCCGTCTTTGCTGCTGTTATCAAAGTATGGAACTCGGGTATTGAGCTGGCTGAGATTCCTGCAAGCAAAGTGGACGCTCCTGAGCCTAAAAAGCCAGATGACTATGACACAAACGCAAAGGCGAAAATTGAGCATAATTACAAGATTAATGAGTGGAGGTCCAAGCGTTCTAATCAGCACTCGTTGCGCTGCGACTGCAACTATAAGGTCGAGATTGCCAAAGCCTTTTTGAACCACCCGATATACTTTCCCCACAACCTTGACTTCCGCGGCCGTGCCTACCCGATTCCGCCTCACTTTAATCATCTTGGAAACGACCTTTGCCGCGGCCTTCTTGTCTTCCATGAGGGTCGCCCACTGACTAAGCGTGGGCTGTTTTGGCTCAAGATTCATTTGGCAAATGTGGTTGGCAAAGACAAGCTCTCTCACCAGGAGCGCATAGAATTTGTAGAGGCCCACGAAAAGGATATCTTGGCTTCAGCAGATAATCCTGTCCCTGACTCGGTTATCAATCAGGATTCAAATGCACCTCGGCCGTGGTGGTTGGAAGCGGAGTATCCTTGGCAGACTCTGGCGGCTTGCGTTGAATATGCGGCAGCCATTCGCTCCCCAAACCCAGAAAATTATATCAGCCATTTACACATCCACCAGGACGGAACCTGTAATGGCCTTCAACATTATGCGGCTATGGGGCGCGATAATAAGGGCGCGTGGGAGGTCAACCTCGCACCTTCAGACCGGCCACAGGACGTGTATTTGGGCATTTTGAACTCTGTTCAGCAAATTATTGACGACGACTGCAAAAAAGGTGTCTGGCAGGCGCTTGCTCTTCAGAACAAACTTACTCGCAAGATTGTCAAGCAGACCGTCATGACCAACGTGTACGGAGTAACAATTATCGGTGCCAAGGACCAGATTGCAGCACGCTTGCGAGAGCTAGTGGATGATAATGGCGAGCATGTCTTCCAAAGGACTGAGATTAGAAGTTTGGCGATGTACGTGGCTATGAGGATATTCGATTCTATTGGTGCGATATTCGTCCAGGCACAGCATATCCAGGCCTGGCTCAATGAGTCTGCCAGACGCATTGCCAAGAGCATGCCAACAGAAGCCTTGAACGAGTGGAAACACAGGGTTATTAAAGACAAAGAATCAAAGCAGAAGTTTACTGCTGCCAAGCGCAAGGCGAAAAAGGATGGCGATACTATGGACATTGACGCGATTCTGGAGATTAGATCGGATCTGGGACCTGGCAGCAGACGGCGGAAGCGTCTGGACAAGCTTTCCACCAAGCCCATGGCTACAGTTACTTGGACAACGCCTCTGGGTCTGACTGTCACCCAGCCATATCGCAAGTATGTGTCACGCGTAGTCAACACGCATTTGCAGAATATCTCTATTTACGACACTAACATGCCGTCGCCTGTCAATTCTCAGAAGCAAAAGACCGCTTTTCCGCCCAACTTTGTGCACTCGCTCGATGCCTCGCATATGATCATGTCTGCAATTGAGTGTAAGATTGCCGGAATGGTTTTTGCATCGGTCCATGACTCGTACTGGACGCATGCTTGTGATATCGACAGGATGAATGCTATCTTACGTGACCAGTTTGTCAAGCTTCATGAGCTTCCTATTATGGAGAATCTTAAAGCGGAGTTTGAGAATAGATTTTCCGACTACAAGATGCCTGTAGAGTCCTGGGAATATGTCAGCATCTCATCTCTGAACGCCGATGGCAAAGGCGCGGCCCTAAGTAAAAAAGAGCAGGCGGTGGATGACGACAAAGTCTTAGAGAGCAGATTAGCCGAGTACCACTTGAATGCCTGCGAGGATTCGGATGAACCCCCACACCAGTCTGATTTGAAGGAAGCAGACGCCAGAGAGAGCGCTTCTCCGGAACAAGAAGCTTCTGACGCTGTACCAGAACCTATGGGAGAGCATGTAAAGCTTATCGATTTGGCCAACATCAACATTATTGATCCAAAGCAGGATTTAGTTGGCGCAATTAAACAGGAAGACTGCATTGCGTACACACTCCTCGTCAACGCAAAGACCAAAACCACGAAGAGGAATGAAATTACTAGAGAGTATAAAAAGAAAATATCTGCTGTCAGGAAGGCAGCGAAAGCAAAAACCAGTTCCAAGCGCAAAGCCTCCAAGACCGAACCCGCCACTGATACGACACCAGAGCATACGAATATAAACAAAAAAGATCCTGCTGTTCTGCAACTTGAGGATGAAAGGCGCAGCAAATATGAGGAGGTTGATGCAAAGTATATCACCACGCTCGCACGGAAGCCAATAATGGTACCCTCATCGTCGCTGAATGCAGTGAGATCTCACAGTATAATTAACGACTGGAAGAAATCAATTGGTGTTTCTGGAAAGTTTATGCGTCGTATGGTCTGGATGAATATTGAGTTTGATCCCCTTCCAAAGCAAGGCGATTTTGATATCGGGCAAGTCCGTAACAGCCCATATTTTTTCAGCTGAAAGGCCAAACTGTTGTCGAGATCACCACGCGGGCGTTGTTGCCTTCTAATGGAGCCTTGAGATGCTGCTGGTTTACAAAACAAAAGTGTGTGCATACAAAATGGTTATGTTTTTGCGTTTGTTGAAATAAATAGTTGCACAGATCAAGAGTAGCTACTGGCGTTGGCGGAGCATGTCGTTTGAACGAAAAAGAATTAAAAAGTGTCTCTTGCTATGAATATTCAATGGGTCCACTCCCATCTAAACTTTTTTTTTTCGTTCTGCCATTTGCGACGTATAATCTTTAGAATAAATAAACCGTACTTCTTTTTGTTCCAATAATGTTTTATTAATTCATTAGTTTCCAGTTCTAAGAAAAGTGTGTAGCATAGTCGCCATCTTGTAAGACAGCCTTGAAAAGATGATCGAACAAATCAACACAATCTATAACAATATTGTGTTTGTTAGAACAAGACGTTGTTGGCGTTGGTAAAAGTGTTGAGACTGTTGCAACACTTGTTAGCGTTCTTGTTGTTGAGATAGACCGTGTTGTCGTTAAAGTTTGCAGCATTGGTGTTGGTGTTCAGCGCATTGGTGAAGCTGCTGGCAAAAGGAATGCCAAAGCTGCCGCGGCCACCCCACCAGCCGCTGCCCCACCCTCCACACCCACCACATCCACCCCAGCCGCCGCACCCTCCACAGCGCTTGTGAACAGGCTCTGAAGCAACTGTGCCTGCATTATTGGCTGCTGGTGCTGGTTCAGCAGATGCCTCGGCAACTGGTGCTGCTAGCGAGAAATTCGAAAGAGCAAGAAGAGCGAAGAAAGCAGGAGTAATGGCTGAGACAATGCAAATTATTTTGAGTTTATTTCTGGAAAGATTGTTGTTAGTTTTGATATTGTAGTTGCTTGTGTTGTAGTTGTTAGTAATACCGAAATTTCCTTTGACAACTGTACCATATGGCATCTTTTATAGTTTTAATGCAATGTTCATATAAGAATGCACTATGCATTTTCCAGTGTCAAATACCACATCTGATCCAAATATCCCTCTGAATCTTACATCTCTACTGATATCACGGATATCAATTTTAAACAGTCCTGATATCAGCAACGGAAGACGAACCTGCAACTTTTTTCAAAAAAATTAAAATTTGTCATACATGCGTCTGTATTTATTATTATTTTTTGTACATTTGTAAGGCTTGGTTAGATTTATTTATTTCCAGAAACGGTGCTTTCCTTACATCACATCAATCTTTCAGATCTTTACAAAAAGTAAAACACCCCATTTCCTTATTCTCTTTTTTGTCCTGAAAACCCCAATCATTGATGTAATCTCTCTCCCTCTTCTAATGGAGAAATGAGTTTTCTTTTTTTCATTAAATCATTTCTACTCTTATCACTACTAAAAAATATTGTATCTCACTTTTTTGCAGGTCTTTTAGGCAACAACAGAACAAACCAAGTATTAAAAATGTCTATTTCAATCTTTGAACAGGGATATGCTGCGTTATACCCTCTATTTGATGCCTGGTTAGTTTTGTATGCAATTTTTATTGTCTCTACGCGCAAGAGGACAAGCAAGCAGCCTTCAGAAAACATGGCTACCCTGGGTTGCTATGGCTTGTTAGGAGCGCTATTGTCCTACTCATGTACTGGTCTGTCGGATATCCATCACCCGTTGTCAATTGCTGCTCTTCCACTGCTTGATATGTGTGTTGAAGAGAATCGTCTGTTTCAACTGGTCAACATCATTGGTGTTTTTAGAGCTATAAGCGACAGCGATGCTGCTGGCTGGCTTAATTTACTTAGTGCTGCAATACATGCGTATCTTTTTTGTACACGGCTTGGAGATAAAGGTCTTCAAGTGCTAAAGGATATTAAAGAAATGTTGCTCTACACAAAGGAGCTTCGTTTGATTAGCATACAAAAAGCGCGCAATATTGTGCTGAGTGATATTGAAGCACTTCCCAAACGCATGCTTTTGAAATCATCTCTTGAAGATTTCAAGTACAATGTAAACGAGTACATGTTTCTTCTAAGAGCAATATTCAGGATGATGTGGCAACCAATGGCTCCATTGCTTGTGCTTACAGCATTTCTCAATGCTATGCAAACTATGTCAGCTGTTGCTAACAGCCGCGTGCTTTACTTTTTTGTGACACCATTGGAGTATAGTTGGTATGGTGCTTGTTTCAATGTTATAATTGTATTTGTTTTGAAACTTCTCTCAGAACAAATATATCGTGTGGAATCTTTTGTAGATATTGAATCAACTAGAGTTATTGATGCTCTAAAGTTGACACTATTCAGTCTACCACTTTTGAATGATGGTCTCCAGAACAACTATCGCATACAAAAGGCACAGGGTGCAGTAAGAGAATTAGTAGATATTTTGAGAAAGCTGTACTCATTGTTTTCATTGCTTACACAGGTTATATTCGATTGGGTATATCTGTATAATACCATTGGCCGGCCGGCTTATATTCCTTTAGCTATGCATTTTCTATACATGTTGCTCGAATTTGCTCTCCAAAAAGTTACTGGCCCAGATTATATGTGGAGTCTTGAATCATACGAAGAAGGTTATGACGGCAGACCTGACGAGATATTTTACAACATAAAATCCATCAAGATGTTTGGCTGGGAAAGAATGTACACGGATCCTAAGATTCAGCAGCATTGGAAGGATGTTAAAACTAAAATACATACAGTGTGGTATGCACCAATTGCAAGGACTGCTTGGTTTGTACTCTACATTTTTGGAATGATATCAAGCCAACTATCTGTATATCTGTCGCTATTTGCATTTATGCATTCTAATTCAGGCTCTGCAACTGCAATTTCAGTGGCAACCATGCTTCAAATAGAGAGACAAATAAACACGATGCAATTCAATTTTAGCGTATTTGTATTTCGCACTTTATGCTGGAGTTCTATTATTGGGAAAGTCTACATTATTGAGCAGGCATTGAAGGGTGACTATATTAACACCTTAAGACATAATTCTTTATCAACAGAAAAAGAACATTTGAATAACTTTACTCAACAAAAAGGCCAATCAACTCCTATTGTCAGTGTGAAAGCGGGTGAGTTTGCTTGGGCCAAAGACAAACCTGTGGTCAAGAATGTTAGTTTTGAAGCTAATCCAGGTGATCTTGTTGTTGTTGTTGGCAAAACAGGGTCTGGAAAATTGTCTCTTCTAATGTCCATATGTGGTGAGGTTGAAATGACAGATGGAACAGGTGCTGTTGTTGGCTCTATTGCGCTGGTTGAGCAAACGCCTTGGATTATGAGTGGAACTTTGTGCGAAAACATTTTGTTTGGTCGTGATTATGATAAGGAATTCTATAACAAGGTTTTATTTTCTTGTACGCTTTCAGAAGACATTGTCAACTGGAAAGATGGTGATAGGACAAAGATTGGTGAGCATGGAATGAACATTTCAGGTGGACAAAAGGCACGACTAGCCCTTGCACGTGCAGTATATTCCAGAGCAGATATATACATTCTGGATGACCCACTTTCAGCAGTTGACCCACATGTGATGCGCCATATCCTTGACCATGTAATAATGGACACTGGAATATTATCAGACAAAATTCGTATAATGTCGCTGCATGAAAACAGGCTGCTACCATATTTTAACACAGTCTTGCGGTTGGAAAAGGGTAAAGATGTAGTTACATTGAAACAGGATCCACAGGAATACCAACCAAAGACTTTGGATATGTCTTCCATACCCAAGACAACTCCGACTCTTGTGGAAACGGAAGATGATGAAGTAGAATCTGTGTCAGAAAATGAGATTAATGAAGAATTATTGACCTTGCAGAACAATGAGGTTGACAGTGAAAGTGATGATGAGCTAGAAGCATCTAGCTCAAAAAGAAAAACATATAGCAACTTGGACATTCTGAGATATATTGTGAGGCTGTTTGGAGTTCCAACATTGCTGCTAATTGGTTTATCTACAGTACTAATCCCAATAACTCGCTTCTTATTTAATGGTTACAAACTGGCTGCTTTAAACGAAAGCAATAGCACAGATGTACAAAGCAACAAAGCAATACTAAATTTCATGTTGCTGTCTATTATTGATGATATAATATTTCAATGTCTGCTAAAGCTTGAAATCTATGTAGAAATCATGGTTTCAGAAAAGATTGTTAGCCCTAGGGTAAAGTCTATATTCATTGATCATATTATTCATGCACCTATATCGTTTTTCGATAACACAATGAGGCAAGAGATATCTCTTTCATATAAAAACAGCACAGAGTATATTGCAGCTGAATTGCCTAAATTCTTTATGTCCACAGTGTCACAACTTTTAAGCACCTGTCTAACAATATACAGCATCGGGCTGAAAGCACCACAGTTGTTGGTCCTTACTCCACTGCTTGTCTGGGTGTCAAATAAGAGTGATGCAGCTACCACCCCAGTGCAGTCAGCACTTGAGGATATACATGATGAGGCATGTGTAGACAAAGGTAAAATAGAAGATGTTATTGCAGATGGACAGCATCTTATTCGCATTTACAATGTGGAAAACAATTCACATCCATGTATATTGAAGAAAAGGATAAAAACCAACACATCAAAACAACAATGTCACTAATTGATGGATTTTCATCGACTGTGTATGATTTTGTGAGTGAGGTTTCCCGTGCTGTGTGTGGAATAGCAATGGTCTTACAGAAACAAATATTTAAGAGTGGTTTGTTATCCTTTGATTTCGTAATATTTGAAGGACTGATTGATGACCTAATTGCGCATGCAGATGATTTACTGAACATACCGAACAATCTAAGAACAATTAAGCGTGAAGTTGGCAAGTTTAGAAAATATACTAATTTAGAGCGTGAAATTCTTGTTGAGGATAATGCGCTGGTGCCAGAAGAAAGCTGGCCATCGGATGGAAAAATTGAATTCAACAACTTTAGCATGAAGTATCGGCAGGACTTGGAGTATGTTTTAAAGGATATCAACCTCACCATCAATCCAAGAGAAAAGATTGGCATTGTTGGCCGCACAGGTGCTGGAAAGACATCTCTTGCTCGCTCACTGTTCCAGCTAGTTGATAAAAGTATTTGCAATGGATCAATACTAATCGATGGATATGGCATATTTTCCATGAACAGAAGGGATGTGCGTGCAAAGCTTGGAATCGTTCCACAAGGACCAACACTGTTTAGTGGAAGCTATAGGCAGAATCTGGATCCCCTTGCCAAGTACACGGTTGAAGATATGTGGTCTGCTATTATAAAGTGTGGAATCGATGACCTTGTGCAGCCAAAGAGTGAGCGTAATAAAACCCAAGATGATAGGATAATAGCAGAGGGTGAATATGATGATCAGCTAAAGGAGATTGACAGATGGAACAAAAAGTGGAACAGCTCTGGATGGGCAATGCGTGCATTCCTGTATTTGTTTGTAAGAAAGCCCAAGCTGGATAAGAGCCATATCAGAAGAACACAATCTCATGATCTGGACCGACATGTAAAAGGTACTCTTAGCAATGGACAGAAGCAGCTTGTGGGGCTCTGCAGACTGCTAATGCGCAATAGAAAGATCATTGTGCTAGATGAGGCAACAGCAAGCGTAGACCAGGATTCAGACCAGGACATGCAAAAGCTTATTCGCTCTCAATTCAAGGACTGCACAGTGCTGACAATTGCCCATCGACTGAAAACCATCATGGGCAGTGACAGAATAGTTGTCATGGATAATGGAAGAGTCATTGAGGTTGGACCACCTAGTGAGCTGCTTGAAAAGGGTAGATATTTTGCAGAGCTAGTCAAGGCAAATGAGTTTTAGATAAAAAAGATAAAGTGGTTTTATGTTTTAGACAATAAAAATAAGAAGCTAGCAATTTAACGAATAATACTATGCATTTGGATGATTTGCTACAAAATATTGCACATATCATCCATATGGTGCTGTTTATATCACCAACAAGCCATAAAAGGAATTACAAGGTGTTTTATTATAAATTCCTTGACAGCTTTTAATAAACGCCGCTATTGCCGTATTAAGAAATGTACAACAGCATGAGTGATTACAGAATAAACGACGGAAACTAGTAATAAACATAATAATTTCAAGCGAGAGTATAGAGTTTCCATTTATAATTTGTAAATAAAATGCGCTATTTACACGCCCCGCAATGCCAAAGAGCTAGGGAGGGGATCCTGGTCTATAACATAGCTAATCGATTTAGCGTGATATTCTAAAAGTACCCAACAGAAAATCAGGGCTTTATTGTCGTCGGTATCCGAATGCTTTCTTCTCAAATGCCCTGACATCCCATTCAAGCATTGTCGTGTAAATTCTATGCGATTTCTTATTGTCATTGAGCATCCGTGCAGCCCCAAGTGCCATTCGAAATATGTATCCCATCGTGCGAGGATACTGCTCAACTTCCAATGGTCGAGAGTTTGGATATAAGTGTTTTTGGTGATAACAGTAGCGAACAAATTCCCGCAGCACCAGCGAATATTGGCGGAGTTGTGTGTATGCGCGCATAACAGCGTTTGTTATGCTGGCGTTTGGGATATAGCGCCGGTCTTGTATGGTGTCAGGGCTAACACCATAATCAGTCAGCATGTCCCGAAAAAACCGAATGCATTCGCCAGGATTAAAAATCAGCTCATTAAGCTCCTGGTCCATTTTGGCTAACAATTCAGCGTCAGGAAGGTTGGAATTGGCCGACCCAGTCTTCCCATACCCGGTCGAACCGGTAACGCTGTTGTCCAAATAGCCATCACTGCTCGACGCCCCCAAGTCGCGGCCATCTATTTCAGGCAGATAGGGTGAGGCTTCCATGTCAAATTCGATAGCTGTCTTACTCTTTTCCCCTTCATCTGGCCTCGAAAAGTATTTATCAGCTACTTTTTGTTTCAGGAATTTGAATAGTCGTTCCTTTGGTGTAAACATGCACGATGTCATGAATTTAGTGTACAAATGCTCGGTTACCTCTAACCCGTCCTCTCGAATCATCTCGTACAGCTCCCGTAACTCGCGAATGTTCTTTCGCTTTGCATGGTACCTAATAAACTGGTTATATATTTTAGACGTTGGTGGCAAGTAGCTGGTCCGTCGCATATCATCCAGCAGTTCGCGAGCCATCTGCGGATTTTTCCGCAGTAGACGGATCCGGATAAGAGACTCATATCCAGATCGGAGAGAAAGAAAATAAGCATCCCTCGTCCGATTGTACTGCAGGGGAACCCTCACGTTGCCGAAATCAGAGCCTGTTAACTCTTTTGGTATATGCCGAGTATCACTTGGAATTTTGTACGAGGACATCTTCATCAACTCGTCGTATGCAAGCCTAGGGTTATGAATAGCTGTGTATGCCTTGACTCTGGCACTAATAACGCGTGCAGCTCGCGAACCATGATTGCGAGGAATTGAATCAGCCGATGTTGAACCCAGCAGTTTGGCAAGTAGCTCATAATCTTCCGACTTCCGTGCAAACAATATAAGTGCCTTGTCTATACGCACATCCGACTTTATACCCCTGTCAGACATCTCTTTGTATAGCTCAACAAGTTGCGCAATCTCCTTGCGGGTGCTAATAAAAGGATCGTTAAAAATTGCTGCATAGGTGTCGGTGTCAGCAGCCACGTCTGGCCCATACTTGCCAGCGTCCATATTAGCTTTAATGGCATATGCTTCCTCACGCCGTCCTTCGGAAATATGAAATCTAATTATCTCGCTATAACTCCAGGACATCTGGAAGACAAACTGGCGTTCTTCGCAAATGTAAAAGATTGATCTTATCCGATCCAGCGCCAGCCTGTTATTTTCAAATGAAAACTGGTTGTTGAAGAGATGAATGACTCGTGTAATTTCGTATTCTGTTAGTTGGTCCCATTCATCGCTGCCAATCATATTGTTGAACGCATTCCAAACTCTTTCAGTATCCTCAGTATCAATCCCTTTGTGCATTTCAATACGATGTGAGCTGGGCGGATTGTCTGGGAAATCTGGAATTCTATCTGGTATCGTGTCGTTGTTTTTCGCTACGCCTGGGTTGTTAGTTTCGTCTATTTGCTTGCTTTGATCTTTCCTTTCTTCATCCTGGTCGCCATCGCCATTCCCCTTTGTGCTGAATCTCGCCCTCGGCCGGGTACCAGAAGCGTTAGGATAATTTACAACCCTTGGTAGGGTGATGCTGGAAAGGGCTCTTTTAGAGCAGACAGTCAGCCGCATATATGCTGGGAGTCCGGGGATAAGGGTCGCATAAAGTGTGCATTGCTTCTGCCAAGTGTACACTACCCGCAAAAAGCCAGCTACGCCGCTAACAGCCCCAGCTCGCATGTGTCACAAGCTAGCTGTCCAGAGACACGCAAGCTATGAAGATTCTCGACTTTCTCAGGGGGAGATATTATCTTTTGAAATCTTTTGCTGACGAATGTAAAAGACTGTTAAATGCACTCTAATACAAAATCTGATTCGGCACAGACAAGCAAGCGAAGAATAGAATAAAAGCAAATTAAGCATTAAAATATTGTGGTCAAGGATAGTAAAAGGCAAGAAAACGCGGGTTAAAAATGTTCCATCGGCATGGTTGCGCATTTTTCGGGCTAAATCATGAAGAAAAAAATTTTTATCTTGTGCTCAGCTTGAATAAGATTTTGGAATTCTGGGATGACGAAGCAATTATCGGCCTTTTCAACAATCAGTATTTGCAGCTAACGTTGGCATTTTTATGCTGTGCTGAATCCACAGCTGCTTCTATCGTTGCCACTGCTCTAAAATGAGCCATATCGCTTAGCGCATAAGCGAACACTTCTTCAAGGCGTCTCCTAGACTGGATCGCATGACGGGAACGGTGGCCAAGCAAGTGGGTATGTTTTCCGGCTGCTCCGTCCACAGATAGAAAGGCACATGCTTTTCCTTGAGATCATCCGCGATCTTTAGAAGCGATGCCTCGTTTTTGGTTTCCAGCGTCACCTTGTGCATTGTGTCAATGTCATTCATGTACTGTTTGACCCGTTCGTCTTCCCGGTACGTCCAAAGCGCAGCTGCGGTTGCATGGCAGCCTTGGGTTATGACACTGCCCACTGGCCAGTTTAGAGTCCTCAGGAGGTCTTTTCTCATGACAATAAACATTGTTAGTGCCTCGCTCATCCTTTTTTTCTGCTTTGAGATATTTGCTGGCTAAGAAAAGAATGCTGGAGAATGGCAAACAGAATACGAATGACAAACAGTGTCAGCTACGCGACGTCTGATCTGAGAAAGGGCGCGTGCTTTCAATGTGCTTTTTCTGCTTGTACAGACACTGGTGTCTAGACTATGGGCTGCATTAGCCAGCCCGTGCTTTACGGTCCAGTTCTTTTTCTAGCTATTCTACACCCTTTAAGTGATATGACAATAGGTCGAACGATAAAGCCCATGAAGGGCATTTGGCGGTTTTTCTGTCTATTTAAAAGTCGGTCTAGCTTTTCCTTCAATCAAGCTATTTTCTCTCTTCACGGTTCAATGCTTTGGCTTGAAAGAGGCTGCTGGATCAGTAGATTCCATGCAAGTCCGCCGAACTAAAGTCCATTGGCGGGTGGTGCTTGTTGACGAACAAAGCAATGTGCGATTTCATTGGCTGCGAGAAGGATTTTTCATTCGGTTTCTCCAGCAGAAAGTAAAATAACTAACGAGCAAGAATGAGGTAAAGACAAGAATGAGCATAGCATCTCGCTTCGTGCTGCCACGGCTGCTGTTAGAGCTGACAAGAGCGAAGAGAGCGAAGCGAACAGCACAGAGGAGGACGAAAAGGGGCCTCCGCTTGCTAGAGCGGAACTTGCGTGTCGGCTGAAAGTAAAAAAAACTGGGATTGGCTTGTTTTTTTTCGCTTTTTGTTTTATTTTGTTTTCGCACATGCTCTGCATCGCCAAGCTGAACGACGTGTTTTGATGCGCCTCCTCCCCTTCGCCCCTCTTTTCTTTCTTTTTTGCTTACAATCATCGTTCTATTTATTTTCTTTGAAAGGTATTATTCACTTCCAACCTGTACCAAAAGCGCGTCGTTGCCGTCGATATAACAAGGCCCACACCCAGCAATCTCTTCGAGAAGCAGCGGTATTTCACTTTGAATCCCACTTTATTCGCCATCTAAAGACATATTATATACAGGCCAAAATGAGCACGGCCCAATCAAACACACATTCAGCCTCTTCTACCACGCGCGGTGGCAAGATTTCGCGCGGAGGCAACTCGCGCAACCAGTCTATGGCCGACGAACCTGCCGAGTTCAAGGCGCTGCGCAACAAGTATCCTTCCCAGGTCAAGATGCTTAAGGAATTGTTCCCAATCTGGTCAGAAGCCGATCTCCTTTCTGCAATCAGCGAAGCCGATGGCAACCTGGAAACAGCCGTTATTCATATCACTGAGGGTAAGTACTGTTTCCTATTTTCTTCTTTGTGGAAGCCATGGTCTGCAAAGAACAGGGTTATTTTCTTTGCTCGTGTTGTAAAAAAAAAAGTGAAGAGCACAAATAAACTGCGGTTCCTGCTTCGACTACTGGTCTTTATTTTTACTGATAACGGCATGTGTGTTTGGTCTCCATTTTGCTGGTATACGCGTGTACATTCTGTAGGCTTTGCTACTCAGTGGGGAGAGGTCAAGTCGCGCAAGGAAAAGCGCCAGGCACCCAAGAGTCAGCATGAGGAAGGCAAGTCCTCTGAGATTGGCAGCCATGTTCCCCGCCCTGCTTCTTTCCGCGGTGGTGTTCGTGGTGGTGCTGCTCGCGGAGGCCGCGGCGGTCACTCTCACGCAGCTAGCGCTCGTGCAAAGACACAGTCTGCATCAAAGGAGGCTGGTGCTGCCTCGACCGTGGACAGCGTGGATGGATGGGAAATCGAGACTTCGCCCGTCCAGAACAACACTTCCGCTTCATTGGACGCCAAAAAATCGGGCCAGAACACAGCTTCCAAGGAGTCAAAGTCCGTCTCTGCTTCTGCTGCTGCTGGCACTACTCCAGCAAAGCCCGCGCCCATGTCTTGGGCAAGCATTGCTAAAAGGTCAGTGGAAAACAAAACATTCCATCATTCAGCGGAAAATGTGATTGTGCTTGTGCATAGAGTTTTAATGTGCAATGCGATTGTGCTTGTGTGAGTTTTGTCTGTTTGTTCTGAAACGGCAATTTCGTTTCTTGTCATTCTCTGTCGATTCCGTACAAAGCATGTAAGAACAGAGGAACTAACACTAGACAACAATTCCTATGAAATTGCACTGCATTATCTCGATTATATTCTTGCTGATTTGGCTGCTGTTTTCATATCTTTGTTTCTGTAGGGGTGTCAGGCAACCATCGCCCGAACCTTCCGAACCAAGTCAGCCATCTGAGGCACCAAAGGAGGCTTCTGAGGCCGCACAGCCAAAGACACCCAAATCCTCTGCAAAGGAGGCCTCAAAGAGAACCAGAAGGCCAAAGGATGAGATCAAGAATGTAAAGAAAGAAGCGCCTTTGGCAGAAGCAGAAGATGTGCCAACAGCAGACGATGCGTCAGCTGTCGATGCAGTTGTTATTGATGAAGAGATGGTTATGATAGCTACGCCTGTGGAGACTGAAGAAAAGACAAGTGATGCAGCAGCCGCGCCGTTGACATCCGATGCTACGGAACAGAGCCAGGAGGCCACTCTAGAGACACAAAAGATTCCTGCAGAAGACGCGACTGCTGCGTCCGCCCCTGCAAACAAAAAGCCAGCTTCAACTGCTCGGCGACTAAACCAAGATGCCGCTGTGGTTATGCCAACTGGAAATGCCACGCTAGAGCGCATTGGAATGCAGTTTGGTAGTCTGAGCATTGGAGGTGTTGAGTTTGGGTCACTGAATGCTGGCACCACTGAAAAGAGCCCTTTAGAGCCTGTTGCGGAGCCTAAGGAGCTTCCTGCGGCTGTTCCTGTTGCTGCTCACACGCCCGCTGCTCCTTCAGCCGAGATTGTGCAAGCACCGGCTGCTGCACCAGCACAGGCCGCAGCAGCACCTGTATCCACTTCTGAGAACGTGCCTGTTGCGGCACAAGGACCGCTGACTGCTTACCTTCAGCAACAACAACAACAGCAGCAGCAGCAGCAGCACCAACCACCACAACCACAACCACAACAACAACAGCAGCAGCAGCAGCAGGCAGTACAACCTAACCAGCCAACTCAGCAACCGTCCTACTCGAATGCCAGCGCAAACGCCATCAGCCAGATGCCACTTCCAAACGATTACGGAGCCGCTGCGCTTTATGGCGCCGATGCTGCCCAGCGGAACATGATGGGCTTCTACGACAATTACGGCTATGGGCAGTTTGCTGCAAACAAGGACAACTCGAGTGCGCCCGCTGCATCGTCTGCCGAGCTTCAGCAGCCGGTGACAACAGCCAACTCTCAGGCTGTTGGTGTTAACGGCGTCAGCAACATTGGCCAGTCGGGAATTTTCCCACAGCAGATTCCGCAACCATTTGGCATGAATCACGGCATGCCTTACTACAACCCGTACTACTATAATATGATGCAGCCAGGAAGCCAATTCCCGAACCCGGCGTTCGGAAACAATCCGGCTCTGGCGGCCGCTTACGGCCAGCCTTTCATGAAACAGGGTATGTACCCGATGTACCCAGGCAGCAATCCTCAAGGCATTCAGTCGACTGGCTCGCAGCCTCAACAGCAACAGCAGCAACAACAGCAGCAGGCAATGCAGCAGCAGGCCAGCCAGCAGGCCAGCGTTGCACAGCATGCGTCAGCACAGCAAGGTCAAGCCGGAGTCCAGCACCAGCAGGCTCAGCAGCCCCAGCAGCCTCAAGGGCAGGCTGGAGCTCAGCAAGCCGGTGTCAAGGGCCCTGGCATGGGCGCGCAGAACAGCGCCAGCTCTTACGGAAACATCAGCTCGCAAAAGTCTGCAGGAAATCCTTACGCCCATTACAGCGGCAACATTGGCGGATTCAACGTCTACGAGCAGGATCCCGCGGCCCTGTCCAATTCGCCACAACAATTTGGTCTCAGCGGCATTCCTGGCATTTTCTCTGCTACGAAGGCTGGTGGGAAAGACCATGGTAATCCAAAGACCGTTCCCCAGACAGGCGCAGCGCCGGTGATTGGCGGGACCACGTACTACAGCACGCCACAGCAGCTTGGTGGGTACTCTAGCCAAATCAACAACTCGCATCCGCAGGGCTTTGGGCACCAACAGCAGCCGTACTACAACCCTTATGCTCCGAGCTATGCCCAGTCGCAGACCCCTCACATATACCAGCAGCAGCAGCAGCCCCATCAGCAGCAACAGCAGCCTCCCCAGACTGGCCACCAGCAGTCCACCAAGCAGTACTGGGAGAAGCAGTAGCTGAAATCTGGCTTTTGCCGCAGTCTGTTCGCCGTGCTAGGATCTTAAAAGTAAAGTTAAGCAAGCAGAGCCTCGACAGCAGGGCACTTGCTTGGGCGCTGAGGTAAAGTAGTCATTTTTTCACATACCGTTCTCTAGCACTCTCTTTTCCATTTTTTTTCTATAACAGCGCTCTCAAAATTGAAATGCATTTCAAAACCCATGATGATATTTGCAAGACTTCCGGGGAGCCGAGCCATGAGCAAGTCAATGGAAGCGAGCCGTCTTTTGCGGTTGAGATTGATGAGCTGGGGGACCTGCAAAAAGGAAAAGTTTTTTCATGCAGTGATTGAGAAGCTGGTCCAATCAGCAAGCACTTTCCGACAAGTTACAGTGTCTGGCGAATCTGCCCTTTTAGAGCAGCTCCTTCAGAGCCGGCTTGGTTGTGGAATTTCAAATGATTGACTTTAATAGTCACATAGAAAAAGAATGGCCCCATTCCCCACTCCAAACCGTGTGCAAAGAAGCAATTTGAGAGAAAGCATCTCTTTCCGTTCTCTTTATATTCTTTTCAATTACTACAATCGCTAGAATCAATAATGTAAGTGTCATTCGTTTCGCTCGTTTTGTGGATGGGAACACGCTCTTATTTTTGTCGATTCAATCTACTGGACTCGATGGCCATCAAAGGAGGCCTTCATTCTCAGTCTTTTTCTTTTTAAGACTTTCAATCGTAAAGTCGATATACTCAAACCTTACTAATTCAACTACTCTTTTGTCGTGGCCTTTCTTTTTTTTTTTCTAATTTCACACAAAAGAATTTTACTTTAGCCTTTTTTGCTTATAGTGAATTAAAAATGGCGACTACGACCATAACTGTGGACCCAGCGACACTATCGCCCACCTCTCTCGAGGTGATGGCAAATCAGGCGACAATTAACATTGGAACTATTGGTCATGTCGCACACGGAAAGTCTACTCTAGTTAGGGCTATCTCAGGCGTCCAGACGATTCGCTTCAAGAAGGAGCACGAGCGCAACATTACAATTAAATTGGGGTATGCGAACGCAAAAATCTACAAGTGCGATAACGAGGAATGTCCACGTCCTGGTTGCTATGAGTCCAAGGGCTCGGCAGGGCCGGTCGAGTACTCGTGCAAGCGCTCAGGATGTGGTGGAACGATGAAACTGGTGCGTCACATCTCGTTTGTTGACTGCCCAGGTCACGACGTGTACATGATGACCATGCTTAGCGGAGCAGCGGTTATGGACGCCGCCATGCTTCTTGTTGCGGCTAATGAGCCGTGTCCGCAACCGCAGACATCCGAGCATTTGGCTGCCGTGGAGATTATGAAGCTGAAAAACATCATTGTCCTGCAGAACAAGGTTGATCGGATTAAGCAGGACGAGGCCCTTGTCAACTACGAGCAGATTAAAAAGTTCTCGAAAAGCACCATTGTCGAGAATGCGCCTATTATTCCTATCTCGGCGCAGCTTAAAGTCAACATCGACGCCGTCATCGAGTATGTCTACAAGCACATCCCGATCCCCGTCCGCGATTTCACTGCTGATCCCCATCTTATCGTTATTCGCTCGTTTGATATCAACAAGCCGGGCTATGAAGTCGATGACCTGCGCGGCGGCGTTGTCGGTGGAAGTATTCTAAGGGGCGTCCTTAAGGTGGGTGACGAGATGGAGCTGAGGCCTGGCCGTCTTGTGCAGGACCCAGTTACTAGCCGTGTCAAGCTTGTGCTGCTGCGCTCGCGGATTATGTCTCTGCATGCAGAGGACAACAACATGCAGTTTGCCGTGCCCGGAGGGCTTATCGGTGTTGGCTCACTTCTGGATCCTGCACTAACGCGCCAGGACCTGCTTGCTGGCAATGTGCTTGGGCATCCCGGAAAACTTCCAAAGGTGTACACGGAGCTCGAGGTCAACTACTTTTTGCTTCGCCAGCTTCTGGGCATGCAGAAGGATGAGAAGAAGCAGTCCAAGGTTGCCAAGCTTACCAAGAACGAGCTTGTGATGGTTGCAATCGGATCTTTTGTTATTGGTGCGCGTGTCACGGGTGTCAAGGCAGATCTGGCCAAGCTAGCACTGTATAAGCCAACATGCGCAGAGCCTGGTGAGAAGATTGCTATGAGCAGGCGCTATGGTATGCGCTGGCGTCTTATCGGCTGGGCCAGCATTGTAAAGGGCAAGGCCTACGACCTTGGCGATGACTAGACGGTTATTTGGATCTTTCTTTTGGCTATTTTTGTAGCTTTATTTCTTTCCATCGCATGTGCAATTCTCATCTCTATTTTTTTGCTCTAAAGAAGAAAGGATATCTTTTTTTGGCTTGGCCCATGCGCTTTGATATCTACCCACTGGTTACATTTCATACGACTATTTCTGCTGGTATATGGAAATCATGGCGCAAAACAGAGTGTGGGCCAAAAGTGACGTCTAAAGAGTCGTCCATCACAGCACAAATAATCTCTTTAAGCGACATACCAAGATAGCAGTCCTTCAAGAGAAAAATATATATCTTTGCAACGGCACGCGAAGCAATGCCTGGGCTTGAAAGTATCTCAAAAGCATATTTGTTTATTGTTCTCTCGTTTCTTTTTGATAAGGTGGTGGCAATAAAAAGATCCTTATTGGCGCTGTTGTCTTCATTATGAGTAGCTGCTAGCCAGACAAGTCTACAATAGAATTCAAAAGGATCATACGGCGCAGCTGTGGTATTGGGTTTGCAGTCAAGGGTTTTATTGCTCATTCGAGTAATACCCGCGCATTCAAATATAGAAATTCGAAAAAAGCAAGGAAAGCGTGGGATGCAAACACGTAAAGGGGGCAGATAGTGGTGGGATTTTTATGCATGCGCCGATTCTTCTTACGCGAGCGTGTCGCGTTCTCTTTTTTCTTTTTCATTCTCATTTCCTTCCCATTGATGCGAGACATCTTTTTTCTCTTTTTCTCTAGCGCCTTTTTTGTTCCTCTGAAACGAACAAGCAGGACGACTTTTTCTCTTGCTGCTTTCATCTGGTTCTAGCTTTTTAAAAACATTCTATTTTAACGAAGCAAGGTTTGCTCGGAGTTCCAATACTCACAAAACTCAAGGGTAAGTCTCTAAAGCATGGTTTGGCTCTTGGACCAAACGAACGGAGCCAGATCCAACGTAAGTCCCCCATCAACGGCCCGCTATGGCAAGAGTCAGGCGTATATAGAGGATATAAGAAAAAGGTGGACAGAAACTATCCATGTTGTCTGCATTCTCCCCTTCTCCCCAATTTGGAGCCATCAGGAATTGCTTGGAGCCAAAACTCCCTTTTTTTCTCTTGAAAAGCACCTCTAACTTGTGTACACTTTTCTCTCTCCCCTTCCTTCATCTTTATTTACTGTCTTTGTAGGATCCGCTCCAGCTCATTTCTTTTTGTTTTGCATACCTTTTTAGGCTGTACCCTCGTTTGTTTTTCATTTGGCAATTTGTTATTTTTCATTTCAACCTGCCCCCAAAGATTCATATTTTGCTTATTTGTTGCCAAATCATATACACTTTTTGTTTCAACAGTCGTCGTCGTGTGTCTTCTGCCTTTATTATATATATCGGGCTTGTGTTTATCTGCTAGAGCCACGGGATAGCAGACTCTAGCAGCCGAGAGACAGAGAATTACCAATAAGAATAGGAAGAGAAAGAGGGGAAACATGAGCGAGGCTGATATCTCCAATAGCGTGTACGCAGCCATATACTCTGGCATCCAGGTGTACGAAATCATATGTCGAGGAATAGCCGTAATGAGGAGGCATTCGGACTCCTGGCTCAATGCCACGCAGCTGCTCAAAGTTGCGGGTGTGGAGAAGGGGCGTCGGACAAAAATCCTCGAGCGTGAAGTCTTGACTGGCGTGCACGAGAAGATTCAGGGCGGCTACGGAAAATACCAAGGCACCTGGGTTCCTTTTGAGCGTGGAGTCCAGCTGTGCAAGCAGTATGGAGTGTACGATTACGTGCGCCCAATCCTCGAGCACGACCCAACGGCATCTGGCACCCGGCCAGATAAGACGCCAACAAAAGCCGAAGTGCGCAAGTTTTTGAAAAGTACACAGAAGCCGACCATGCGTCCCAACAACATTCTAGCAGCATCGATAAAGCGCGAGCTTTCCATATGCGATCCAGCAATGCAGAAGCGATACAAAACAAGCACCAGCGTCGCCACCTCACCGCTTAACTCCGACATCACTGGCGTCTTCCAATCCACCAGCTACAACAAAGGCGCTCTTCCTAGCACGCCAGCATTTCTTCCAGCCGATATGGGAGCCGCACCGCGCAACAACGGCTTACTGACTGCACCGCTTCGTTCGACAGCGTACAGTTCGCCTGCTGTCAACTATTCGACCGATGCGGGGTCCGCATCTGTTGGGTCCGCATGGGGCTACCACACGGCCAATGAAGACGTGTCGTCGCAGACGGTTGTAGACAACGATGCAGGATCTTTTTCAAACGTCTCGCGCGACAAGCATGACCGCATGGAGCTGATGAAGATATTTCTCAATGACGACCCTGGGTTCATTCCTGAATGGCTGGCGCAGCCTGATAGCTCAAACGACACCCTGTCGTGCTCGCCTTCGGCTGAAAGCGAGGCGCCTGGCATTGGCCAGCTCTCAAAAGTCAATGTCGATCTTGTAATTGACGACCAAGGACATACTGCTGTTCATTGGGCTGCGGCGCTGGCGCGCATCCAAGTTCTGGATCTGCTTCTATACCGTGGTGCCGATGCTCGCCTTTTGAATTACGAGGGCGAATCTGCGCTTGTGCGCGCCGTGCAGGTGACGAACAACTACGAAAACCAAGCGTTTCCTGACCTCTTGGAGCTTTTGCACGACACAATTCCATTAACTGACAAGACCAACCGCACGGTTCTCCATCACATAGCGCTGACCGCAGGCATAGATGGCAGAGAGAAGGCCTCGCGCTACTATGCCGACTGCTTGCTTTCGTGGATTGTCAGGCTTGCTGGTGGCTATCAAGTGGATTCCGCAGAGAACACGGATCCGGAAATTGTGCATAGACATATAAATGGTGCGGAATTACGGAATGGAACCACTCATTTTGATGATGATGACGATGACAAGCCACTTGTGCTATGCGATGTAGGCAGTGGCCGCGGCCCTCGGCAGCATACTTCTCGGCCTGAATTGACGCATGGTGAGAGCAAAGGCTCGCCACAGCTCACTGAGCAGTCATCTGACGGCTCAGCAGATGCAGAGAATGCCCAGTCGATTCCGGATTCGGGGTTGATTTCTAACGCTGATTTTGCTGCTTTTCTAAACCTGCAGGATGTGCACGGAAACACTGCCTTGAACATAGCAGCACGCGTTGGTGACAGGGCTATTATCCGGATGCTTCTCAACGCCGGTGCATCTCCAACCATTGCAAACCGCGTTGGTCTTTGCCCGCTTGACTTTGGTGTGGATAAGATTGCATATACTGACAGTGAGACTGGAATATACATGGCTGATGCTCTGTTTGACGACAGCCTGACTAATGTGGCGGCCAACACACCTCTGGCTTTGGCATCTAAGAGAACAGGCGATTCGACACTGGATACATTGGGCTCTCCAACGCCGTCTAACCGCAAGCGTTTGTCGCATGCTGCGTCTGGCTCAACTCCTGTGACTAACGGTGTTCTGCTGCCTCAGACGCCACTGCGATCGGCGCTCAAAGGTGTAAACAAGAATCTGCTGTCGTCGCTGTTGGCTAGCCACAGCGGTGGTCGTGGACAGAACGGAGCTATTTCAGAGAGTGGCAGCGCACAGGGCGTATGGTCGCCTGTTGCGGCCGAGCAGCGCATGCACCAGTCGGTGATCAGCATCCAGCGGCTCATGTCTGAGCTGGAAACGAATTTTGCTGGAGAAATGAGGATCAAGCACGAGCACTTTGAAGAGATTAAAAATCAGCTGCGGAACACAACCATCGAGTTGGCCAGAGCTCGTGAGACAATCCATGATCTCCAGGAAAAGGCTGCACAGCTATCCGAGGTAAAATCGCGCGTTAGCTATCTGGAAGAGACATTGGCGCGAGAGACATCCGCTTTGCGTGAGGCAATCAATGCGCTTCCATCAGGAACGAAGCCGCGAAAGGATCTGGAGGCTCTGTTGGGCTCATTGCTAGCTAGTCCTGATGGAAGCAATCCATTCAAAAGCGTTGATGCTGAGCTGAATCTGCCGTTCCTTCCCGAAGGCGTTTCTGGCGAGGATGAGGATGAGGATCTCGACGAACTGGCCAAAGACCCTGAGAGTCTCCGCGCTGCTGTCGAGAGGCTTCGCACAGTCAACCAGGTGTATGCGCGGCGGGACATTCTTTTGCACGAGCGTGTGCTGGCCTTACGCAAGCGGGCCGACGTGTCTGAGCGGGAGCGGCAGTATCGCCAGATCATTGCTTCGTGCTGCGAAATATCCGAGGCTGATGTTGACATCTGGATCGACAAGCTCGTGAGCGCTGTCCAGTCCTCCAGCTCCCAAGCGGAGGAGGGTGAAGGAGAGGAGAAGGACCCTGTTGTAAGTAGCAATGGACTTTCCGCAGACACTTCTCAGGACACGGTGGTTGCTCGGGTTTAGAGCGTTGATGACAGTGCTAGTCTTTCTGTTCTTCTTTTTGACAATTGCCTACTCGTTTTATCCATTCTTGTTTCTTTCCTTGTTTTTTTTCCTGATCTTGTGCATTTTCATTAACGTCCAGCTTTACTTTATCTCTCTTGCCAGCACTTTTCCTACTTGCCATGGTCCAATATTCTTTCGCCTGTAATCGCAGCTAGGCCAAAAATGGAAGATACCTCTATTTTTGTATTTCTCACCTGAACGCAAATTCTTTTGCACGAGAACATGGCCATTACAAAGAACAGCCTTTCCTCTCCACCGCATGCCTTTATTTTCAACTAAAAATGCTAGCCTTTCTACGCGCAACTATTTCGCACAAAAAACAGTACGCTCACGGCTGCTAAAGCCAGGCATAAAAAAGCGCCCGCAACAAGCTCCCCCTTTCTTAGGGAATGAGTTTTCCTTTTCACACACCCCTCTCTATTCCATTTCTGGCATATCCATTGTTGATGAAAAAGGGGCCATCATTCGCTCCGACTTTTCTCAAAGGCAGCCACAAAAAAAGCAGGTTTGTGTTTCTCTTTTCTGCACACTTTTAGCAAATTGCTGCATTCAACATCCAAACTCTCCATTCTTTATATTCTTGAATTGACTATTATTTCTTCTTTTATTTCTTCTTGCTCGCATAGTAGGCGCATTCTGTTGTAATTTTGCTTATTACGTACTGTCTATTGCTTGCTCTTTTTTACCACTTCAACCCCCTCATACACTGTTGCAAGGCCATAGCTTGTGCATGTACGTATATTTCTCATTTGTTCAACGACTGGTCATACAATTGGTGCAATCGTCAACGCTACAAGCCTATTGCTTATCTCGTTTGTTATCGATAATGGCTGTATTCTTTTAGCTGTTTTGAGCTAAAGAGGCGGAGGCGGCTTTATTGAATTCTTCATGATATAAAATGCACTTTTTTCTGTCCACCTCTATCGGTGTTTCTTCCGCTAGTCCGTTGCCGTGTGGTATTTGCTCTGATATACTCGTTTGTTTGTTTTTTCTTTATCTTTGATGTTTTACATGACTGATTGTGATTCCGTTGTAGCTAGTATCCCAGTGGTATCCGTCGCTGAGAAAGGACATAGGAACAGAGCGACCGGAAGATTCAAATAAACCATCTATCTATGAGCTCGGCCGAAGAGTCCGCAAAGACGACTACTGTCTTTGGACCTGAACTCCCACCATCCATGGCGCGAGGGAAGACTGCAGACTTGGATGTCAACACGGTTTGCGAACCACAGCCCGAATCCTCAGACGCTACAGCAGAACGCTCCAGCCTTTCAATATTTATGCATGGAGCTCCCCGCGATGGTGTATACAAATCCGACTACATGAGCCGTACAGAAGTCGACTTGCAGCGGTTGTTCTACTCGCGCTTAGTGTCGATTATGGCTAGCCATGGCTTCAAAGAGCATACTTTTACCGAGGAGAACGTGGTCAGCGTTATGCTTGCAAGAGGGCTTATGAAGTCAGCTTCAGACGACCCTGTTTTGGCGCTTGCTTCAGAGCTGAACGACGAAATGACAGAGATTGTATATTCCAACATGAAGCAGGTTGTGAACTCTGCTATTGAGACTGGGCGTCTGACCAGGAACCCTTCCGAGCAAACTGCCTCCGACGGCCATGCTGATATGGGAGATGGTCCATTGGTATATAATGATAACCTTGTCGATAATCCGGCCGAGTGCGATGGCATAATGAGACTTATGCAATCACATTCATTGCACGACTCGGCTAGAAATATTGCTACCATGTCGTTGGAGGCGACAATATCGCTGGAGCCTAATTCTGTACGGAGTAACAGCCAACCCATTCCAACTGATCAAATGCCCTTGTCTGCGAGAGACGCCGCCATCTCTATTTCCGACGAAGTAAAGTCGTCAAAGAAGAAAAAGAAAAGGGGGAAAAAGAAAACCAAGAGCAAGTCCAGCCAAGCAGTAAATGGTGCTGTTGATATCGATGATTCTTTTATATATCAAGACATTGACGAGACAGACGACGTTGCCAATAAGGCTTTAGTTCCAAATGGCGCACCGAATGACGTGGAATTGGACTTTCCAGAATACCAGAGCAAGGACTCTTTTCCGACCCCACAGAACAACCGTTTGCGACTGAATGAGCTTCGATGCTCTGTAATATTAGCAAGGTGCCGCGACAATATCATGACTTGGGATTTGGCAGGGAAGCTATCTGCTCCGTCTGGCTCGTCTTCAGGGGGTTCCAAAAACAACACTGCCAAGGATGCAGAGGGTATTTGGATTTTTAAAAATTTCGAAGAGCAGAAAGGCGTAAGGAAATTCTGGATGTCACTTCACGATACTGATCGACAAGCCCTTCTGCTGGTAGAAAAGCATGTTGTTATTTCTCGCATCCGGAACCACCAGAACTTTTCGTGTCCCTGTAACGTGTGTACTCGGAAGCGAGAGGCAATTGAGTTTGAGCTGATGTCTCTTTACGACTCATATTACAAGAGCGTCCAAAAGAACACGTTGCGTGAGCGATTGCGAGAGCTGACTCAAGAGGTGGGTGTGGATTCCGAAAACGAGTCGCAGCTTGCGTTCTTTGAAGCGTTTGAAAAAGCCACAGAAGACTTTATAAAGAAGTATGCCAACGATCCGAAGGAGCAGGAGAAGGCCCAGGGATATCGAAAGCTAATGACATATTTCAATAACTGGCTTGCTAATCAGGATGTGGAGAACCTTGAAGACACAGGCATTGACGTTGTGAAGCCGTCTGAGAAGTTAAACGAGGTAATGACATTCTTAGTGAAGAGAATGTGCATGTTCAAGTCCCGTCTTGGCGATATCCAACTTGACTCCGGTTCTTCTGGAGGCTCTTTGGATGGTGCCAAGCGTAATGACTCTATCGAATACAACAACAACAATGACATCTTCTACACTGGGAGCATGCTAGAGACCGCTGAGTACTTTCCAACGGATGGAAAGAAGTTTTTCGATATGATGGAGAGGCTTGCAGAATATCATATGCGTGAGGAGGACACATTTCTGCTGGATGATGGAGTATATGACCACGATATCGATGACGAGGATCTTTACAAGCATAGCGGCCTCTCTATAGAAGGTGATCCAGCTGCCCTGAAGGCAGCCCAGCTTCAACGAGGGACATGTCCTGACTGTCATGGAGAGATCAGAGCCCATGATGATCGCCAGCCATACCCTAATTCTGATGATCGCGATGCGACCAGCCAAGACACAAGCAAGCGTCTTCTTTCGCGATTGGGAGCCGGCAAGGACAAATCATCTGTTCGCTGGAATGGCGATGCGGATGGTTGTGAGGACGACGACGAGTATGTGGATGCTAGCGACAGCGATGGCGGGGAGAGCTGCGACATGGCCGACGCTGACATGCATCTTGGGGACACTGACGACGAGCTTGACGAATCGGATCCGGAGATTGCAGAGAATGAGGCCGAGGACGCACGAAAAGCATTCCAGCTATTTGCGGCACGTCTTTTTGAACAGCGTGTCATTGATGCTTATCGTGAGAAGGTTGTACAGGATCGCCAACGCAACCTGATTGAGGAGCTAGAGGCGGAGGAGAAGAGATCGCAGGCGAAGGATAAGCGCAAGCAGAAGAGAAAGCAACGAGAGAAGGAAAGAAAGCGCCAAGTTCAGCAACAAAGGGAAGAGGAAAGGCTGGCTAAGGAAGAATTGGTGCGTGTCGAAAAAGAACGCAAGAAGGAGGCCGAGTTGCAGCGACTGAAGGAACAGGAGAAGAAGAAGAAGGAAGAGCTGATGAAATCGAAAAGGGCAATTGAGGAGCGCAACCGTCGCATCCTGGAAGAAGCAGATAAGCGGCTCGAGAGAGAAAGGCGCGAAAAACTGGAGCGGGAAAGGGAATTACTGGAGAAGGAAGAAAGAAGAGCAAGGAAGCAAGTTCGTGATGTGCGAGAGTCAAGCAGCCAGAAGGGGACCAGTGAAACTGTGGCACAGATCTTGCCAGCGTTATCTGAAAGCGCCTCTTCCATGGCTCCGGCCGATTCTTCTCAGATTCCAACTTCTATTCCACCTCCAACAAATCCGCCAGTTATCGAGTCGTTGACACCGCCCTCTGCCGCCAATTCCTCGGCCGCCACCCACAAGCCTGAGACCTTGTGTCATCCGTCGGCCGTCCCGTCTTCTTTTCCTTCTCGCCTTGCACTAGCCAACAATGTTCCCGGTTCTTCTCTTCTTGCCGCATCATCTCCAGTTGTTTCTACTGATGGCAATGGGTTTCCGTTCTTGAGACAAGGCAGCACAACAACCTCTGCTTCTGTGACTACTTCTGGTGATGGAATTCCACTACTCGACAGCCTTCAGCACATGTCGACATTCACACCCATATCGGCTCTCGGTGCTCAGCGTCCGTCGCTGCCTACGTCGATAAACCCGTTTGAGCTTCCAGGCACGTCACCGATTGTGCAGCCCATGTCTCCACAGCGCGCTCGTTCAAACAGCAGAGCCAACTTCATTCAAACATCGTCAGCAATTGCCATGACCGCGTCTGTTCCTGCGCCTGTGCCTCCTGCAGTCGTCTCGCGTGAGCTTGATGCTGAGATAACGTCTATTGTCGGTCGAGTGATGGGCTGCTGTTCGACCCTTCAAGACGATCTTACCGAGGGAGCTGAATGGCGCACAAAGCCAGCCGCTGACAGACTGTTGGAGAGCCAATGTTCCACGCTGCCATTGAGCGGCGTATCGGCAGCGATTGTCAAACCAGTAGGCGCATCATCGCCCTTGCTAGATTTGCCTATCAGACGCAACTCGGCACCACTGAACCGGGCCGCCAGCGCCACTGCTGCCTTCTCCAATTCTGAGTCTTTGTCTCTTAGCTGGCGTGATGCTCCTCCAGTGACAATGGATAAGATGACAGAAGATGTTTATTTGGCATACTGTGCATTGGAGAGATTCCGATACGATAAACCCCGAGTCAGCGCAGAACAGGATAACCCGAAATTCGGGGGATTCTACAGTGCCGCAGAGCTGTCGCAGATGCACGGAACGGTTTCTGAAAGGGGCGTCTGGGGCGTCTGTGTCAGGTTTGGACAAGCAAATCCATCATTATGTCATCTGAATCATGCGGATCGATCCATTTCGTTTGCACTGGACATTGGCACTAAGACACTGCCATTGCGACAGCAGCAGCAACAGCAACAGCAACAGCAGCACCAATATCACCAGCCGGCGCTTACCGAAGACATGCTAAATGCATTCAGCCTGCACCCATGTTCGCCTTTGCTGAAGCCACAACAAGCACGACCATCGGCAACAACGCCTGCTCAAGGTTCAGCGCCGCCACCAACGATGCCAATGGCTTCTGCTGTTTCCTCCACCCAGCCCCTGATGCAGCCATTTGCCCACCAGACACAGCAGCCTGGTATGAGCTACTCGCCGGCGAGCTCGCAGAGCCAGACCCCGCTCTTTTTTAATCAGATGTCGGTTCAGACAGGCGGTAATCTTTACAACGCGCCAATGCCGTATTCGCTGCCTCCGTTCCAGCCATCGCCCCTAAACAGCGCCGGATTTGCTCAGTACCCGTCCTCTGCAAATGAAAGCCCGATCGCAAAGACCATTCTTCCGCATCAACAACAGCAGCAGCAGCAGCAACAGCAGCCCCTGTTTTCGGCGCATTCCCCAGCATTGGGCCTAGCAACTGCAAAATCCATGCCCATGAGCTCTTCGGGAATGTGGTCTGTCGGAATCCCAAGCGACAACGGGATGCCACGGCAGTCGCACCCCCACCAACATCCCCACCACAGTCAAGTATACGGTAGTCAGCACCAACTGCGGCAGCATCCACAACAACATCCACACCCGCCACAGGTAGCATCCCTCCATCCGCTGAATATGTCTCCACAGCAGGCACCGCGTCTCTTTGAACAGCATCCACAGCAGCGCCAGCAACAGCTACAGCAATGGCAGTGATGATGGAGGCTCTCCGGTAATTTTTTATCATAGCAATTTTATCTTTTATTGTTTATCTCCATCGTCTGGAGCCCCTTTAAACTTATTCGTGATTGAAAATTAGCCTTTCTTCTGGGGGATGATCAAGCAAACTAGGCGTGGAAAAGATGGCACGATAAATAAGGCCATTTCTCGAACTCGGGGGTTTAGGGGGGCGGGAGAGAGATGTTTATCTTGGCACATATGGCTCTTTGCTTGCTCTTTTTTATCGTGAAATTCATTCTTTTTTGCGATACTTTTAGAAATACATTTAAAATCCAGCTACAATAAACAGATTTATTTGCCGACCTTTTATACGACGTAAGTTTAGGAACTTTTTTAACCTTGGCAGCGTGTTCTATTATTAAATCACTCCTTATTGCTTTGGTACAGCAGTTAGCTAATTCAAAAACGATAATCTTTTTTTTGTTAACACCGAGTAATTTGGACTCTGTAGAATGATTCGCAGCGTTATTCAACGTCAAACCAGGGCTGTGATCCCACTCAGGGCAAGCCTTGGCCGCGCACGGCTTTATGCAGACGACGCGTTCGAGAAGCGCGAGAGTGCATCGGAAAACAAGTACATCCACGAGAAGGAGATGGCACAGCTTAAGGAGCTTCGTGAGAAGCTTGAGAATGCCAAGAAGCAGGTGGACGATATTGAGGCGAAGATTGGACAGCGTCAGCGTGAGTCGGAGTTGGAGAACAAGAACAAGAAGTGAGCAAGCTGCTTTTGCTTATTGTAAGACCGTTCCCTTTCTTTCTTTTTTCGTTATAACCAACCCACAATACAACCTTTTGACAATAAGAAACCTGACCGATCCTGTTTTTTTTTAAATCGACATATGCAATAGCCTAAGAAGTAACGCTAATGCTGGTTCCAGTCGCATTAACAACACATGCAAGAAGAGCCAAGATGGAGGGAAGAACCCCCAAATGTCTGTGAATCAAGACGTCATTGGCAACCTAGACGATGACGCATGGATTGCTCTATTCCTGTTGTTTGTTGTAGAAAACAAAAAGATAAAATTCAGTAACTCCAGCAAAAAACAAAAAGCATAAAAACATAAAGACTAGACAAGTGAGACAACAAGCTTAGCAGCCCACGTGTGACAAACGCACGCAGGTTTTTTTAGTTTCCCTTCTTTTTCATGCAGCTTGGTTGCAGCAGGAAACATATAACACCATATATGCGAGTTTCTATTGTTTATCTGTTTTCGATAGGCACTTGCCACATCTTTTATTGACATATTCATTCACACCTGTTCTTCTCCCCTGATCCTTGCTGGACAAAAAAGACAGTAGAATGGGAATAAAAAGTTAGAAGAAAGCGACATACACAAAAAAACGTTTCCACGAGTATAAAAGAGCAAGTGATTTTTCCAGCAGCTGGAATGGCCAAAAAGAAAACATCAACATCACCACTGCCCATTAGTATATCACTTTTCTCCACTCTATTAGCAAGAAGCAGAATCAGCATCTCTGTTACTCGTTCGACACAACCACTTTCTATCATTAAAGTTCCGTCCGCTTCGTTCAGCGAAAATGAAGGACACTAGCATGTCGTCGGTGCAGAAGCATCCGTCGATAAGCAAGGGGCGAATCCAAGCGTTTCTCCAGGAGGGGCACTGGGAGGACGTCAACATCAACTCGGTGCTATACGACGCGCGAGTGGGCGCCGAACCGTACGTGAGGATGGAGGCGTGGAGCGCGCCGGACCAGAGCAGACCGGGGTTTGCACAGGCAGCGCAGCAGACGTATTCGGCGATCTCGGTTGGGCACACGTTTGGCAACAGCTGGGCAACGCACTGGGTGCGCGTCAGACTCAGGATCCCCAAGGAGATGGAGGGCCGTCAGGTGCGCTTCCTATTTGATCCCGGGTGCGAGGCAATGGTGTGGACGGCCGACGGGGAGCCGGTGCAGGGAATCACGGGCGGCGAGAAGTCGTTCCTCCACGTGGACCACATTCTGACCAACAAGGCGACGGCGGCAGACATTGGGGAGGAGCGAGTGCTCATGTACGAGGTAGCCTGCAACAGGCTGTTTGGCAACGGGTCGTTTGTTATTGGGCCGCCCGAACCGTCGCGCGAGTTCAAACTCACACAGGCAGAGCTGGTGGTGATGAACACGCAGGCGTGGGCAATGAAGATGGACATGAGCATCCTGCTTGACATGTACAACACGCTGCCCAAGTCGCAGTCGCGCGCATGGGAGGCGCTGCACACGGCCAACGCGATGATCAACGTATTTGACGCAGACGACACAAAGACCATCGATGCGGCGCTGGCAATCAGCAACGGGTTTTTCGCGCAGAAAGGAGGCGACGCCAACCACCAGGTGTTTGCCATCGGCAACTGCCACATCGACACGGCGTGGCTGTGGCCGTACGACGAGACAAAGCGCAAGATCGCGCGCAGCTGGTCGACACAGGTGGACTACATGGATCGGTACCCGGAGTACAAGTTCGCAGCATCGCAGGCGCAGCAGTTCGAGTGGCTGCGCGTGCTGTATCCGACGCTGTTCAAGCGGGTGCAGGACAAAGTCAAGACTGGCCAGTTCATTCCCATTGGCGGCACATGGATCGAGATGGACTGCAACATCCCGAGTGGCGAGTCGCTGGTGCGGCAGTTCCTGCTGGGCCAGCGCTTCTTCCAGAAGCACTTTGCCGTGCGGTCGGACGTCTTCTGGCTGCCAGACACGTTCGGGTACTCGTCACAGCTGCCGCAGATCGTGCGGCTGGCCGGCGCCAAGTACTTCTTCACGCAGAAGCTGTCGTGGAACAACATCAACGTCTTCCCGCACACGACGTTCCGCTGGATCGGACTGGACGGCAGCGATGTTCTGACGCACATGGCCCCAGCCAACACTTACACGTCAACGGCGGTTGCCCGAGAGGTCATCGAGAGCGTGGGTCGCCACAAGGACATTGCCTACACGAACGAGAGTCTGTATCTGTACGGGAACGGCGACGGCGGCGGCGGCCCGCTAGAGGCCATGCTTGACCGGCTGGAGCGCATGAAGGACGTCGATGGGCTGCCACGCATCAAGCACGAGAATCCAAGCAACTTCTACAGCCACGTCGAAAAGACCAGCAAGGGACTGGTCAGCTGGAAGGGCGAGCTGTATCTGGAGTTCCACCGTGGCACGTACACTTCGCAGGCAAAGACAAAGAAGTTCAACCGCCAGTGCGAGCTCCTGCTGCGCGACGTCGAGATGCTCAGCGCGCTTGCCAAGGTCGGAGCGTTTGGGTTCGAGTACCCGGCAATGGAGCTGGAGCGGCTCTGGCGGATCGTGTGTCTGAACCAGTTCCACGATGTCATCCCCGGCACATCCATCGGCATGGTGTACGAGGACACCGACCGCATGTACGCCGATGTGGTTGCGTCGGCTGCCGCGCTGAAGCAGAATGCGCTGGTTGCACTGTTCAACAACGTCAGCGTCGATGCCGTCGATGCCGCAAGCGGCATGCTGTTCGTCAACACCACAATGTGGCCGCGCACCGACGTCGTGGCAGTCGGCGGCCTGGCGCACGACGGAGTGCAGCAGTTCCGCAAGCACGACGGTGCGGCGCTTGTGGTTGCAGCGTCGGTGCCCGGCCTGGCGACCAAGGCGGTTGGGCTGGATGCCAACGCCAACGCTAGTGCTGACGTGGTTCCCGTCAGCGTGTTCACCGACAGCCGCGGAAACGTGGTGCTGGAGAATCTGTATGTAGTTGCCAGAATCAACACGCAGGGCCAGCTCGTGAGTCTCTGGGACAAGGCCAGCGAGCGCGAGGTGGTGGCCGACGGCCAGAAGGCCAACGTTTTCCAGCTGCAGGAGGACATGCCGATTCTCTGGGACGCCTGGGACATTGAGATCTACAGCGACGAGAAGAAGAAGAGCCTGCCGGGATCGGGCGTCACCATTGTTGATGAAGGTCCGCTGGTGGCCTCCGTGGGCTTTGAGGTTGCCATTGGCAAGCAGAGCACGCTCCGCCAGGTGGTGTCGCTGAGCGCAACGTCGCCGCGCCTGGACTTTGCCTGCGATGTCGACTGGCACGAGAACCACAAGTGTCTGCGCGTGGCCTTTGCCTGGGACATCCACAGTGACGTTGCCACGTACGAGACGCAGTTCGGCGTCGAGCGCCGCCCCACGCACCGCAACACCTCGTGGGACATGGCCAAGTTCGAGGTCTGTGCGCAGCGCTTTGCCGATCTGTCCGAGTACGGCTACGGCGTTGCCCTGCTCAACGACTGCAAGTACGGCTACTCCACGCTTGCAAACACCATGTGTCTGACGCTCCTGCGCTCGCCAAAGGCCCCCGACGAGAACTGCGACATGGGCAACCACTCCTTCCGCTACGCTGTCTACCCGCACAAGGGCGCCTTTGACGAGTCCGACGTCCTGCAGGAGGCCTACAAGTTCAATGTGCCACTTGTGTCTGTGCCGGTGGACTACTCTGCTGTGCAAGCCAGTCTGTCCGACGTCATGGCCGGCCTCTGTCTGTCCGGCGCGCCAAACGTAGTGCTCGACACCGTGAAGATGGCCGAGGACTCTCCTTCCTGCCTTGTTGTCAGGATGTACGAGGCCCACGGCGGCCATGCGCGCGCCTCCCTCGCCACCCGCCTCAATGTCACTGCCGCCGAGAAGACCAACATTCTGGAGGAGAATATCGAGGTTCTCAAGATTGCCCCGCCAACCGCGTCGTCCAAGGGCTGCAAATCTATTGACATCCGCTTCAATCCCTTTGAGATTGTCACCGTCAAGCTTGTGATCAAGCAGTAAACCCCCCAGCCGTTCTTTGTTTTTGTTCTTGTCTTTTTCGTTATTAATATTCTGGTTCCTTTTAGGTTCTTGGGTGGTATGTGAGTATGATATGAATTGGTGCAAGCAACACCCATGCATAGTGGTAGCGCGTGTATGTCGAATAAAAGAAAACAAGAGCACATCATACGTAGGGTGTGATAATGAGATGGCTCTTCTGCTGGAGAGAGGAGCTAACTGTCGGGGACATTTCTGCTATCGCTGTCTGCGTCTGCATCGGTGTGCTCGCGCTCGTGCTCGTGCTTCGAATCCGCGCTCAAAGCCCCTATGCTCGCAATACTCGGCACACTGCGGTCTCTTTCGCCCGAGACCGATCCGCGTGTCAGCTGCGGTCTGCGCTTCCGCTTCACTCTGTCTCTCTTTCTAGAGGTCAGGGCCGCCACCGACGCGTATCTAGATCGGTGCGCGGTGTCGGAGACGCGATCCCCTGTATCTTCCGTCAGACTTCTGCTGGCAGACAACACGGCGTCCTTGGATTCGAGGCGGCTAGCAGATCTCGCTGTGTACGACTCAAAAACAGACCACGCCCCCGCCGTGAGCAGGGTCTGCCAAACAACAGCCGCCGCGATAAACACGATGGCCGTAGATAGACGCCAGTAGTACATCCAGTACCTGAGGCCCGAGAATTGCGCGCAGATGACCAACCGCGCACCGTACACCTGCAACGGCTTGCTGAGCGCAATGTGGGCGCTGGTGATAGGCGAAAAGTGTCTGTCGTACAGAACGTCAACCAGCTCCACGTGCAAATGATCCACCTCGCGCCACAGTCCAAGAGCAAGCGGAACCGCCCGCACCGCCGTCTGCATGACCCGGACCATCCGCGACCGGTACCGCATGATCGCCGGACGCGCACTCTGTCCAACAACCACACCTTGCCGTGTCTGCAGCTCCAGATACACCATGAAGCTGCCCACCTGCTGGTTCGTGTCCGACGTCGGCACCTCCAGTTCCAGCGAAACCCTGTATGCCTGCGACGTCGATAGGAACTTGTAGTCCGACTCGGGGACAAACGTCACCACCGCCGTGGTATTACTGCCCCCGGCGTCTGAATGTGCTGGGTAATGGAAATACACGGGCGACTCGTGAAGAAGCTGGGGCACGTACAGTCTGTAGAATATCCCGTACAGCGCTACAGATGTGAATACCACCACCGAGAGCGCTGCACCCACCAGCATCATGCGCACCACCATTGACGCGCCCTTGCGCAGCGTTGGCGGTTCTGGCACCGCAATGCTGCGCACAAAACCACCGATGCCCCTTGTCATAGGAGAAAGATAGAGCACCAGCGAGCCAAAAGAAAAAGATAAATAGAGCAAAGACTGAAAAAGTCAAAAATAAAATAGTATACAATGAACGATAACAAATAAAAAAAACAAGAGGAGAGAAAAGTGGAGAAGACAATAATCAACGAGATGACGAAAGCAAAAGTGAACTTTTAAACTCCTTGGATAAAGAAGAATCATCGCTTGTACATTGCGTGCGAAACTCCTAGATGTCTTTGTAACTCTCTCCCAGCGCAATGCGAAAGCATATAGCATACTCTGTTGTGCAAGAACCAACATCTTGGACAAATGTGTATATGCGCACAAAATGGTCTTCTACATAGCGTTTGAAGGAGCAATGGCAACGGCTGGAGTTTAAATTTTCCAAACTCTCCATCCAGCGAAAACCATCGTTCTCTTCTTTGCATTCCAAAGTGGATATTCTCAGACACAAGCTCTTTCTTCGCAAAATAAAAGCTACATTGCCCAATCGGCAGGTAGATGAAATGTGAAAATCCTATATGAAAACAAAAAACACTGCAAAGTCTCCTCGGCACAAATAGTCAAGAGAGGGGGTTCTAAATGTTGGTCCACAGACTGGATAACATAAACAAAATTTATAGGTATATCCAGCATGTAAATACAAACGGCATTTCCACATATCAAAGAGATCACTCATCCCTCCCACTTACTGCACAAGCGCAACATTTCCACATGCGCATAAATATAAACACCGATCCAGCAAAGTTCAACAACATAAAATATATAGAGAAAAATGGCAAAAGAGCGCATGGAAAATAAAGAAAAAGGAATAGTTCCTAGAAAGCTCCAATCCCAGCTTCATCCAGCTCAAAGCACTTGAAAAAAGAGAGAGACTGGCAAGAAAAAACCGAGCTGAAGAAGCTTGAAAAAGAAGAAGAAAAAGTAAAGAAAAAGCGCGGGCAGGAAGACAGGAAACGGAGCGACAAGGAGAGAAGGCAGAAGACCAGCTTCCTCCCAGATGCCGACAATAGAAAGCACAAATCCAGCGGCCTGCCATCCGGGCCCCCTGTACAGAGAAGAAAGAAGAAAAAGGATGAAGATGGAAAGAGTCGGAAATTTTGCATAGACGGGCGCCGACATTTGCTTTTGCTAGCTTCAGGTAAAGGCTTGAAAAGGCAGAGAAGATGCAGACAAATGACGCTTGATCGAGAAGACAGACAGAGGGAAGTGTCCAACAGCGGCAACAGTTGCTTGTATTTGTTCCCACAGCCTGTTTAGCTGCTGCTGTTACCGTTCTCATCGAACGCAGCCTTCTCCTGCTCGTACCTCACCTTGTCAGCTTGGGACATCTTCACGTAGGGCTGCTTGTCGGCCTCGCTCAGCTCCTTCCATTGTTCGCCAAGGATCTTGCCAATATGGCCAAAAGAGACGGTCGGGTTCTGTTCCCGCACGGTGGCACGGTTGGCCTGGGAGAAGAACATGTACGCAGACAGCGCGCGCTTGGGAGCATTGGGGTTCTTCTTGGTGCGCTTTCCGCGCTTGGGGGCCTTTTCAACCCGTCCGCTGGCCTTGCTGCTGGCGCCCTTCTTCGCAACCTTGGTGGGAGCTGCGGCTTCGGCCTTCTTGCGGCTTGCTGCGGTAGCGCGTGGAGGCATGGCTAGGATGTATGTGTAGGCTACAGGAGAGGGGGGAAAGGAGAAAATGATGCACAAAGACAAAAGCACCAAGCATTTTATTAGCAGGAGACGAAGAAGCAAGGTGGGGGATGAGGCGGCTGGCTTGTACAAGGGTCTTGCTTAGCTGTATAGAAAAGAACAAACAACAAAAGTGTGCACGGTGCTTACCTTTAGCGCTTAGGCTTGGAGAGTTATAAAAAGTAGGCTTGGAGAGCTGAAAATAAGCTTAGAGGTAGCGAAAATGTGAGGGAAAAAGCTGGGAGTTGCCTGGAGGGAAAGTGGGGCGGCAGCAGGCGGGCGGCTGGCATGCCCGCTTTAAATGGCTGGAGCGAGGCGAAAAATCTGGCGGAAAAAACGCGTTGAGCAGAAAAAGCGGGAAGAGGGGGAGAGGCGGGCAAAAGTTATGCAGCTTGGCAATTTTGGCTGGACAGCCAAGCAGAGAGCTCGACGCGTGCGCCCCGCCACGCCTCTTCTGGCTGATTCTCGCTGTCAGAAAAGCGAGGGAAAAAAGCCTGCTGCTTGCTGTTTGGTCGGCAAAAGCAGTTGCGGCAGAAAGGGGACGAAAGAAAAAAGGCTCTCTCCCCAGCCAACAGCACGATACCACCAACCGCCCAAGCAAGCGCATTTGCTGGGCATGGAAAAGAAAAATAAAAGCTGGCTCAGCGAAACTGGCCGTGCAAAATGCGCGCAGGCGTGGGCGGGGCGAGTGGTGTGCTGTGTTGTGGGCGGGCTGCAGCGTTTTGCAGGGGGGAGAAGGGAGGGCGCTGTGCCTGTCCTGGCTGTCTGGCCCGCCCAGCCAATGGAGCGCGTGCAAATGCCCTTGGGATGGCCTGGTTGAATTTTTTCGACGCCCAAAAAATCCAGTTGCAACAGGCGCCGACGCGTGTCGCTTTGCCCGCTTTTTCTCTTTGCCGGCTCTGCTTGTTCTGGCTGCCCCCCCTTTTTGTCTCGCTTTGCACTGGCGAGATGCCCCCGCTCCTCCCCTCGCACCAGCCGGCCTTCTCCCCCGCGTATGCATATTCCCCCCTCCAGCATGTCCTTTTTTGTGCTCCAAGCTGTGGTGGATATCCTCCGCTGCCTGTTCTGGGCGCCAGCCGCTCCTCCAGGCACGGCCAGGAGACGGAGACAGAGACGGACAGCAGGCATATTGCGCGCCAGTTGCCGCCACCGCTGGCCTGGCTTGGCTGCTGTGCTGATGGAATCCCATATATCTCTCTCCGCACACAACAGCGCCTGCGCAGAACGAGCAATACAGACAAACTCACATCATCCGGCCTCTCCCCGCAAACCAAAGCACATCATTCTCTTCCTGTGCCTCTCTCGCCCTTCTCCACGCTCCGTTGCCAGCGGTGCAAGCACACACACGCACACACCACACCCCAGACCCCTTTCCACACGCAGAAACAAATGCTGCTTCCTCTGCTCCGACGTCCAGCTGCGCTGCGTGGCAGTCAAATCCGCCTGGATCTTGCGCGTGCGAGCCATTCGTCGTCGCCAGCGCCAAAGGTAAGAACAACGGGGGCACATTGGAGAATCGGACAGCAGTGTCTGCGGCTGTCGTTTTCGCACCTTTCTTTACTGCCATGTTGCGGGTTGTTGCCGTTGATCCATTTTCCTCTGCTTGTATATCATGTGTATCTTGCTGCTTGTGCTTGTGCTTGTGCTTGTGCTTCATCTGCACCACGCACAAATGGCACAGAATAAAAAGATGGCTAGCACAAAGGGCTCGTCTTTTTTTTTTGGCCGAAAACAAGGGGCAAAGGTTTTTTCTCTCTGCTTCTTGGTCTGCGTGCATGCCAAACAAGGGGATGGGATAATGCCGCTTCTTTTGCTCTCAGGGAAGAGCTGCAAAACCCACAGCTGCAAAGGAAAGGGAAAAGCGAAAAAGGCCATTCCTGACTTGCTGTGGCCATGCAGGTCACTCGGAATGGTGGCTGGCCTTTTTTTTTCTTTTGCTGCGACCATCCATTTCCCCATCCGCTGCAGCTGGCCTTGAAGATACTGCTGCGCTTGCCTCTCCTGTCCCGATCTCTTTGCCTCAACGCCGATTCCGGCATGCATTTCCTCTGATGTGCTGCGAGTGGGGGCACCTGAATGGGCCTATCTCTCCCTGCACACACGCACACACACACAGAATAGGAGGCGTGGGCATGTCTCCCCCCTTGTTGGCATTCTGGCATTCTGCTGCTTGTCGCTTCAGCCCTCGCTCCCCTGCCTCCCCCTCCCACCCAAACAGCATCAGCAGCAAAAACCCACGCAGGCATTCTGGATCCATGCTCCCAAGAATCAAGCACCCACCAGTGCTGCTTTATCCTGGGCATCGTAATTGTGCAGGGCTGCCGAATCCAGCAAGCACACAAGCAGAAGCCAGTCGGCAGCCGCAGCAGCAGCAGCAGGCCGCATCCCCGTTTGTGTGCCGCATGCATTGTGGCTCTTCGTTCCAACCAGTCTCCGGCGGTCTCCGCAGTAGGAGAGCACACAATGGACTGTCGCTGGGCCTTGTCTACTGGCGTGTTCAGCGCTTCTTCCGGTCTGCGTGTTCTTGGCAGGAATGCGCTCTCTTCCCTAGCCCCCTTTTCCTTTGCCATTGTGTCTAGGTGTGCTACCATAGAAAATGCAAAAACTAAACTCAGCAGCAAGCGCCGCACGCATGTCCTGCTTTTGTTCCTGGACCACTGCTTCTTTCTGGTGCTGGCGATAATAGGTCCACTGCTATGTTTCCGAATCCACCGATCCGTATATGAACCTTGCATTTGAGGACTGGATCCTACGAACCTCCGATCCGCAGTCGTACGTTCTGTATCTCTGGCGCAACCGCCCGACAATCGTCATTGGCCGCAACCAGGTATGTTGTCTGTCTTCTTTCGGGACATGGGAATCAGCTCAATGAGATTCCTCTGGCTACTGGAGCAATAACGGGTTTACCGCAATGTCTATTTCAAAAAACCTCCTTCTCCTCACAACCATCTTGAGTAAACGCATACATCGCTCTCTTACGCGTCTGATGTAGAATCCGTGGAAAGAGTGCAATCTGGACATGATGGCCAGCCGAGATGTGTGGCTGGCACGGCGCACCAGCGGCGGCGGCACCGTGTACCACGACCTGGGAAACTCAAACTACACGGTGGTGATGCCACGCACAGCGTTTACGCGCAACTGGTGTGCTGAGATGGTTGCCCAGGCCCTGCAGCAGATGGACATCCCTGCATACGTAAATTCCCGGCACGACGTGGCCGTCGATGAGCTCAAGATATCAGGGTCCGCCTTCAGACTGACTAGCAAGCGCGCTTTCCACCATGGCACAATGCTGATTGACGCCGACCTTTCCCGGCTCCACGGGTGCCTGCTTAGCCGCAACAAGGACGCAATTGAGGCCAAGGGCGTCGACAGCGTGCGCAGCCGTGTGGCAAACCTGCGCGAATACTCGCTGGCTATCGACCACTCGTCGTTCTGCGACGCAGTAATGCGCGAGTTCGAGACAACTCTTGGATGCTCGTTGGATGAGGCCTCCGGGAGTGTAACCCGCTGGAGCGGCTCATCCGCTGATCTTGATTCACACGTGCACACGGAACGCAAGCGCATCAGTCACTGGGACTGGCTCTATGGCCAAACGCCCGAGTTTGTCCACCGCTTCCACGCCCACTTTGCCTGGGCGTCTGTGTTTGCATCTGTGGCCGCACGTCGTGGCCTGATTACCAGCGCCGACATTGGCACCAGCAGCTCTGCGCTCGAGCCGCCAGTTGGTGTGCGCAAGGCCTTTACTGACATTGCGCGGGTGCTTAAGGACGCTCGCTATGACAGAGCCGAGATCAAGACGCGTCTGGAGCCGGTGCGGGCAGACACAAACAGCCCACACGTAGCTGAGCTCGTTGAGTGGGTGGCAGCGCAGATCTGATCTTCCTGCCTCGAGATCCCTGACAGATTTGAGGCGGATGCTTGTCTTCTTTTATCATCGAGTGCACGGGGAGATCGAGTGATGGTTTATTTTTCCATGTGCGCTTACGGAATAAGTTGCTTGCTTTTTGGCATCTAGTCTTGGACATTCTTTGCTGTGTTGCTCAGTTCTGTTAAAATACATATTTTTGTCTCCTGCCGTTTTCCTCAAAGATCCATATTTCTGATTGTTTTTTATCACGATACAAGCGCGAGTGACTCTAGCCTGCCCTGTCCTGTCCCTTGCACATATCAATAATGGCATCACCATCATCAAATGCGTCTAGAGATGTTATAGGATCGGCTTTCTCTGATAATAACTTGCATCCAGCTGCCATCCCAACACTGCGCTCGATCCGGCACCTTGCCCTTGCCAACCAAATGTCTGGATTTCGGATTGGAGGAGCCATTGATGTAACCAAGGTACATCCTGCATCAGTGGTATCTGCCTCATCCCTCGTAAAATGCAAAACGCAGAATAGCTTCAAGCCCCGATTATAAAATTATTTTTTTGTTGCTGTTTCATGCAAGAGCTGTAAGCTTTGGTTGAAATAAATAAAACTTTGCTCTGGCACACTTGATGAGCTTCTTTACTCGTTTGGACTGCACTTTATGCGCTTTAATTCCGTGGGCTGTGTACAAAACAGCATACCAGATCGGAGCTTGTTTTTGGTGGACAAAAGTTAGAAAAAACGACCTCAACGTCTATTCCGCAGCATTTGATCCATAGTCCATCGTCATCATCCCCTTGTCCTTTTTTCTACTTTCACAAGATGTTCCACGTGCCATATAAATACCCCCCATGCATCAAAGTGAACTGTTAAGCTGGTTTTGTTTACTGTGGCATTTTTCTTCTTGTGCTTTATTGTTGTTGTAGTCAACTTCTTTTTTGCATTTTTTATTTACCAGCCGATTTTCCATCTCGTTCCTTGCTCATAACAACCAACACGACTGAGCAGCTAATATCTGTAGAATGACCAGGTTCAGCCCATATAACAGGGCATCGGGCAAAAAGACACAGCCTGCGCGCATGCAGAGCACCGACGGAGTCCCCCTTGCTATCATCTCCACACATGGGCCGTCTGTGCTGTCCGCAGCATTGATGCCTTCCGGATCACATCTGCAAAGAATGTCGTTGCTGGCCCACGATCCCTTTGTCAGAGTAAGCGGCACAGAGTGCACCCAGCTGACAGAATCTCCTCCACAAGGCCGGCCAGGCAGTAAACGTCGCAGCAGAAGACACAGGCGCTGGAGCAGCACAAGAGTGGCCGCCGGTGCCGAGTCGACTGATCTTTTGGTGTCGTCCATTGGAGGCGGGCGTGATGCTGCGGATGTTCGGTGTGCACTTGTGAATAGTCCAGAGGCGCGCTGTTTGGTTGAGTACCACAGCGGAATGGGAACCTGCATCACGACCCTGCGTGACGATGGGTTTGTGTGGAACCTCAGCGCTCTCTTGGATCCGCGCTCGTCCCAGTACAGCGCTGTCTCCCGACGCAGCCCATTTATGCGTCGGTTTGGCAGGTCGGATGGCACTCAAGCAAGCGGCATGGACGGCGACGACGATGGTGGCAGTGGCGATGACTCTGGCAGTGGCTTGTTGCAAGTTGACTGCATAACAGTGCACGAGATCCACCAGGAAGATTGTCCACGCATAATTTAGCAAGCGCTTTTCAATGGCTCTATTGCAATTGATTCTCCGCTGAAGATCTATAATAAGTCATGCGTATTTGCGTAGAATTCGAATTGTCCCTTGGCGATTACAACAACTGGAAAAAGCGGTTTTTAGAGTATGACAGTCGGAAACCAACGAGCGTGCTTTGCTGTTACTTTTCCATGGAGATCCAGATTTTCCCCGCTCTCCCCGCTCATCTCTTGCGCACATGAAAACAAACAGCAGGCAGCAACTGCAGCGCTTGACGGGAAACCCAAACCATGAGCAAACCCGGCAGCCAAGGCGGACCGTATTGATTGGTCTGCTAACAAGGGCGAAATGCAAAAGAGACAATGCCGATTTGCACTTCCCCCAGCCAGCCAGCACCCGCTGTTGGCGCTGGCTGCTGCCTATGTCCATAGAAGATCGCGAACTGGGTTCTGCTTTCTGCGATTTTACTTTAATGAATAAGCAGGGCGCAGAGAAAAAAGAGAAAAATGCAAGGCATGGCAGAAAAGTAAAGACACATCCTTCCATCCAAAGCAGTACTTCTTCATAAAGAGCCCTGATATCATCCTTGCGTCTTCCTGGTTCCTGTTCTGCCTTTCTTTTCCTAGATTAACTGCGTTTGTTATTTGCTATCTGTCTCTGTTACTAGTCGATACTTTATTTTATTAAACAGGGCCTACCTTTTTTTTTCTGGATCGTTGCCCAAAGAGGAGAAAAGACACATTAGCCACTGGACGCCTTGCTCTGGTCCTTGTCTTTCTTGATATTAGTCTGTAGTTGCCGCTCGCCACTGACCTCTGTCTTTTCTTTTTCCACTGTCTTCCGCACTTGCTTGATTTTAACAACCTTAGTAGAAGAGGCTCAAAAGTCCTTTGCTTTTATTTTCCCTCTTTCTCATCATACCAGAGCCATCTGCTACCATACACACACCCATTATACTCTGTTGTTTGTTTATACTTTTGCGATCCTCCACCTGCGACGCGAAATAAAAAACCAGCCTTGGACGCTCTAATTGCAATCTTTCCCTTCTTTGCTCTTTATTATTCGCATTCAGCTTTATTTGTCGTCTGGTTTCCTTGCTGCATAGTCAAAACAACACAGCGCGCCGAAAAGAAAGGATCTCCTCAGCCATGTCCGAAGCAAACCCCTTTTCGTATTCTGGCACACAGCACTCGCAACACTGGCCGTCGCTTGTGAGCCCCGACTGGTGGCTCAACAAGGCATTCATTGCAGCGACCGGGCAGCCCAAGGCGCTATGGCGCTGGACTCCCGGCACGACGTTCCTCTCGACGCAGCGCAGCGTGCTGACTGGCGTCGTTCTGTATCTCGCAATGGTGTTTGGCGGGCAGGTGATTATGAAGAACGTGGCCAAGCCCATTCGCCTCAAGCGTATCACGCAGCTCCACAACCTGCTGCTGACCTCAATCTCTGGCTTCCTTCTTCTGGCCTTTCTGGAGCAATGTCTGCCTGCCTGGCGCGACAGAGGCTTCTTCTTCACCATCTGCGGCGCCGAGTCCTGGACTCAGCCCATGGAGATCGTCTACTACCTCAACTACCTGACAAAGTGGGTCGAGTTCTTTGATACCTTCCTTCTTGTGCTTAACAAGAAGAAGCCAGAGTTCCTGCACTATTACCATCACTCGCTCACAATGGTTCTTTGCTTTGAGGAGCTGCTCGGTCGTGTTTCAGTGGTAAGTTTTCCTGCTTTCTTTTTTTCTGATAGCTGATGCCTGTGTTGAAATTTCTACTTTCATACCATGCATGGTGCGTAATTCGTGCCACGCATGGCCAAGGATGTCGGCTATATATGGCGCTACGGTCCTGCTTTTGCTACTCCCCCTTGCGCCCCCGTTGCTGCCTTGTGGTCAACAAGCATTCCACATTCTGGTTTATTGCTTATATCGCAGACATAAAAAAGATTCAGCACACTTGAATCATCACATACCGACTATTTCCAGCTGATCCATTTGCTGTGGATTTTGAAATTAGTCGGTAATATCCATGTGGCACTTTCTCCTCCCTTTTGCACAAGCACAAATGCATATGCAGATGCAAATTGCTAAGCGTCTGTTTCTCCACCAACTAAAGTGATTCAGTTGCTCATACTAACTATACCCATGGGCTGACTTGTCACAACGATATCTGCCCCTTTTCCATGTATGCATTCTTTTCGTTTTACAAATGTAGGCATGGATTATCTGCTCAATCAACCTGATGGTCCACGTTATCATGTACTACTATTACTTTATGGCATCCTGCGGCAAGCGCATGTGGTGGAAGGAGTATCTCACCACCTTCCAGATCGTCCAGTTTGTCGTTGATCTTTTCCTGTGCTACTTCTGCCTGTATACCCACGTGACGTTCCACGCCGTCGTGCCTCTGCCCAGCATTGGCGCCGATTGCCGTGGAACCCGTCTAGCCGCATACTACGGCTGTGTGCTGCTGTCGTCGTACCTGCTGCTCTTTGTGCAGTTTTTCATCAAGACGTATCTCAAGGGCGAAAAGGGCAACCATCTTGGCTTCCGCACCATCAACTACGACAACATGAAGACCACAAAGTCCGGGTTCTCAGACAGCCCCGAGAAGCCTGCAGAAAAGGTCGAGTAAGAAAAAACGAGGATAATATTGCTTGCTGCTCTTCTCCACGAACCTTGGATCCATTCCCTCCATGAGTGGGTCACGATTCAACACGGCATGGGTGTTTGTGCTACCACCTGTTCACACCATGCTGGCGGTAATATGAGCGAGATCGCAGTTCCAGTCTTGTTACTCAATTCTAGTTTATTTTTCATTTTTCATTTTTCGTCACTAGAACTACAAAAGAGAGGTATATTCGCGTATGTGCGTATAGTGGTCTTTACTGTTTTTTCCTTTTTCTAGTTTTTTATGTTTCCTTCCAGATATACGCAATATAATCTGGTTCATTTATGGACCATTCATCGACAGGTGTGCAGACAGAGGCTGTTGCTATATTAAAAGACCTCACTCACTACTACAAGTAAAGCAATTCCATTGGGACAAGGATAGACAGACCGTTTATTTGGTTCACGGGGATATATTCATTGACTGGAGCAGATCGGCACAGTTGTTACGAACTAGCAATGCTACCCGCTCCGCCATGTCACCGACAACCTCGCGAGTGTCTACAATACCATATTGTAGCTGCTCACTTTCTACCTTTATGGCTCTTGCTGTGTCCACCAGCTTGCCAACCCACGACGACAGCACTTGCCTGGTGTGCAATGGCGTTGTTGATCCGCGGGTGCTGCGACCAATCTCTTGCAACACGCCATCGATCAGACTGAGAGCCAGAGCTGCCTTGTCCTCATACGCCTCGATACCGGCTGTTCTCGCGTCTTCTGTCTCAGCAGACCGCATTCGTGCGGCCAGATGACGATCGTCAACCATTCCCCTAGAGTCAGCAAGCCGCCTGTCAACCGGGGCACTAGCAAACACAGCAAGCGGACACTCGCCTCCACACGCCATACGTTTATCTACCGTATCCTTGAACCACAGAGCCGCAGCCAGTCTGTGAGTGTAGGGAAGAAGCTCTAGATCACAGGCACACGCAAACCAAAGGTCCTTCAGCGCCACGTCAAGTCTCTGCGTTGACTGGCCTTTGTATCTCAGGACATTTACAGTCGCCAGTGCAAACAGAACAAGCACCAGGCGTCGTCCACGACGATCTGGTACTAGATACAGGCTCTCTCTGCCATGCTCCTCAAAAAAGCTCTCCCACGCACGCATTCCAGCGTCAACGCAGGACGAAACCATGGGCGCCAACACAAACACCGTGGCCACAAGAGCCCGCGCCTGGTGTTGGGACGGTACTCGTGCAAGCTGTGTCGCTCGCGAGTTTACCGAAAGCGAGGTAAACGCTGCTATAATACGCAGACGCAGCGCAGGGATGTATTTCTCGTGGACTAACTGCAGAATTGCCATATTCACAGCTGCAAACGACGCCTGCCGCTCAACTTCCTCAATCTCTGCGGTCACCTCCAAAAGCTCTGTGCTATCGAACGCAGCAAAGGCCGCTTGACTGTTGTCTTCGCGCTCTGGTGGTGAAGCTATTGCTACTGTTGCCATCGCTGAAACGTTCCTGCTACTGGACTTCTCTTCGCGCGTCTCTCCCCGGTTGGAATTGGTGTCGTTCTTATCGCCGCCGTAATGCCTTCCTAACACCGTGTCTTGCCAAACACGAACTATCTCAATCAACCGCTCCAGAATCGCAGCGTTAAGAGAAAAAGATGCGCCTTTATCGCCAGCACTTTGGTTGTAGTTGGTGGTAGCAGTGTTGTTGGAATTGCCAAAACCATCAGCACTGTTTGTAACGACATCAATCAAAAATGACTGGCTGAGCACCGAATGGACAAGAATGAGCATGGTTGGAGCATGTCTTGCCAATGCATCGCTTGCAAGCACACGCTGCAGATACATAAACGCTACGTCTGCCAGGCTCCATGACATGTCCGACCGAGCAGTCTTTCCTACTCTCTGATCATCGGCAAAACAGTCGCCGATGATGGTACTTACCGACTCGCCCCAGCTGTTGACTGCCATTGCCAGCGCGTCATAAAAGTCCCTGGCATCCGCAGAAACCGCGCTCTTGCCAACCAACTGCTCCACAAGCAACCCAACGTGCCCGCTGCTTTCCAAAATCTGCCTCAAACTGCGTGCGATAATCATGATAGCCGCCGACCACGCTTCAAAATACACTCTACGTGCCACGAGATTAGCCGACTCCTTGAATCTGAGAAGAGCCTGAAACTGCGTGTACAGCCGCACACACCGGACCACTCCACTTGGCATCGCATGTAGAAAGAACAGAAACACCGCATAGTAGTTTGCCAGCGTCGACAGCTGTGCCCTCGACTCGGAGGAATCGAATGTCAAGATGCGCGTAGGCAGCATCTTTGACACGGCAGAGCGCACACTGCGCAAAAGATGACGATGGGGCTTTGACGTTGGCTGGATCGTACCTAGCTGCCGATTCCACTCGCTTAAGGATATGTCAAATGCCTTGAGCCAAAGCATCGTGCACGTGTCAGACGGACTGCTTTCGCGTTTTATGCTGCCACAATACCGGGTAAAGAACCGTGGCAGAGACGGGAGCGGCTCGATGCTAAGCGATCTGAAGCTGTTGCTTTCCAAATACCTGTACATGCTGATATAGACGTGGCTATTTGGACCAAACGTGATTCCATGGTCTACAACTGCGCTGTGGATGCGCACAAATGCCTGACGTACCAGTGCTTCGTTCGAAGCGCGAAGCTGTTTTTGGCCAGCGCTGTGCTTCAGGCAGACAGCCAGTTGTTTCTCCACGGCAGTATCGGCCATGGAGGCCAGATGCGGTCGCCATTGTGAAGCAGTGCGCGGCGCGGCGATGCCTTCGTCGCTGACTTGAGACAGAGGCAAGATGTATGCAAACGCAGCCCACAGACTATCTGAATACTGAAAATCACCACTGCCTTGGCCTTTACATGCTCGTTGCACTGCTGGCCAAACTCCCGAAACATGGACAATAGTGCTGCCAGCTATGGTAAGAGTATCTGCAACGCTGCCTTTGTCATAGTAGCTCTTTGCTTCACCGTAGCCATGTTTGTCTTTGTTTAAGCTGCCGGTACCCTGACTTCCGCTTGAGAAAATGTGCAGCAAGGCAACCCAGATTTGCTCTGCATTTCCTAGTCGGAAGGGGTCGTGCCTTTGCAATCCAATGCTGAGCAGTCTGATGATAACCTGGAGACATTTATCAATCTCTGGTCCAAATCGTTCTGGCTCCCACTCTATCGGCAACTCATCATCCTCGCCTACTGCTCTGGGTCCTGCTAGTCCGCTATTGCCACGCACACCAGCAATAGCAAAGGCTAGCTGTAGCAATGCTACCGCAAAAGAGAACCCAATGTAAGCAGCGCCCACAAGATTATACTCCTCTTTGGTGTCCAGCTGCTCAAGCTTAGCAATGCCGTCGCTTGTGCATTCCACAATGCTGACAACAAGCTGTGCTAGTGCTGATTTCGACCGCATTGTGGCCAGCATGTATTGCTGTGTAAATTCAATCCAGCGTAACACATCAGCTTCAACAGAGTCACTAAGCTCCCGCGCCTGGCCTTCACTCTGTCCTGTTAATGACAGCGCCTCATACCACAGAATTAGCAATGTAGTGTACGCTTGGACAAACTCTTGTGGCGTTGCAGATATATCAATACGCAGAATATCGCCATAATTATAGGATGTAGCGGATTGATCGGGATGTTGCTTGGCTGCGGTACTTGCGTCTGTTATTGTTGACATATGTTCCAGCTGTGCTTGTTCAGACTCAAGAAATCCGCATAGTCTTTTCATAACACGCCGAAGACCGCCGTTGCTGATCCACATGCGATATCCAAACTGCGTGCCAGAACGAAAGGAGCGAAGCACAAGCTGGCTACTGCTGCTATTAAACGGAACCCTCGGACCCTCCGAGTTGTGGGTCTCTAATCGGTCGTTGCTGATGTTACCTCTACCACTACTAACGTTGTGCCTGATATCCTCCTCCATTCTCGTAGATGTGCTGCTGCTGTGCATATGCGACCTGTTACTGTGTACAATCTGGACTCTAGTGGGCACTTGCTTGCGATGAGCTGCGCTACCCGAACGGGATGCGGTAATTCGAGTCCAATTGCGCATTTGAGGCTGCGCTTGCTTCCGTATCCGCTGTCCCGAGTTCTTGGGATCTAGATGACTTTGGGTTATTCTCTCTGCCAGAGAATCCACCACTGATCCTCTTTTCCCTGTAAATAACAAAGTTGAAACCGTTGTCTTGCTAGGCAATAATCTAGTCTGCTTCAACATCGTCTTATCACGAACGCTACGCACATTAGGCTGGCCCATATCATCATCAAAAATAAAAACATCATCTCCTATACCTTGCAAGTAGCCTTTTCGGCTGAGGGAGCCGTCATTAGCAACAGAATGATCGTGTTTCGAGCGGCGTCGTGGACCACTCTTCAAAGAATTGCGTCGTGTCTTTTGTTGTCGATGGAACCTACTAGCAAACAATGTCTGCCGTTCCTTGCTTGTGTAGAACTTGGATATTGGGTTCATAGCGGGGCGAGAAGGAAGGTGTGAGGGGAAGTTGTCCGGGTCGCTATCAGAGTCAATAGCTGCAAACTCGTGTATCACAGAGCCTAGCCGCTGAGCTGCAAGCGAATTCTGCTCACTTGTGCGATTTAAAGAATCTGTTGATGACTTTGGACGATCAAAAAACGACTGTGATGTTGTTCTGGCTTTGGACACAGATCTCCCCTGCTGTTTGAGTCGAGATTTAAGTACTTTGCGACGTTGCTTACAAATGCTGCCACTGGCTGGTTGTCGAGGACATCTATTCCTTGCTAGCATGTCGTATGTTCTATTGTCTTCTATCGCTTCATCGTCGCTAACAAGTATAGGGCTGGGCAGGTTATGAGATTGCTGCTCTATACCATCCCTGCCGTCTGAATCCCCACCTAAATCCATCCTCAAATCTCCATCGTCCGAAAGGGACGCTTCGCTTTGTTCAAGCTCATCATCGCAAAAATAGACACGTCGTATGTCGATAACACCAAGCTTCCACGACATAAGGATACTCTGCACAACACCATCGTCATTCTCGCTTTCCATTGCAGTTCTTGGCTTGATCCAAATTTTCTTCCGAAACGGGTCATCGTGTGCAGACTTTGCACGAATGCCTTGCCGCCTGCACTCCCGAGCAGCTATCCTGAGAAAATCCGGGGCACAGCCTATACTCTCACGCGGTACAAGAGGAGGATACTGCCATTCATATATATCCATAAGGTTGAATCGAAAGTGACGATGGCTATAATTGGGTTGGCGCTTGTCTGGAACAGAGAACTGGTGCTCTGGTGGTGCCAAGTGATCTGAGAACATATTAGCTACGTTTTCACGTGTGTTTTCGTAGCCATTCTCCCCATCAGAAGAGCTATCAGCTGTCATTTCATGACGGACATTGCGCAAAGAGTCTAACTCGCTTCCGTCATCAGACATCGTCAAGCTATCGTCGCTGGAAGAGCTGGTCAACACCCAACGTCGATTATTGCTCCTCTCGATATCATTATAAACCCCGGACGTGTTTTCGTCACCATTGCCTTCATTCAAATTATCCATGGAAATATCGCGTATAAACGAAAACGGAAGAACGCCTCGAATCTGGCGTCGTAACAGATCTCCAGATTCCCCCCCTTTGGATCTCAAACGCTGGCCATTCTCAACTGATGAACTGGAATAACGCATGTTGTCTGCTTCCATGGTGCTTTGACGAGATAGTATTCGTGCGCTCTGCGTGTCTAAGTTGTTGTCTGAGTACCCACTAGGAGATGACAATGGCAGATCGGAATATAGTTGTATTCGATGGTGATGGTTGGTGTCTTGGATGTTATCTCCATTGTCCAGACGGCTGTATCTATGTGAAGAGCGTAGGTCGCCAGAAATCGGTACATCAAACGGATCGACATGGCTACTTTTGCTACTGTTAGAATGATTATTGTCATCATCATTTCGAGATCCTAGCAATGAACTGATACTGGGAAGCTGATCGTGATCCATGTCGACCAAGTCTGAAGCATAACCGCTCTGTCCGGGCTGTTTATTTGGTATACCAGCAACCCGCTGCTTGTATCGGGCACGCTTACTTGGCGTGCCATGTAATCTGCGTTTCCGCCTGCTTACAGCATGCTTGTATGTAATGCCATTTCGGCCTCTTGGAGATCTGAATGTAAGACTATTAATGTCAACGTGGATATTGTCTGCAGTTTGTTGGGTCTCTTCGTCTGCAAACTCGCCTGGAGACCCGGGGACATAGTCCTCGTCCTCCAGATCGTCAACATTTGCATCCATATAGGCCTGGGATGCTCTTTTTGTGCCGTCAGCGCTTGGCAAAAACTCCTCGAGCACAGAGTGGTCTCTACGCACATTATGTCTTGCAAGAAGCCCATTCGGATCTGTCCACACTAGCTTTGTATACGGATGAAGGTTTTTCTCTAGCCGTTTGCGTAGTGGGTAGACACGATTAGGTGTTTGCAATGCGTCTGGATTAAAAGGAATTTCTTCTGCACCAGCGCCTTGATCGCCCGGATGGTTTGAATCTATAATAAGAACAAGTGTAGGCAGTAAAATGCCAATTTAGTCGCCAATTCATTTAGATATGGCCATACAGAGCTGGTAACGGAGAATCGGTAATGTTTGGATATAGAAATTTGCACTTGCCTGCATTATGTGCACTAGACGATCTGTTGAGCTGGTTAGGCAAGCTGCTGTCAGCACGTTTGCAGTCGACAATAGATCTCAGGTGTGGAGTCAAAAATGAGGCGGCTGTGGATATTGGAAAGGATAGATCGCCAGATCCGGCATCATCTTCCTCCTGGGCGCCGCATGCGCGCACGTTCTTTATCTGTAGTATATTATTCTCGTCACTGGCGGTGCTGGCACCGTTTCTGTTCGCGCACTGTAGAGGGCTTTTATTGAAAAAGCCCCGAAGTTCATAACTAATGAAATTAGAGTAGCTGACTATTCGGGAGGTATCAATGCTATCTGACTCGCTTCCGGATACCTCTGCATCTGACAGCTCGTTCTTCACAGCAGGCCCCGCATTATTGACGGATGGAACACAGCCGCCGCCGCCTTGACTGGCGGGCGGCGGTGTTTGTGTCTGATACCGTAACAGACAAGGGTCGGTTTCCAAGCATGCAGGTGTTTGAGTCATTCAGTGGTGAGGCAGCGCTAACAACGGAGCCAGAGCACACAATCTGCTGCTGCGTGTTTTGCTTTTGAATGCAGGACGAATAAACACAGTGAGGTAGTTGCAGGACTAGAAGGAATTGAAAAGATAGAAAGTAAAGAACATGCAGCTACAATTCGAAGAAGGAAAAAGATAAATTCAAACTTCTTCAGTAACAAGAATAAAGAGAGAAAATCCAGGACACGAGCAGAGAAAATTATGTAGCTTTTTCTAATTCTTTTTTCTTGCTGCGCACAAGCGAACGCGCTTCCAGAATTGATCGCGTTCTTACGTGGCGCGTGGAGAACACGTGAATCGGGAACACTGCGCATGAATTTCTGTTTTTTGTCCTTCTACATCCAAAATACTGGCAGCTGTCCAAATTGCACAAGGCCACAGAGATTGAAGACGCAGAGCGGCAAGAAATAAGCGCGTTCTGTTCTGTGTTGAGCCATAAATCACCATATTCCGTAACCCTGACATCTCTGCTCTGCCTTTGGCACAGTAATGAGGCCCGGACGAAGATGCTACAGAAGGAAAGGGCGAATTTTACGGTTCCACAAAAGAGAAACAGCGTATTGCCAGAGTCAGATTGGATTTACGGAAAACATAACAATGAAAAGCAGGATTTATGAGCAGGGAATTAAACGCAATAACACTTGCATGCAAGCTTCAATGCCGGCCTGGGATACTGCATCAGGATACTTTGAAAGTGATGAGGACGACGCCGATCCGCAATGAGGCATCTATCCTGTCGCGAATAGCATCAGTAATGCGGAAGCGAGAGAAATAACAACAGCAACAGCAACAGCAACAACAAAAACTACACTACATTAAACTAAAAGACACGGTGGCAAATTGCATTACATTGCTACTGCGCTGACATTGGCCCAATAATTAATTGGCTGGCGCCTGCAAGTTTAGCACGGACAGCCCACGAACAAGCAACATGCGTGCGTGTGGAAACGATCGAAAGCAGTAGAAGGCGGCTCCGGCCTGCGCTGGTTGTGTCGTCTGGCGTGGAGTGGAGTAGGGCCAGGCCGCAGAGAAGCAACAGCATGAGGTGGATTTGGCGCACTGTGACGAACAGCCGGCTGACGTGGGCCAGAACAATGCGCGACAGAAAACAATGAAAGGCGGGGAGATGACGGCGGTCTGCGGTCTCTGGTCAGCAAGTGGTCCAGGAAAACAAATCAGCAGACGGCGAATCGACGGCTGTCGTTTTTTTTTTCCTTTTGCAGCCAAAGAGACGGTGGCAAAGAAAGGGCGAAGGTGTGGGCTACAGACCATTTGGCGGCAGAAAACGGGAGGAATTGTTGTTCGCTGGAGCAGAAAGGAGGCGACCACCAAGCAAATCGCAAAGATGTAAACACAAGAAAATCATTTTCCTAACTTGCCCACTTGTTTTTATATTCCTCCACCATCAACACAACGCACGCAGTCTGGAGAGGATAAAAATAAAATATAATAAGAGGAAAGAAAAGAAGAAAAGGTCAACAACAATACGGGCTGAAGAGGGAACAAGCGCTTGACGGATGTCATTGCAAAACTGAATACTAGCGAAAATAAGCCTGTTGCAGGCTTCAAGAAGGACTTGCGGACAACAGAGCAACCGCCTGATGCATCTTTGTCATCTGCGCTGAGCCTTTTTTCTGGTTTGCTCTTTTTTCAGCTTCTATTGAAATCACCACACGTTTATTTACTTTTACTGCCGCCGTTTAAGCTATCTGCGCAATCGGAGCTCTTTGGCGCGAATATAAATTTATTGCTTGAAACGCGGCCGACCGCTAAACTGAACACGCAGCAGACAACCGGACGCTAACGTCCAGCACAGAAAAGCGAGCGTCGGTCTTCCAGCTAGCCTCATCTCTTTCATTGCTTCCAATTCACTCTTATTTAGCACTGCTTTTGCATTCCACGCAGAAAATACGCCAGACAAGGAGCACGGGACCTACACAGCACAAAGGAGCGACCGTGTTGGCCCTGGGCTGCGAAAACAGTATAGAATAAGGAGACCGCCACCGATCGCAACCCGCCTTGGCCGTTCGCCTCGCTCAAGGCAGCACGTCGTACACAGACCGCCTTGATATTGACTCTGGCTTGTATTTTTCTTCTATCACTATCTTTCCTAAGAGGCACCCTTATTCTGGCACCATTGTCAACCACCCACCATACGCGCACAAAGTGACGCCGACAATCCACAAGAACGTAAGTAGAATCCACCTGCCACCAGCAATGCGCTGATTTTTTCTCACCAAACAACCAACTGGGCTCTATGCGTGCAATCGGGGCACAGAGGAACCCTGCCAGAAAGGGTGCTGGCAGCAGCCATGCACGCACGCACACAGCGCAGACGAGAGACAGCGCAGCAGATGTGCTTGACTTGTCCAAAGACAGCGCATGCGAGCTGATGGAGAAGGCGGTATGTTTTCCTCCAACTCTGACACCACAGCTTTTGCGTCTGTCCTTTTGGCGGATGAGTTCTTTCTTTCTCCAGCACTGTTTACATATGTAGCTTGTTGCGTGGGGTTTATTTCCATGTACAAGCTGTTTTCCTGTGCCTGGACACCCTATTTCCAGCCCTTCCTGTTTGCCTCGTGCATGCATATGCGCTAGGAGCACTGCGGAAGTGTGCGTGTGTTGACGCCAGAAGAAAGCAAGGGAGGGCGTGTGCGATAGCAGCAGTTTTTTTTAGCTGTTCAGTAGATTTCCGTCTTCAAACAAACTGTTGTGAAAGGCACAAAAGCAATTAATTCGTCCTCCACTACACCGCCATCCGCTGCTGGGTCTATTCGCAGCGCACGCCCGTCCGACAGCAGCAGGACTGTCTAGACGCATACCTCTTGCTTCCATGTTTCTTCTTGCTATTGTCCTGATTCGTGCTTTGGTGTTGTCTTGCCACATGCTTTTGCATCCGGTTTTTTCTTTGCATTTTGCTTGTGTGTGCTTTTTTTGCTGTGCCGGATCCTTGGACGCAAAAACAACGCTGGGACAGCCGGCGCCCTTATGTGCCAGACGGGTCCCGCACAACCGCCACAGACGCTGTGTCTGCTGCTTACTATTATTATTCCCTTTCTGTTCTGTTCTGTTCTGCTTTGCATTGCCACGGACGCATGCGTTAGGCAGGCAAATGGAACGGGAAGACATGTCGGGAAGCGTACATGCGTTCTCTTTTTTTTGGTGGCATTTCTCTTGGTTGGCTTTGTTCATTTATGTTTATTGCAATGACGCCTTGTGTTATTGCTCTTCTTTTTTTACCTCTCGCTTTCTCCCCACTGGCATTGTTGGACACATCTTTCTCCACTACACAGCCTCCTTTCATTCTGCATTGTTTATTTTGGCCATTTGGATGTTGCCTGGGTTTTTATCTAGCCTTTTTTCTCCATTGTTGTTTTTTTGTCTTTACTGCCATCTTACTAACAAATGGGCCTTTTTGTTTCTTCCTCCCTCTGTTCCTTTGGCCATTATTTCTGCTCTTCATAACAACGGCAACAAAACAAAACAAAAAAAAAGGACCAGCCAAAAAAGTACCCATTTCTTTTTTTCTCCTTTCTTTTTTCTTTTTGTAACTCACTCGTTCCTGACCACGTTCATTTCTTATTAATCTCTTTCTTTTCCCTACATTTTGTACTTTATTGACAGCATGATAGCAACTCCTATCACAATGACTCAGGCAGTTGCGACGGTCACCAAGACCGGCAGTCGGCCGTCGGTCAATGGCAGACGAAAGCCCAAAAATACATTCTTTGGACCATATCTCCTTCTCCAGACCATAGGCGAGGGTGAGTTTGCCAAGGTGAAACTCGCTATACACAGAGAAACAGGCGAAGAGGTAAGTCATTCATTCCATCTATCCACACATTCGTTCTGTTGATGTGGATTTATTAGTTATTCTTTTGCGTCTGTTTTGTGGAACTGGAATACTGTGGAGGTGGGGTTTCCTGCAATTTCTTCTAATTTTGGGGGATGGAGAGGATGACGCATATATTGAGAATAAGCGCCAACAAACATAGTTTGGGGGAATGTGTGAACGAAAAGACAAAGTGAAGGCAGACAGAATGGTGGTGGTGGGGGTCTGCATGTCGTTTGTTGTTACGATACATGGGAGACATGTAATGTGTGCGTTGAAGCACATTGAATGGTGAGTGAAAGAGGGTGTTCCGATTAATTTCATGGATGTATTGTTTACTATTTGCGAATGTAGGTTGCCATCAAGCTGATCAAAAAAGAAAGCATCGATAGCCAAGTCAAGCTGTCAAAGATAAAGCGCGAGATTGCAGCACTCAAGGTAAATATGGAATATTATTTAAGCGATGTATATTTCCCCTTATTTCTGTTGTTGGTGATGATGAGGAAGGCGGTATGTGAGCATAGAAATGCATTCTTCTTGCTGTGCTCATACTACTACATCATCAAAACAAACCAAGAAAGGAAAGACATTAGAGCAGCCAAAATGAAAATCAACACACATTGTTTTTCTTGCTCTTGCTCTTGTTTTCGTTTTTGGTATTCTTTGTGGGTCGGTCTTTGCAGCAAAGATGGAAGGGGAGAGTGGAATCTGTTGATGTTACCAAAAGAAAACCTTATTTGCATTAGCGGATGATGTACCTTGGTGCTGGTCTGTTTTTCAAAAGCAGCAGCACATCATTTTGGAAGTGTGTTTTTGTTTCTGGTTTTGGTTTATTTTTGGGTGTGTCTCGCTCTCCAATTTTAAGAAGAGAGACGCTGCTAGCTGATCAGTGGAGATGGAAAAGAGGGAGTTGGGGATCGTGGACAGGCGAGAGCACAGTGACCTTTGTATCTATTTTTAGACGGAGCTAGACCATGAAGACAAAGGCCAGCCAGACACAGAGAACACTTTCTCACTCCCCCTCTCTCGTCAACAACAACAATAGCACAAATCGGTTAAAGATTCTACACATTCTGAGTGGACAATTGTAGGCAGTGGACTTTCCATACATTGTAAAGTTGCACGATATAATCGAGACCGAGCGGTACATTGGAATAGTGATTGAATACGCGTCGGGAGGCGAGCTGTTTGACCACATACTTGCACACCGGCAGCTCAAGGAGAACGATGCGTGCCGACTGTTTGCGCAGCTGATTGCAGGGGTCAGTTACCTGCATTCAAGCAACATTGTTCATCGGGATCTCAAACTGGTACGTAGATGATGTAGGGGTTAATGGATATGTGGTGAGAAAAAAGGAATGATGATGGATGTGGATGAAGAAACATAGGGCATGGCGGCTAATACTGAGCGACTCGTGCGCGATTTGCAAGACGGTGTATTGTAGGAGAATCTGCTGCTGGACCACAACCGCAACATCAAGATCACGGACTTTGGGTTTGCCAACCAGTTTGGCGGGGCGGGCGACGATCTGATGGCGACGAGCTGCGGGTCGCCATGCTACGCAGCGCCTGAGCTGGTGGTGTCTGACGGGCCGTACGTGGGGCCGGCGGTGGACATCTGGTCGTGCGGAGTGATCCTGTACGCAATGCTGGCGGGATACCTGCCGTTTGACGACGACCCATCGAACCCAGAGGGCGACAACATCAACCAGCTGTACAACTACATTCTGACAACGCCGTTGGCATTCCCCGACACCGTCAGTGCAGCAGCTCGCAGCCTTCTGCACCGCATGCTGGTGCCCAATCCGCGGCAGCGCGCAACGCTGGACGAGATCCGGGCACACGACTGGTTGCGGCCGTTTGCATCGGCATTTGCGGATCCAGCACATGGCAACGGGCAGAGCGGCGACAGTGACAACTCGCCGGCGGCGCCGGACGCACAGGCGAAGAAGACAAAGCGGCACACGATCCAGGTCGAGTGCGCAGCGGCAGGCGGCGAGAGTAAGACAGACGCAACAGCCTTGCCGCTGCCACTTCCACCAACGGCCGAGGCAGTTGCGCAGGCGCGTGCAGCAGCACAGGCTGCACTGGTGAGACACGACAAGCAGGCGGTGAACAGCAAGCAGGCGGCGAGCAGCAGTGGCGACGGCGATAGGGTTGGAGCAGACTCTGGGGCTGGCGTTGGAGATGCACCGGCATCAGGTGTCAGCTCAGCGTCGACCAAGGGCCGTGCACCATCGGACGATGAGCTGGATGGCCCGGCATCTGCTTCAACGGAGCCGTTGTCAGGTGACACGGCGCGGCCACGGCCGACTTCGATGTTTGCGTCGACAGAGATGCCGCTGCGTGTGCCTGCCGCATTTGACGTGCCGGCACCGATTGCATCGATGCTGGCGCTGGGCCACGGTGGAATGTCGTCGGCATCCTCGCTGGAGGCGAAGGAGGAACGAGAGAGCGTGCGCGCACAGGGCGCCGACCAGCCGCCACGCAGCCGCAGCCGGGTGGCCGAGATGGCACGCGTGGAACCGGTCAGCAGCGCTGCGGGCGAGGAGCTGGGCATTGGCGTGGGCGCAGGCATTGCGTCGCATGTGCCGCGGCGCGTGGAAGATGTTCTATTCCCCGATGCGGCAGCACCACCAAGCACAGGCCCGGCAGCGCGCATGCGCAGCTGGTTCAGTCGGCGCGCGTCGCGGTGGGGCGCCGATGCGGCACCGGCGTCGATTGGCGCAGTGCTTGCTGGTGGCTCACGCGATTCGACGCAGCAGCACTCGGAGATCCTGCACCACATGCGTGTCCATCGCGGCGTTATCGATCCTGACGCGCTGAGCGAGCTGCCGCCCGATGTTCTGTTCTCGCACGTGCTCCGCACACTGGATGCGCTGGGCTTCACTGTGCTGAAGACCGAGGGTCTGAAGATTCGTGTGCTGCGTCCACGCCGTGCTCCTGCTGCGCGCGCACGCACTCTATCGGCTGCCGCCGACGGAACTGCTTCTTCTGTTGCTGCGCTGCCGCCGCCTCCGCTGCCGCCACGCCGCCAGTCGGTGCCCACCGTGGTTCTCCGCTCCGATGCCGCGCCACGTGCTACCGCTGCTAAGCGCGCAACCATCATGGATCCGTCGTTGCTGGAGCGTGAGTCGCGCATTGCCTTCCCGCCGGCCGAGCGCACGCCCAGCCGCCGGTCGCGCACGCTTGGCTCGGCGCTGACGTCCGTGCGTCGCTTCTTTGGAAGTGCTACGCTTGGTCGCAAGCGCTGGTTCGCGAGCAGCGGCAGCAGCCTCCCGCCGGTGTCTGAGCCTGTGCAGAGTCTGGGTCTTGGCGCACCTACCGCGCCGCACCGCCGCTCCATGTCCGAATCGCCGCCCAGTGTCAGTATCAGCGTCACTGCCGGCGTCGGCGACACGCGTTTGGCCGCCGTTCCCGAGGAGTCCGAGGCCCCGCTTCCTCCGCCATCGCCATTCTCCCACGCGCCGTCGCTGGCGTCGGGCGCTGCTTCTAGCATGGCTGAGCGTCCTTTCATCGACACCGCCAGTCCGCCCTACGGCGCGCCGCACGTTGACTCGGGCGACGAGGTGCAGCTGGCCATCGAGGTCTGCCGCATCAAGAACCTCAACAGCTTCTTCATCGTGCATCTGTCGCGTCGCAAGGGCAACGTCTGGGCCTATAAGCATCTCTACCATCTGATCATCGAGGCCCTTGCGCTGCGCTCCGACGACCGTCGCTGGAACTCTGCTAATACAGTCAAACTCCTATAAAAGCATGTCTTCTCAATGCATAATCCCCTATCGTCCTACGATTTTCCGGTCCCAACGTTGGGCACACACTAAAGTCTCTCTAAACTCTTTTAACTATTAAAGCATAATTTTATCCAGTCCGCCCATGCTTAAAGCCTCCAGTAAATGCATTAACCATCGCTGGCCAATTATTTGTCACTAGAAACGTTGTTTAAGTAAAAACATTTTTATTACCATTTTTAACAATAAATAAATAATAGTAGATAAGGAATATGTTGCTGAGAGCAATTAGTGAGGACCGGAGATCGGCGTTTGACACTTATTATCCCTCGGCAATGACACTACAAAAGTTATTAGCTATTCATGACAGTGATCTCTTAAGTATAAAAGCAACGGCTTGTCCTGAATAGTAGTTTTCATAGGTTTCCTTATAGTAAACAACATACTTTTTATATTCCACTTGAAACTCCATTGAAACAAATCATTATGTATCATTGCATCTATAAAATAAAATAAAAATAAAAAGCATATTTACAATTATTTTTGTATGTGCAATTTATTTATGGTTGTTTTTTTAAATAATAACATATTTAAAAAATAGAAAATAAATTATTGATGCATGAATACTTTGGGGAAAAACATTGTTTTGCCTGCCAATCACAACAAATGTTGCTAATTTTAAACATGGAGATTGACAGTTTGGTTTGATTTTCTTACTGTGGAATGTCAACATTCCATGGTAAATCTGTGTAGACAATGATATCTGCATATGTTATTGAAATTCCACAATTTTACAAAGAAATTGTAAAAAACAATTTTTTCAGCAATTCTAAGAAATAATCACATTGTTTTTATTAGTTTACATGTATATATAATTGAGAAAATTGTTTTCCCTGCTACATTTGGTAGGAAGTTCCTTATCTATATGTTTTTTATTTTCTAATAAAAAATATTATTATTTAATCCTTTACATGTGTTTTGAACTTATTATTTACACATATAAAACATTAATTTACATATATAAAACCAACCATTAGTTACATTATTTTTATTATTTTTATTATCCAGTAATGGAAGGTGATGTACATGTGGTGAAAGTCCATTTCCAGTACTGGGTGGCATCATCAGTACCATGCAGACCTAGAACAACATGTAACAACAATTCACAACTGGACAACACATGTTATGATGACGTACGACAATGTTAATGTTTGGGCGGAATGTTAACATTTGATCGTACTCATATAATTCCGTATTAGGATGTGATCTAAATAGTTGTATTCTTTTGAAAGAGAATAGGATAGTCGGTGGCTATAAAAAGCACCGATATTCTATGTCTCGAGGGAAGTTGGGGGGAAGACGGGAGGCCTTTCTTTCATTTTTGTTTTTATATTGTAGAGTTTACAATAACACATGCCAGTATGTTTGCACACTTGATATTGCTTAATGAGTTTGAGATACATCAGCATTTAAATGGAACACAGCAGGATTCACTGCCTGAACAAGCACTGGATATTGCCATTTTAATTAGAAATGATGAAATTTCAATGGCTTCATTTTTTTTTTGGAATGCATGTTGGTGCTATCAACTGCCAAAAAAGATGATAAGTGATAAACAGCAAATTTTTGCATATCCCATTGTCCAGCAGTATATTGGCCAGTACAAATGCAAGGCTGGCAACCTCCCAGATTTTAACATGAAGGTTCTTGCACAAGTTGCCAAATATGAAGCAGACCAGATAGAAGTTACTTATTGTGTCACAGTTAAAACAATTTTACCAAAATGTTAAACAGCATTGTGAACAAACTTCTGCATGTTCCTTCACATGCACAACGAATTTTTGAATGAAATGGCAGGCCAACCATTGCCAGACATCTGCCATGCTAAGAAGGCACAAGCCTGGGGGCCTGCCTGCCTGTTAAAAGAATCATTGTGTTCTTTGTGCACATATGATGTTATGCCAACATCTTGTGTGGCAGTGGTGCATGTATTATTGCAGCCATTTTTTTCTGCATATGATGGCAATTTTGTTTTTTCATCAGGCAATATGTTGACAGATGTTAAAAATAATCCAATGCATCATTTATTTGGATATTTCACACTTGCCAAAATTCTTGAGGACAATGGACATCACCCATTTCAGTGTTTTCCATTACATACAGATTGGATTCCCAAGTACACATTTATTGATACTAGAATCATACATGTGATTATACATGAAAAAGATAAAGATTTTAAAACTAATGGAACTCCCTCTTAAACTCATTTTTAATTATTTTATTAAAAATAATTAATGGGCCATTTCTGCACCGAAACCTCCCTCGGGATCCGCCCCCACTTTCGGTGCAAGCTACCGAAAGACAACTCTTTCAGAGTCTTGAGGGCAGATCCCTTAACAATTTGATAATATTAATATTTATATAGTATTTAATAATTTAATAGAGTTTAATAACTTGATAGTATTTAACAGTTTAATAGTATTTTTATACTTTTAGTTGATTTCCAATCATTAGCTGTCATTATTTTGTGGTCTTTAATGATTCCATGATGGGATATGGGCATCATCAAACTTTTTCGGGTAAGTGGTTGGTTATTGTTTATTGTGAAAATATGCTATTGATATTGATATTGTTCTATGTCAACTAATATTCTATTAGCTGTTTTTCTGCCCCTTTCTTTATATAAACGATAATCGTTCTGTCTTCTGCGCTCCACCTTGCCAAATCTGGCTTTATTCTTCAATGGCATTATTCTATTAATGCATTACAAATGCATGCGCCCAACACTATACTGATATAGGAGTTTGACTGTATCGCATCGTTTTTATCCTTTTTTATTTCTCCTGGAACTCTTCTCCCCATTTCCCTCCTGTATTGTATGGATGTGGCTCTGCTCTCCATCCATCATAGCAAAATCTCAATCAGATGATACTTGTTCTGCTTGTCTTTCTTCTCACGGTGCAGGTGCCGGTGGTGTCAGTTCCCAAGGTCTGCCTTTTTGCCTCATTCCGAAACGCATCATCGAGGGCTACAGCAAACGCCGTGTGCTTTCTTTTCCTTACTCTCCCACGCCCCTCCTTTTTTCTTGTGCTCCTTTACCCCTTTTTTATTTTATTTTCCGCTTGTTTGACGCTTGTTTGTTTTTCTTTCCGTCATCCTTTCCTTTGTTTATAGGCGTTGTCTGTGCATCCAAGCAGAATAGAATGTCGGATAATTTTCTTCTTTCTCTTTCTCTTACGCTTGTCGATTCCGACCGTGAGAAGAAGAACGAAAGAGCGAATGAATTGCTTGGCTGATAAACCAAACAAACAAACAGGCAGACATATGAGCACAAGACAAAATTAAATAAAAGGCAGGGCTCACTCATTCACTTTACTCTGTTCTTTACCTTTTACCATTCGGGTTCACACTTCTTATTGCTTTTTATTAACATTTTTGTTGTTATTACTTTAACGCTCAGCAGCTATACCAACAGTCTCTCTCTGTGTGTGTGTCCATGACCTCTTATGTCGAGAAAGGATCCAAACCAACTGTAAACTACGAAGCCTTCCACCACATCACCTTCTGGGTTGGAAATGCCAAGCAGGCCGCCGCCTACTATGTAACCCACTTTGGCTTCCACTGCCTTGGGTACCAGGGTCTGGAAACCGGTCATCGCGATGTTGTCAGCCACGTGGTTGCCAACGGCGATGTGGTCTTTATGTTCCAATCCGCCCTGAGACCCGGGAACCGCGAGATGACCGAGTTCCTGGGCCTTCATGGCGACGGCGTCAAGAACGTTGCCTTTGCCGTTGACGATGCGCGTGAGTGCTACCGTCTGGCCGTTGCAAAGGGTGCGACGTCTGTGCGCGAGCCCTGGGTCGAGGAAGACGCCCACGGCAGCGTTGTCATGGCCACTATCCGCGTGTACGGCGACACCGACCACACCTTTGTGCAAGCAAGCGGGTACTCTGGCGCATTTCTGCCGCACTTTGCGTCTGCAACCGGGCCCGGCGCGCTGGACGATGTGCTGCCTGCCGTGCCGGTCTGCTTCATCGACCACTGCGTGTCCAACCAGCCCGAAAACGAGATGCTGCCGGTCACCGAAAAGTACGAGCAGATGCTGGGGTTCCACAGGTTCTGGTCCGTTGACGACAAGGACATCCACACCGAGTACAGCTCGCTGAGATCCATCGTCATGGCCGAGTGGAACGAGAAGGTCAAGATGCCCATCAACGAGCCTGCCAAGGGGCTGCGCAAGAGCCAGATCGACGAGTACATCGAGTTCTACGGCGGACCCGGCATCCAGCACATTGCGCTGCGTACCGACGATATCATTGCCGCTGTTGGCAATATGCTGAAGAGAGGCGCGGAGTTTCTCCACACGCCCAAGGCCTACTACGACGACCTACGTGAGCGCCTCAGCCACAGCCGCGTCACCATCACCGAGGATATTGACATGCTCGAGAAGCTGCACATCCTGGTTGACTTTGACGACCAGGGATATCTGCTGCAGATTTTCACTAAGCCTCTCGAAGACCGTCCGACCGTCTTCTTGGAGTTCATTCAGAGACACAACCACCAGGGCTTTGGCGCAGGCAACTTTTCGCAGCTGTTCAAGGCTATTGAGCGCGAGCAAGAGATCCGTGGCAATCTGTAGCGAGTGGGTTCTCAACTGGCTTTATCCTTATTTTATTCTCATTATCAACAATATAGTTAGCTAAACGCTAATATTCCATCATGTTCCAAGCCACAGTGGTATGAGCTACAATATATGCCAACACGCATATCGCTAGCATTCAGCACAGATTCTATAGCACTTTTATAATTGCATTCATTGGAAAGAAACAAGGGTCGGAACTCTGTTTTCTGTTTTCTGCTCAGCAAGAATTTAACATTTAGAAAACACAAATCACTAGCGTAGCGTATCCATCCACTTTTCCACTCCGAACATAAACTGCCAGATATGCAAGAAACGATAACAGATCGGGCCGTTGAACCGGCTTGATGCAGCTCAGCTGCAAAGCAAGCGTGCCCATTTGCTTCACTGATATGCACTGTGCTGTGCGCACTTTCCTTGGTAGCGCAGCCAAAGCAATGCTCCATCTACTCAACAGCCGAGGTCGGAGGGATGAAAAGAGAGAGGAAAGAAGAGAATGGCGTCTGTGGCTGTTGCTGCTGACAAGCAGAACTGGCTGGCATTTGGGATTCCCTAGGGTATCATCCAGAGGCTGGGGGGAGGGAGAGGGCAATTTCCATTGAATAAAGGGAAGGGTTGTCTCTTAGACAAAGGGTGTGCGCAAAAGCAACAAGTGTTTGCGTAAGAGAAAAGAAAACAAACACGCCAGAACAGACGACGGACAGGAAGCCGGTGCACAACAGCAGACTCAGGGGCTGGTGAATTTGAGCCACAACAGTTTTCCCTCTAACAACCCCCTTCATCATCATCATTATCATCCAAATGCTAAAGCCAAATCGCAGCAGCAAAGCAGAAAATAATAGGTGCCATTGTGTCCAATAAAGATGCAAAACCCATCCTCTCTCTTTTCTACTTCTCGGCAGGTTTTTTTCTTGTTCTTTTTCCGTCTATTTGCATTAGAGTACTTTTTTTTTTTATCAATAATCCTCTTTTTTGCTTGCTCTTCCTGCACGCATCCGCTCTAATAGGACTGCGGTGGAGATTGGAAAGTTAACAGGGCAGCTAGACGCACAGTAAGACATCGACATACACACTACGAACAGCCATGCCTGCTTCTGTCGCGCACCAATCCTTCTGGGACCGCGTCCCCAATGCGTCGATGAGGACACAGCTGCTGGGGAAAAGAGGAAGAGGAGGAGACGGCAATGGCCATGGCGCCAGGTACAAGCTGAAGACACATCCGTGTGCGCTGCCGCGTGGTCTGACACATCAGCAACCACGCGTCAACAAACGCAAGCAATTGCATCCAATGCGCTCTCCTCAAACAGCTACAAGTGCTGGCACATCAAAGAGCGCTGCTGGAAGCGATACTTTTCCTAGAAAACCACCGACGGCAAGAACGCGCTGCATGTCGCTCGACGGGTGTCTGTCGCAATCGCCGCTACTGCGTGGTGCAGACACTGTGGGGAGAAACGGCAGTATTAGCACCCACGGCCACACGCGTCGCTCAGAGAATGACGGGGTTGGTGGATCTGTCTCTCTAGAAAGCGTGCCCAGCAGGGCTTTTCGCCTGTCGTTCAGCGACGACTACCTGCGCAACCCACACGAATACGTCCAGGCGCTGATTGACAGCGAGGCATTGGGTGCCACGTCTGTCCACAAGTCGCATGCGTCGTCAGGCCATGGCCGCACACGTCGCAGCACTAACGGCGGCTCCGGCAGATCCCGACCGTCAGCCGCGCATGGGAGACGCAATAGATCCGGGAGGTTCCACAATCTACAGCTAGAGCAATCTGTATTTTCCACACAGCTAGACAATGAGGACGCCAATTCGATCACAACAACGACCAGCGATATCAACGATCTGGCTGACATCGACGGACAGGTGCCTGGCACGCCTACAAATTACCGCCGCAGCAAGGCTGGGGCCGAGACCGACGAAGACGGCGATGATTTGAGAACCCAGAGCGGCCGGAGTGGGTTGGTGGCTTCTGCAAAGACCGACGTTGTCAACGATGCCGATGACATGTATGCGGTAGACAGGGGTGATGCCAATGACAGCCAGACGAACAGCCAAGCAAACAGCCAGCCAGACACACCAGCACCTGCTGCGCTGGAGCAGGCTCCAGATGGACAGAACATGCCATCCTACGAACGGCTTGGGCAGGACTTTGCCAGCGGCAGCAATGGCGATCTTGCCCTAATAGCGCCGCCATTTGCGCAGTCGACTGTCAAGTGGACAAAGGCAGACCCAATTGACGTTGCGGAGAAGCCGATGGCGGACAAGCTGGCTGCGGCCGAGCAGCACTGTTGCTCAGTGCTGCGCATCATGCCTGAGCAGTACCTGGCAATCAAGCACACGCTGCTCAAGGAATCCCGCAGCCGTCCTCCTGGATCATTCAAAAAGCGCGATGCCCAGCGGCTCTGCCGCATCGATGTCAACAAGACAAGCAAGATCTACGAGTGGTACGTGTCGATGGGCTGGCTGCCCGCAAGCAATGGTATTTATGCGCTGCCGCCCGAGGGTATCTGAGTTTCTGGGAGAAGATGCTGTTCTTTCATTGCTGCTACCTTTACGACAGCCGCAACAACCACCAAAAATTAGACAGGAAATGATGCGTTGCTTTATTTTCATGTCTACAATATATATCCAATACTAGTATTTAGCAAACAATCATGTGTACCATGCTGTAAAAGGCCATGCACATCCACCACAGCTTCAGGAACGGGTATCCTGAGCTGCTTTTTCTCCAGTCTTGTTTAGTTAAACCTAAAACACAACCCCAAAGTCACATGATTGGCTTAGGAATATCCACATCCTCTTTTTGCGTATGTTCTTTGCAGACGTTATGTTCAGGCAGGCGGAGCTTCCTTTTTCTGGGCTCGTTTTGTTCTTTTCTCTCTTTATTATCAAATTTCTTACCCTTTTTGTCTCTTTGAATTTCGCCTGTACCTTTTATCTTTCTCATTCCTCCTTCTTATCTAGCAAACGTTTGCATCAGCACGCAGTACACCTTTGCGGTACACAAGCACTCAGGAGCGGTTGCAATAGTATAATGTCCGACTACAGGCCAATTGACGACGACTCGGAGACGCGGTCGCAGCTCAAGACACAGCACAGCACAAACAGCGGCGAGTACTCGTCGCATCCGTACAATAGCGGGGGCTATGGTGGGGGTGCGGGGCGGGGAGGAAGAGGAGGGCAGCAAGGTGGCGGTGACTCGCTGGTTGTCGATATGGGAGAAAGAGCAGCCAACAACGACGGCAGCCAAGCTGACGGGGGATATGGGTATGGCGGCGGAGAACCGACTGCTGGGCCATCGACGTTTAATTCGCAGGACGGCGGCCAGCGTATTAGCCGGTACGAGACGTCGCTCCCCATCCGACACGACGTCGAGGCAGCGATTGCCTATCTACTGTGCATATACTCAGGTATGGACAAGAAGAAGAAAAAGAAAAATAGAAAAGCCCTTGTATGAAGAGTGAGATGGAGAGGAACAGAGTGGGTGTGGCTTTTCAAAAGGTGCAGAAGCTGGGTGAGGAGTGATGGCAGCCAGACATTCAAGCGGTCTGGGAGAGGAGGGAGCCTAAACAAACCTTCCATATAAGGAAGGCGACGTATACGCCACACAGACCAGCACATCCTTGGCTCCCTTTCAACTGCCCTTTCCCTTTTTCCCTAGAGTGTTTTGTCAAGGACAGGATGCAGAAAAAAAAGCAGCCATCCAGAATGGCATAGGGGCTGTTGCTTGCCATGGTACTAATCCAAAGAATAACGTTGGTGATGTTTGCACAACTTTTCTGTGTAGGAGTGTTTCTGCTGATAATGGAGAAGAAGAACGACTACGTGCGGTTCCACGCGTGGCAGTCGACGCTGATGTCGATAGCGTTCATAGTTACGTTGATCGTGACCGCGCTCATCTCCAGCTTTCTGTACTGGATTACGTGGATCCTAGCGATTGCAGCAAGCGCATACATGGCACGTCGCGCGTACATTGATGGAGCTGTTTTTGAGCGGTTTGCGTTGCCTTATTTGGGCCAGTTTGCAATGCAGTTTGTGGATGAGGAGTAGTGAACATTCCCTTTCCTTCTTTCTTTCTTTTTATCTCTTGTTGGCTCGAGTAAGTAAATAAACAAAAAAGCCGAGCCCTGCTTCAGCCTGCTGATTGACAGCTCTATTGAAGACCGTTTTAGCCTATGATCTACAAGTGGAAGGGGATGATGTTTGTTCATTCATCACTTTTGTTACGTTTGCAAGTGGCTTCTCTTTATCAATAGTGTGTTCATTGTTTTGTTCAACATCCCACCGATACGTGTGCCAAGGACGCTCGAACAACGGGAGACCGAACATGTGCTTCTTTTATTCATAGACCATACATACCACCGACAAGCTGAATGAACAAAGAGAATATGTCAGTCTGGAGGGTTGGTCTTGGTGGTGGTGATGGTCTGACCCGCAGTCCCATCTAGCATTTGCATTCAAGCGGTCTTCAATGGACCGACTATGTGCTTTACTGACATTGGCATTATCATTGTTATTTTTTTAAAATGATTTATTTCGTCAGAAGAATGCCACAAAAAAGACGACAACAAAAAAGAAAAGAGAGAGAAAGGTACCGCCGGTAAAAGAAGAATGCTTCTTTATCGTGGACAGCACACTTCCCCCTTCTTGTATATCCCCTTCTTGTAGGGCTTGCTGAAAAGGTGAGAAGAAAAAAAAGCTAATGGGAATGGAGGGGGGAAAAGGGGGGTTCTATCATTAGGGAAACAAATAAAGAAGGTGGTGTAATTTCACTCACAAGTCCTCAGTCATTTCCTACTCTTACATACTTGCTTCCATTCATACATCCTGCCTTTGCTTAGAAGGCGCTGGCTGGACGTGGAATGCACTTTTGGGGCTCAGAGTCAGTGGATGGCTCATCAGCCGTGGCATCCTCAGCACCAACAGCAGAGGAAGGCTGTGCAGTGTACCCAGAATCGGCGTCACCGCCCTCGCTGTAAGGAGTAGTCTCAGCGGCGGCCTCTGGAGCAGAGACAACAGGCGCACCGGGGGTTGACTCTGGGGCGGGGACGGAATCAGTCTCTGGCGCAGCAGGAGCGTCAGGGGAAGAATAAGACTCCGTGTCGTCGGCGGGAGCGTCGTAAGAGGAGGAAATTGTCTGGTTGGCATATCCGGATTCATCAGACGAGTCGAATCCATAGGGCTTGCCCTTCTTCTGAGGCCCACGCATGCAGGGCTCGAGGGACTGTGAGAGCAGATCAGCGTCGTTGGGGTTGGAAGGGACCTTGGAGCCAAAGTTGCAGTCGCCAACCTTGTTGGAGCCCCAGTACTTGCACACATCGCTGTTCGGGTATGTGGCATCGCCGCCCTCAAACGTCGCAGCTGGCTTCGTCTTGGACGTCGGGCCACCCGACACGATCATGTCGCTACAGCCGTAGTACTCGCCAAACGAGGTGTCGGGCATACCGTAGTAGATACCGCCGCCGTACCAGATCCACTGGAGCGTCACGGCGGTGCCGTCGGCAATGTTCTCGGGAACCGTTACTGTGGTGGTGCACGGGCTGTCACCACCGCCGTTGAGGTAACCAAAGGTCGTGTCCTCGGGCTTCGAGGTCTTGCATGTCGTTTCGTAACACGTGTACTTGAGCACGTTGTCGTTGAAGGCAGTCCAGCTGTCGGACTGGTCGAATGGCACCATTGCCAGCCGCACGAAACCGCCAGGGTGGTTCAGCCGGTTCCACACAACCTCAAGCTTCTGCCCGCGCTGCACGTACTTCTTTGCCACGTAGATGCTGTTGAATGGCGCGTCGGCCTTGGGCGCATCGCAGGGGCCCTTGCATCCGGCTCCGGCCGAGCATGTGCCCCACCACTTTTTGTTTCCGCGCGGCGCTGGCGTTGACAGCATCGAATGTCCAGCACAGCTGGCAATGAGGGCTGTCGCGGCCGCAAGACTGGCTGAGAAGTGCATGGCTGGGTGAGGAGAAGGTCAAGAAGAGAAGGCTAGGTGGCTAGCGGATAAGCAATGGAGAAAGTGAAGAAAAACAAAAAGCTGCTTGCTACCAGAACAAGCCTGTATCGCGTTAGATAGAAAGAACGAAAGAAAACTGAGAAAATAAACAAAAAAGGATATAATAGCCCGTAAATGTCGTTTGCGAAACAAGACAGGGGAAAAAGAGAGTTTAACTCAAGAGAGAGAGGGCGGGAGGGGATGTTTAAGTCTTTTTTGCGACATTGCTAAAATAAAAAAAAAGCAGGCAGAAGTGAGAGAATTTTTGTCACGCAAGTAGAAACAGGCTCGTGGCCCGCAGCTGAGCAAAAAAACAATAACAATGAAGCGGGCTGGCGGGCAGTTTGCAAGCCATAAAGGAAGAAATCTGGAAAGTAAGGCTGCAGAGAAGAGTTTGCTTGAGAATGAAACGCCCGGGCTCCCCACCCCCCATCCAATTCCATCACATCCCAGCCTGGGCTTGTTTGATGGCTGGCAAACGGTCTTGCACAACTGACAATTTATTTTTATTTTTACTGCTGCTGAGTATGCCGGTCATCACACCCTCCCTCTCTTTTTCACATCTTCGTTTTCACAATGCGTCCGCATGCGGCATGCTGATGGTCTGTCGCATCGTCTGCATTGCACACTTTGCTGGTGTGGGTTTTCTTTCTTTTTCGATTGTCCCTCTTCCTCCCCCAAAAAGGGATCAGCCAAGGTTCGATGTGTGCTTCTTTTGGGCTGCTCGGGCCGCAAGTGATTTATATTTCTTCATTTAATCTATTTACATATTGTTACGGTCTTCTTGGCAGCCCTCCTTGCATAGGCCGTTGTTGTTATTGCTTTGGCCCGAGCCATTTGGGACTGACTCCCTTTTGGGCGTTTTCTTTTGGCAAAATTTCGGTGATTTAGCAGTCTGAGCCTGGTCTGGTCAGACTTTCTTTAAAAGTGTGGCACTTATAAATAGTAAAAGTGACGTATGGTCCATTCTAAAAGGATGCGCTAGCAAACCTCCCCCATTCACGCTGGAAAACAAAGCAAAACAAAGCAAAGCCTAGCAAAAGAGAGGGTTCTTCTGTATGCGCCCATCCTTGTATATAAAGGAAGAAGTGAAAGAAAGAGAACTATGGTGCTGCTACAAAGAAGAAGCACCAGCGTTCGCCAAGCACCACTCTGAAATTGGCGGAGCTTCTTGAGGGAACTGGGTGGTGGTGATGATTCCTGATCAGCAAAAAAGAGAAAAGAAATGAGCTGGAGGACAGGGCTGGAAACTCAAAGTGCTACCGTTGACAGGCTGGATGCAGGAAGGTGAGAGAGGAACATCAAAGCACATATCTTTTACCTTGCCCTGCATCCACAAGCTCGTGCGCTTAGTGTGGGAAGGAATAGGTAGAGAGCTCTTTCATCATCATTAGCATCAACTGCAGCCAACAACTCGCGTCAATCTTGGAATTGGAAGCGTGATCATTGTGACAAGAGGCAGTGGCACTTCCGTTCTAAAATAGGCTTATTTTTCTCTTCTCTCTTTCCAAACGCCTTTTAATTTTCCAGTTCCGATTCTTTTCATATTTCACACAGGTCTTGTGAGTTTCTATATTTCCATTTCTGCTTCTCGCCTTTTCTTCTCAGCCCGAGCGCTCTCCTACTCACTACTTTAGCAAATTCATATATCCATTTCAGCACACATATATTCTATATATTTTTGGTCAGCAGGAGCAATAACATTTACTTTCTGCTCGCATTTCCGATTTAGCACTGGGCGCACGTGGTCTTCACAACAGGCGATTAAAGTAAAATTAGTGTTCGAATCGCAGCGACGATGGTGGTAAGTGTCACCCCCATGGCAAATTAGCGTTGGAAGGGAGAATCCCAGCCAGCCACGGTGGTTCGTAAAGCACGGACAGAACACCACGATAGCATATAGTACTGACAGGTTATGCCATTTTTCTTTGGGTTTACGTCGCCGTACTGTTCTTATGATGTATACGACGGTAGACAGCGCAGCAGTCGTTTAAAATGTAAGTGAACTTTGCAAGGAGCATGCCTTAGCAAGTGGAGAGCAGCATCACCGCTGACAGAGCGACATGAATGGATACTAACAACGGATGACACATGTTCTTGGGTTCTGAGTTTTTGTGAGTAGCTCGTTCTACCAGTCGACAGTGACCATCGAGGCAGGCAGGGGCGCGGGGGATGAGCAGCTGCGAATCGACCGCACAAGCGGCGAGGTGAAGGCGGCGTCAACATTAGCGGACAAAACGGGCGGGCTCTCAGGAGCGCCGCAGCGGACGATCACAGCGCACGGAATCGTGGGGATGATCAACCTGCAGCGCGGGGCGTACATGATCCTAATAACTGGCAGGGAGGCGGTCGGAACAGTGGGGACGTCAACAGTGTACCGCGTGTCGGAGACCAAGATAGTCAAGGTGGCGGCAGACAACCGCGTAGTGCCGGGATTCGATGCGGTTGACGAGGCCACGTACCTGCGGCTGCTGGAGAGCGCGCTTGCGGTGAAGTCGTTCTTCTTCTCGTACGACATGGATCTCACCAACACGCTCCAGCAGCAGCAGCAGCAGCAGATGAAGGAGAATAGCGGTGAAAGCAGTGACTTGTACAAGACAGCAAACGACGAGTTTTTCTTCAACAGGTATCTTGCGGAGCCGCTGATGGCAGCAGCCAGAACCAGCCAGAAGGCCGGGGCGTTTGTGCAGCCCATGATCCACGGGTTCTTTGCGTGCAAGCAGGTAGCGATCCGAGGCACAGTGTTTAACTACGTGGTGATTACACGACGCGGACGCAAGCGCCAGGGCACACGGTACTTCTCGCGCGGCGCCGACGAGGAAGGCAACGTGTCGAACTTTGCCGAGACCGAGCAGATTGTGGACTTTGCAGCAGCCAATGCCTCCACGCCTGATGGCAGACTGGCTGGCGTGCAGATGTCGTATGTGCAGGTGCGTGGGTCGATTCCGGTGCAATGGGCGCAGGTCATCAACATGCGCTACGTGCCGAATCTCAAGGTCGAGGTCGATGCCAGCCGCGAGCGCTTCAACAAGCACATGGCGCGGATGGTTGACATGTACTCGGAGGTTGTTGCCGTCAACCTGGTCAACAAGGTCAAGTACGAGAAGCCTATGGGCGACGCCTTTGCCAAGCTGTCGGCCGAGTTCAACAGCCCGCACTACCACTACACGCACTTTGACTTCCACAAGGAGTGCAGCAAAATGCGCTGGGACCGCATCAGCATCTTGCTGGACGAGCTGGCCGAGTACAACACCCGCTTTGGCTACTTCAAGACAAAGCACGATGCCACTGAGCAGCAACATCTGCAGACGGGCGTGGTGCGCACCAACTGCATGGACTGTCTGGACCGCACAAACGTCGTGCAGTCGGAGCTGGCGCGGGCGGTGCTGACGCGGCAGCTGCGCGAGACAGGTGTGTTTTCGGACACCGACGCAATTGCGATCTTTCCGGAGCTGCAGTCGATGCTGAGGAACGTGTGGGCCGACAACGCCGACGCTGTGAGCTGCGCGTACTCGGGCACTGGCGCGCTGAAGACTGACTTTACGCGCACGGGCAAGCGCACCAAGATGGGAGCGCTGCAGGATGGCCGCAACTCGGTGGAGCGGTATGTGCGCGGCAACTTCTTTGACGGCGAGCGCCAGGATGCCATCGATCTGCTGCTGGGCGCCTACAGAGTGAAGCCAGACAGCGCCAGTCCTTTCGCCGACGAACAGACGCTGGAGGCCAGGGCGCTTGTGGGAACAGTCTACGTGTGTCTGTTCATGCTTTTCTACGCCTTCTTCTACCCGCGCGGCGGCCGCTGGTTCTCGCTCAGCAACGTTGTGTTTACCAGCAGCTGGGTGGCTGTTCTGGCGCTGGTGTTCTCGGCCGTCAAGGCCAGCCACACCGCTGAGCTGCTCAACTGGCCGCGTCTCGTTGCCAACCCGAACCGTCCCGCCGTCCAACACGCCAACGCTGCGCTGACGCTGCCGCTGCTCGACCGTCTGCTGTCCACGCCCGAGAAGAAGGCTGCGCTACGGAGCGACGACATCACCAAGGCCTGGCCAGCCGACAAGAAGCTTGCCTGAGGAGTGGTTCCCCCCAAGCGCAATGTTCTTTCTTTTTATATCCTTTTGTTTTATGCTGTTGCCAAAAGTAAAATTCTGTGTTGCTGAAAGTTAATGCACTGACTCGAATATTGCCGTTCTTTGGTCTTTTCTTGCTCTGCCAGCATTGTTGTTTTTTCTATATTTCCTTTTCTTGCGTGTTGTGCGTTCACTTTCTCTTTTATATTTGCTCATCCTCATTTGTCCTCTTTTTCTGCACCAGCATCTGTCCATTTAATTTAATTCCCCGTCTTCTCCCGAAACATTCCACACCCTGGTTGAGATGCCCTCGGACAACAACTACCTGTACGACAATGTCGACGAAGAGGAGGGCGAGCTCGAATTCCTGCGGGAGAGCCTCGAGCAGATGGACAACCTTGCCGAGAAGACAACGCAGCTGCTCAAGGTCTTTGACATCCGTCTGAAGAACCTTGGCCGGATCATCGCTCCCATCTACAAGTCCACACAGAAGCTAACTCGCCTCTACGACAACATCGAAACAACAATGGGCTCGCTTGACGACATTCTTCTGTTCTTCAACGTCGCCAAGGACGAGGCCGAAACCATACGCGCCGGCCCCGACGAAAGCGAATTGCTTCCTTATCTGGACTCTATCAACCGCCTCAAGGACGCCAGCGATGCGCTGCGTCTGCTGGATCTTGAGTCTGCCTCAGACAGCAGGCGCGAGATCCACGAGCTGCTTCGGATTGGGCTGGGCAACCTATCACAGCTGTTTAGCCAGTGGCTCAAGGAGCACAGCGGCGGTGTTGATCCTGCCGCATACAGCAACGCGTCTGAGATCCCATCGTTCCCCACAGATACCGTCAAGCTGCTCAGCATGCTTGCCACATACCTGAATCTTGTCAACGACGAGGTGAGCCACGATCTGAAGCTGACCAGCACATATGCCAGCATCCGCACCCGCCACATCCAAAAGTCGCTTGCACAGTTTGGCGACATGTGCAACGTCTATATCCGATCCAACAGCTTTGATGCCTCTGGTCCGTCAGGCCAGCACGGCTATGGCGGCGATCCAGCTGGCGGGCCGAGTCCTGCAGAGTTCCGCTTCTGCACTGTGCGCAACGATCAGTGGTACGAGGCCGGCTCTTCGCCGTTTGCGCAGTACACGGTCAACATAGTCAAGCTCTTCCAGGCCGAGCGCGACCTGGTCCGCCACATCATGCCAACCGTCATCAGCGACAAGACATTCCTTGCCTCCGTCGACCGTCCGCTCGAGGCCTACATGAACATGGGCGAGAAGATGCTCTCCTATTTCCTCAGCGCCCCGCTGTACGAGGTTCTCCATGCGCTGGACGTCTACGGTTATCTGCTGGAGAACGACGCTGTGCTTGCCTTGCTGCTGACACGCGAGCAGCGCCAGAGCAGCGGTATGGCCAAGCTTGTGTCGCGTCTGCAGCACTTTCTGGGCAAGTCGTTCACCATGCTGGTTGGCATCCTGTACGCACCATTCAAGGATGGCAGGGCGCCCAAGCAGAGCGGCGGCGTCAACGAGCTTGTGCACAATGCCGTCACTTTCCTTTCGTATGTCATCGGTTACAAAGACCTTCTTGTCAACATATTCCTGCCTCTGGGCGACGGCAACTGGAAGCCAAAGGACCTTCAGCAGCAGCAGCAGCGCTCTGGCCACGTTGGCCATCATGCCAGCGACCCAAGCGACGGGCTGTCCATATTCCAACACTACTTGCGCGACGTCATCGACGCAATTGCCTTTGCCATTGACCAGGGCGGCAAGCTGATGAAGCGCCCGACGCTGCAGTTCGTCTTCCTGGTCAATAACTACAGTTTCCTGGCACGCGCTCTGCGGGACACTATGTACTCTGGCGAAGAAGACTCGCAGGCGCTTGGTCTGGGTGATCTCGTTGGACGCTCGGCGCTGCAGCGCATCGAGTCTCAGATCGAGCGTAGCAGGAAAGGGTACGTGGCCACATGGAAGGCGCTGATGAGCTCGTTCCCGGCAGCCACTCTAACCCCGCCCGAAAAGCTGGCCATGTTCAACCAGGCCTTCGACGACATGGTACGGTCGCAGAAGGCCTTTGAAGTCTTTGACATGGATGTCCGCGCAATGCTCATGTCCGATGCTGCCGACGCAATCATCCCCGACTACGAGGCCTTTCTGCGCCAGAACCCCGACAAGTCCGTCGATTTCTCTCGTGCAATGCGGTACACGCCAAGAGATATCCAGAACAAGATCAACGGTATGCTGGACGACTGAATACAGCAGCATCCTGATTCAGCCCAGCAAGTAGCCATTGTGCATGTATTTGTTTAATTTAACTATTTATTTTCTTACACCAGGGAACATAGAATATGCAAAACAAAACAGAACAGGACATTGTCCAAGAAATGAACAAATAAAACATGTACACCAGAGAGATGAAGAGGGAGGTGCCACTCTTCTTTTCACTCTGCTGGGAGCCGGGTGTTCTGCGAGGACGGCGTTATCGAATGCAGAAACCTGGCCCGCTCCATCTCGACGTCCAGTCGCCGCTGCAGCGTCAAGATCTCCGACCGTAACAGCAGGCTCTCCTGCTTGCTGCTATGTTTGCTTGCCTGCGCCTCCTTGCGCGAAACGATCAGATCGCGCAGGTTTTCCCTGTACAGGCCTTTGATCTTTGCCAGCTCGGCTTCAAGAGCCTCGATTCTTCGCAGCTTGTCTGCCGATTCCTTTGCCGTTGCCGCACGGTACTCCTTAAACTCGGTGTTCAGTCCCTCGATTATCTCCTTGTAGTTGGACTTTTGCTCTCCTATCTGGATGCGCATCGTCTCGATGGACAGCTGCAGTGTCTCGTTGTCAATCTCAAGCTGCTTCCGGTCGTACTGGTCCTTTGTCAGGCTGTCGTCATCGTCATCGTCACCATCCTCGACACCGTCATAGTTGCCGTTGCCATCCATATAAAGACTGTCGCGGTTTCTCTGGCGCTTAAGCGGGCGCCTTGTTGCATCTGAGCCCGTAGTCTCTGACACACTTCGCAGCGTTGCACCATAGCCGTCAGAACCGCGCACAGCCGCATCGTGCTGATTGGCGTAGTATCTGGCGGAAACGTTAGCCAGAACACGTACTCGTCTCTCAAGCTCGTGTTCGCGTACCCGTAGCCTATCGTTATCGGCAACCACTTCGAGGTGGTCCTGCCGCTCCTTGACGAGACTGGCGTTAAGTCCGGCAATATCGCCCCGCAGTTCTGTTATTTCGCTGGACAGCCGGTTGTTGTCCCACCGCAGTTCCGTTAGCTCCCGCTGTGTGACCTTGAGCCGGTCAAGTTCCTCTGATACCTGGTGAAACACTTGGTCATATTTGTCTACTCTTGTCGTATATGTATAAAAAAGTGTAGAATGAAAAACAGATATTAAGCAAAGCTAAGCCAAGATAGCAGAGAGTTTGGTTGCCGCTCTTTTTGTTTACTCTCTACTATGGCAAAGTCGCTCTTGCTTTGGACGCAATGCGAGAAGAAGAAAAAGAAGAAAAACTTACCTATGCGTTCCTGGTACAGACGTAGTATCTCTTTCTCCATGCTGGGAAATGAGTTGGAGTATGAAAAAAGAATTAAAAAATAGTTAAAGTAAATATTTTTATTAATTGCGCAGAGCTTCGGTTGAGCCAGGGGCAAGAAGAGAAGAGTAAATAGGGCTCAGGGATGCTAGAAGCGTTTTCATTCTTTGTCATTTTTGAAGCTTCTTTCTGTCGCCGACACACCGTGATCAAGCCTACCCCATAAAGAAAATTTCAATCACGGGGATCATGGTTAAGATCTGCCTTGGAAATAGAGACGACTTCTAGTAGGACACTTTCTGGCTCCGGTTTGAATCAGGTAGAGCAATAAGATTACAAGCTCAACGAAGGCGGTCCAAACTGTTACCATTGAATTTCCTATAAGCGTTTATGTTTGTTAATATTTGCACATTTCTTAGTACAACAACAGCATCTTTCAATAAACATCTCAATATTTACAATAAAAACATGCGATTCTCTTTATGGCTTGTTGGCAATATAATCCGTATGTGCAGGAAATTATATTTTGATCTGCAAAATGGAATAGTGCCAGCACCAAATTGGCTGTAATAAACGCGGAAGAAAGGAAAAGACCACATGTGCAGTGCAAACAAGAAGAGTGCACGAAAAAGAGGGAGCAAGAAAGGAAAAAACCCAAGCTTTTTTCTTCTTTGCTTCGTTCTTCAAACCCCGAGTTAAAAATTTGGATTATTCTTTTTATTCTATTCCAACATGTGGGTGAAGAATACAAGAACCAAAATCCCGTTCTTTCCTTTCTCACGAGGAAAACAAAAGGCATCAGATGTTCATCTTGTGCAATCATATCAAACCGCACGTCCTTTTCGGTCATCTTCGCAGGATAATAAATAAGGTAGAAAGGGATGAGAACCGGGGAGCTTGAACTTGTTGCCTTTTCTTGTTAACTATTTATCTTTTTCTTATTTCAAACAAACCTCCGTATTAGGCTCTTTATTCATTAAACGGACTGGGCTTGAATTTTTATCATCCACAGAGAAAAGATTTTTTGAATGCTAGTATTGAGCTAGTTCTTTTACTACTATCTTTGCATACCCTAGTTGTTTTTTTTTTAAAAAAGCAGTGGAAGGGAGCGAGGCTGGGGACCCCTCTTTTTCTTCAGTTGTTGACACTTTGTGATAGCGGCCAATAACAATGGCACAAAACGAAACGCAAGGACAGCAGAGGTCGCAGACGTATGGCGGACGACGCATAAGCACGGTGCGTGGGCTCAACGTCGGCAGCACGCTGCAGTCATCGCTGGCTCCGGGCAGCAGACGGCGCAAGAGCACGGCGGGCGGCGGTGCGGCAGGACTGTGGATGGCCAGCGAGGACCAGCGGATGTCGATCCAGACGCAGCTCCGCCAGCAGCAGCAGCAGATGGACGATGCCGAAAGCGTCAACTACGAGAACCTGAGCGACTTGTTCCGCGAAACCAACGAGCCGGCACCGGTGGTACGGCGCGTAGACACAGAGACGATGGCGGCGGCACGGCTCAGCGCGTTCTCAGCACAGCGCGCGGACGCTGACGGCACAATCCAGGCGCCGCCGACGATGCGACAGATGATTGGGCTGTATCTGGACTCGAGCGCGGCCGGACGCAGATGGGACCAGCTGGATGCAGCACTCAACGCCGGAATAGTGGCGCTGTATGTGGCCAACACTACGCACGTGCGCACCGGGCACATGGGCGTGCCGTACTGGTCGCTGGTGAGCCAGGCAGTGCTGAGCGGATTGCTGCTGATCCAGTTTATCCCGCGGTACCTGCTGGCGCCAGATCCCATCGAGTACCTGCGAAGCCTGTTCTCGGCCATCACGCTGGTGACTGCGCTGACGCCGATTCTGGTGGTGGCCACGATCTTCGTCGACCCCGACGTGCACAAGACGTTCATGTCGGCCGGGACGTGGGTGTTCCTGTATCCGGTGATCTTCTGGCGTCTGCAGCCGGCGCTGCTGCGCTGTCTGGTGCCCATCAAGAACGTGTACCGCATGTCGGCGATGACGCGCAATGTGCTGCGTGCGCTGACGACTGTGTTTACCACAGTGCTGGCCATCACTGTGCTGACCCACGTGATGGTGTACTACCAGAACAAGAGCAAGAACGACGAGATCCAGGGCTTCGACGAGGCCTTCTTCTTCATTGCCGTGTCCTCCATCACCGGTCTGAGCTCCGACATCGAGCCCGACACCTGGTTTACGCGCGGCGTTGTTCTGTTTGTCATGTTCATCGGCATCTTCTGGCTTCCGCCGCGGGTGTCGGAGATGCTGGATATTTGGCAGAAGCGCAGCCCCTGGCCCTCGCACTTTGAGGCTGAGACTAACCAGGCCCACGTACTGGTCATTGGCGACCTGGAGTACTCGTCGCTGTTCGAGTTTCTGCGCGAGTTCTTCTGCGAGGACCACGGCATCCGCACCGTCAACACCGTTGTTGTGCTGATGAGCGAGCACGAGCCCGGCAAAGAGGTCACCGAGCTGCTGCACGACCCGGCCTACGTCAACCGCGTCAAGTTTGTCATGGGCAGCGCAACCTCGTTCTCGCAGCTCGAGGACGTCCAGGCATCCCACGCCCAGGCCATCTTTGTGCTCAGCTCAAAGGCCGCTGCCGATGGCGATGCTGCAAAGGAGGACGCTGCAAAGGTCATGGTCGCGCTGGCTATCCGCAAGTTCCTCAAGTCGCGCGCACCCCGACCAGGCTCATGGGTCGTGCCGATCTACGCGCAGGTGCTGGTGCCCGAAACCACGCTGCACATGGAGCTGCTTGCCGAGCACGTGATATGTGTTGAGGAGCTCCGTCTTGGGTTGCTGGCCAAGAGCGTGATGGTTCCTGGCTTTGCCTCGCTGGTGCAGCTGCTGACGACGTCGATTCCCGACACGACGACTGTGCCGCTGATGCGCGCTGCAAAGCACGAGCGCAAGACCTGGCTCTCGGAATATGTAGAGAGTATGAGCCACGAGATCTACGCCACCCGCCTGCCTGCCATATTCAGAGGCGTGAAGTTTCAGCACGCCGCGCAGGTGGTGTACACGCGCACGGGCGCAACAATGTTTGCCATCCGCGCACAGCTTCCTGAGAGCACCGAAGCAGACGGTGCTGGCTATGCTGGCAGCGGCGATGATGACGACGACAGTCAGTTACTGATAAACCCTGTTGGATATGTGTGCACTGGCAAGGAGACTGCGTTTGTCATTGCGTCCGACTCGCTTGTGTCGTACCAGATTGCCTGTCTGACAGAGGAGACGTCTCTGGGCATCGAAGACGGCAACGACGTTGGTGATGAGGGCGACCATCCTGGCGAGACTGCGCAGCTGATACCTGGCATAGCCGTTGGCGGAAGCACATCTGGCGCTGCAAACGTCTCTGGAAGCCCGCTTCAGAAGCATCTGGCGGCAACCGAGGCCCACTTCAAGTCAAAGGCTCCGTTTGGGATGAACATCATGGACACTGTTGTTGTTGTTGCCGAGCATGCCTCAAGCATCCGCAATGAAGATGTGGAAGGATCGTCCAGCAAGTCCCACACGCGCGAGCAGAGCACAGCCGATCTGATCGACATGGGCCCCAGCGTCAAAGAAGTCCATGGGCCAGATGCGGTGCTGTCGCCGGAGCTTGCAAACATCGAGGTGGGAATCTCGGGCCATGGCGACGATAGCGACAGCGACGACGGTGATGGCGACGCAAAGGCGGGCAACAAGTCCGACGACAGCGACGGCAAGCCAATGCATCGCGCACCGCTGCTGTTCAATCCGCTGCGCAGGGGCGGCAGCAGCAGCAATGCCGATGTAACTGCCGACGCCGACAAAGCCGGCAGCCATGCAGGCGGCGCGACCTTACAGTCTCTGCAAAAGAGACAGCCGCAGCATAGGCGGGACGGCGACTCGCTGTCCGGCCATGTCGTTGTCTGCGACACCAGCGCCGAGTTCCCAGCCAACATCGTCTACCTGGTCAGTTGCATCCGCGCAGCCGCGCCATCCGAGGTCACAGGCATTGCCGAGGAAGATGACAGCAACAGCAAGAGCAAAGTGACACTTCCGGCATCGCGCGCAAACCCGTTCCTGTCTCTGTATGAGCAGATCACCCGCAGCTACAATGCCCCGACCGCAGCCGAAGCCGCCGCTGGTGCACGGCCCAGTGATCCGTTCCTCAACATGCAGCCCATCGTTGTGCTGTCGCTTGGCGATCCGACGCCCGACCAGCTCGCGGACCTTGAGCGCTTTGGAAACATCAAGATCATCAGCGGATCACCTCTGTCGCGGATTGATCTTGCGCGTGCCTCCATCCACACGGCTCGCAGCGCCATCGTGCTGGCCAACCGCGAGGAGTCGATGCGCGCGGCAACCGACACGTCGACCAAGCTCTCGCTGACAGGATCCGACACGACAGCCACAGCAACGGCCGATGCGCCCGCGCTGCTCAGCGTGCTCAATATCGAGGCGCTGACGTACAGGAACGCCGACTTCTTCATGACGGTCGAGTTCATCCACCGCGAGAACATGCAGTTTGTTGGCGACACCGAAACCATCACCATCAATGACGTTTACGCACAGGCGTTCCTGCGACCGTCGTTCATGTCTGGGCGTGTCTATGCGCCAGTCATGCTTGACACGCTGGTCTGCCAGGCATACTACAACCCGCACGTGCTGGAGCTTCTGCAGCGCCTGATTTTCTCGCACGGCAACGTCGTCCACGCCCTTGGCTCTGCCAAGCTCGACCGCGCCGGGATAGCGATGCCCGACCCGTCCGCTGAGGTGGAGGACCCGTCTGCCGCCGCCCACGTCTTCCTTGTTGATATTCCGTCAAGGCTGTACGGCCGCAAGTACAGCAGTCTTTTTGCGTACGCTTGCTTCTCGCACAGCGCAATCCCAATAGGCCTCTACCGCGCCGCCATCCACCACCGCCAGCCACTGTGGTATGTTGTTCCCAACCCCGCCGCCGACAGCGTTCTGCGGGACGGCGACCGCGTCTACCTCATTTCGGCCGTCCGCCCAGCTCTCGAGTAAAGAGCAAAGAATCAAGCTTTATCTGTGGTTTTCTGGCTAGGCCCCTCTTTTTTATCCCGCTGCCTTTCGTCATAATATTTTATAGTTCAAAAAGAATGTGGGCTCAAATGGAAAACCCGAACATGAAAAAAATAAAGAATATTGTGCAAGCACAAGCACCTTTTCAAAATAAAAGTTGATGTTGATGTTTTCCGCTTTGGTTTAGCGTTTATTTTATCTTCATTTCTTCTTTACTCCTGTTGATTTATACTTTTATCTCTCTTTTTTCGGCCTCATTGAAGTCGTGCGCTTCCGGAGCTTTTCTTTTTTCCCTCACATCCGTATACATCTAATTAGACACATATCCTTTGACCAACCGACTGGACGGCCAGAGAGGCACATAGAGCAACAGCAATGGCGCCGATGAAAGGTCTAACGGTGTTTATAGCCGACCTACGCAAATGTAAGCAATTCCCATCTCCTGTTATTTGCGGACTTGTTTTCTTTATCTGTTCAAAGCACAGTTCATTCTAGCAAACGGCGTGCACTATACTAACCTATTTAAACGGGCTGTTTCTGGCTAAACCTTCTGGCCTTTTGATTGTGTAGGCCGCTCAAACGAAGAGGAGGAAAGACGAGTCAACAAGGAGCTGGCTAACATCCGCACAAAATTCAAAGGTAAGCGACAAGGACAGAGCCGATGCGACATCCTTTTATAGTTTTTTGTGCCTAGCATACACTGTTGAGCATATAGTCGAGAAGAAAACACCAGACTGAACCTGGCTAACAGCATGCATATCTGTGTCGTGTGTGTAGAGCCTGGCCTCAGCGGATACAACCGCAAAAAATATGTGTGCAAGCTGATATACATGTCGCTTCTCGGGTACGACGTCAACTTTGGGCATCGGGAGGCAGTTGCGCTGATCAACAGCACAAAGTACAGCGAGAAGCAGATCGGGTATTTGGCGGTGTCGCTGCTGCTGATCGAGAACGACGAATACACGCGCGCAGTGGCGGCGACACTACGACGCGACATGCACGACCCGAGCGAGTGGATGGTGTGCGTAGCGCTAAACGCGATCTCCAACATCACGTTTGGCGGGATCGCCGAGCTGCTGACAGACGATATTGTGGTGCAGCTGTTGTCGCCGGCGGCCAGCATGTTTGTGAAGAAGAAGAGCGCGCTGTGTCTGCTGCGGCTGTTGCGACGGTCGCCCGAAGCCGTCGATGCCGGCAAATGGGCTGCGCGGGTTGTGCCGTATCTGGGCCACCGCGATATTGGCGTGGCGCTTGCAGCAACGTCGCTTGTCACAGCGCTTGCACAGCAGTTTCCGGACGAGACGCGCAAGGCAGCAGCATTCGCTATCCACAGACTCAAAGCCATCATTGTGGACGGTGAGTATCCCGTCGACTACGTGTACTACAAGGTACCGGCGCCGTGGCTACAAATCAAGCTGCTGCGACTGCTGCAGTACTTCCCGGCACCAGAGTCGGCGGAGCTGCGCGCGCTGTTGCTGTCGATTTTGCGGCAGATCATCGATGTGTCGCAGGACGTGCCGCGCGAGCTGCAGCAGATGGACGCGCAGTACTCGATTTTGTTTGAGGCGATCAATCTGGGGATCCATCTGGACATCGACCAGGCGCTGATGCGCGAGTGTGCGGCGCTGCTTGGACGGTTCATCACGTCGCGCGAGACAAACGTGCGGTATCTGGGGCTGGAGACAATGGCGCATCTGGCAGCCTACATTGATACGCTTGATCCGATCAAGACGTACCAGGGCGTGATTGTGCGGTCCCTGCGCGATCGCGACGTCAGTGTGCGGCGGCGTGCGCTGGATCTGTTGTACTCGATGTGCGACGTCGACAACGCGCGTGGCATCGTGTCGGAGCTGCTGCGTCACATGGCGGTATCTGACTTTGCGCTGCGCGAGGAGATGGCTCTGAAGGTGGCGATTCTGACGGAGAAGTTTGCAACGGAGTACTCGTGGTACGTCGATGTGATGATGCGGCTGGTATCGCTGGCGGGTGACCATATGGGTGACGAGGTGTGGCATCGTATTGTGCAAGTGGTGCTGGCCAACGAGGAGCTGCAGCTGTACGCCTGCAAGATTGCGCTGCAGACGCTGCGTGGTGCGCCTGTGTGCCACGAGAGTGCCTTCAAGGTCAGCGCCTATGTGCTAGGTGAGTTCGGCCATCTTATCGCCAACGCGCCCGACTGCGCACCCGTCGACCAGCTCAAGGCGCTACAGACCAAGATGCCCGCTATGTCGCAGCCGGCGCGCGCGGTTGCGCTGACCACGGTGGCCAAGTTTGTCAATCTGTTTCCCGAGATCAAAACGCTATGTCTGCGCGCCCTCGACCGCTACCGCGGCGCACTGGATGCGGAGCTGCAGCAGCGTGCCTGCGAATACTACGCGCTAGCCACTGTAGAGAGCGAGGACCTGCTGCCTGCCGTGCTCGAGGAGATGCCGCCATTCCCCGAGCGCCAGTCCGCGCTGATGTCGCGTCTGCTGAAGCGCGAGGCTGACACTGAGGACCAGCGCACCTGGGTCTACGGCGGCCGCGAGATCAACCGCGAGCGCAATCTGCGCAAGGCCGGAAAGAGCGCCACGTCGCTAGCCAGCGCTGACAACGATGACCGGGCACCAGAGCCGCCCCAGCGCTCGGAAGGAACGGCAGTTGTAGAGGAGAATGGCCACAATGACAGTGGAAACGGAAACGACAACGACAACGATGATAGCGATCCCGCGACCGCTCTGACACCCGAAGAGCAGGAACGCATTGCGAAGAGCAAGCGCCATTACGCGCGCCTCCTCTGGGAGCGCGACGGCATCCTCTTTGACGGTGACGAGATCCAGGTGGGTGTTGTAGCGCAGTACAAGCCGCCGGCCGGTCGCGTCGGCGTCTTCCTGGGCAACAAGACTGCCGCTCCCATCTACGACATTGCCATCCACGCGTTTGTCAGAGACGACAATTCTGGCGATGGCGGCCCTGCGCTTGTTGTGCGTCCGGCGCCTGGCCAGGATCCGTTGCCGGGCTCGCTGATGCCTTTGGGCCAGGCGCGCCTGTTCTTCGACGTCACTTGCCAGCGCGTCTTCACTGCTCCGCCATCGCTGCGCATCACCTACACGATGGCCGGCGCGCCCACGGTTGCCGAGCTCCAGCTGCCGGTCACCATGGGCCACTTCATCGACCCCGTCACCATCCCCGTCAGCGATTTCTTTGCGCGCTGGAAGCAGCTCGGCGACTCCGCCATCGGCGAGGCACAATCTATCCTCAAGTCGCCGTTCCTGGCCACCGACGCTTCTGCCTCACAATGGTTGCGCAACGTCGTTGGCGGCATGGGCTTTGCGTTGATCCACGGCGCCGATCCCGAGCCTGACAACCTGGTTGGTGTCGGCATTGCCACTACTGAGAGTGGTGGCCGCTTTGGCTGTCTGCTGCGCGTCGAACCCAAGCCCTCCCACGGTCTCACACGCGTCACTGTCAGGGCCACTAGCCCCGACGTTGCCTCCGCCGTTGCAACTAACATAAACATGGTCTTCGGTTCTCGTTGATTCTCTTTTTCATATCATTTGTTTTGTAACATTCAAGGTGCCTTCTCATCCTATTTTTATTCTTTTTGGCATCTGGTTTCTGATGTCATCCTGCCAATGCTCAGTCCTAGCAACACGATTTGGTGCTATATTACTACTTCTTTTGGAAAATTCTGGCTCATGCGGCATGTTAGCTTTTCACATATTGACAAAGGGACTCAAGAAAGATTGAAACAAATTTCACGTTCTATGAAAAGGCAAATCCCAAGCTATTCTTGAACAAATCTGATACATGTCTTTATATCAATATAATGACGAAACCAGAAATCCTGACGTATCAAATATTAAACATGAATATCGGCACTGGTATCATTGTTGTTCTTTGTAGCAACTGGAGGCAGGTGCCGTGCATTTCAGCAAGCAAATCCAATACTAACTAACAATTTGGATTTTATTTTCCTGATTATCTACATATATAAGACATTCTCATCTCCATGATTCCGCCATTATCGAGTTGGAAAAATGGCCCTTGTAAAGGATTTGTATTCTATCTTGTATCTGTCTGTCGTACTGCATATTCCATATTTCAATACATTTTTACTTTGATCATAAGCATTTCAATACTAGCTTTTTTATTATCGCGCTTGAAGATGGATGCATTTACTAACTCTGTCGGTTCCCATATCATATACCTTGATGGGTATGAGGTTCGTAGGTCACCATTCCATGTTGCAATTGGATACTGGTACAAGAACGACAATCCCGACTCCTCAGATGAGTTTATGCCACCTAAACTACTGCAGGATGCTTTCTACAGAGCTCTTCAGGATTTTCCTATCCTTGCCGGCCATATAAAGACAGATAACTACAGTCGTGTGTATGTTGACGTAAACAAGGACAACCTGAATATGCCTGTTTACACAGACACCACTTGTGACCTGAACTATTCAGATATGGAGAAGATTGGATTCAACGTTACTAAAGTTCCTATTGATCTGTATGGAACCTACGGTGTTCCAGTTCCATCCAAATTATCTGATGGGAAAATAAAGTCAGCTAACATTCGGATCCTCCGTTTTAAAAACAACAGCGGTGTACTTGTGTATGCCAGCATTGGTCATAGTATTACTGATGGATATGGATATGTTCATTTTATGAATCGCTGGGCTGAAGTAGCCAGATCGATGCTGCAGCAACGATCCGACAAGGGCGACAACAATGTACCACTACCGGTGCGCGAGTACGTTCATGATCGGTCTGTCCCAAACGGTTTGCGCTCCAACAAAACCACTGCGTTGAGTGCGTCAACGGTCAAATATCTTCTGAATAGCAGTAACAGCATTAGCAGGTGGATTGCATGGCTATCGCCAGAAAAGCGTGGATGGCTGATTAAAAAGTGGATTGAGAAAAAAGACCACACATGCTGTTTTTTCCATATTCCTTCAAAACGAATTGAGGATCTTCGAAACTCTGTGCAAAAATATGCACCAACTAATGTAAAGTACTCTATCAATGATATACTTGTCACATATCTAGGGATTGTTGTTGCGCAGGCAAAGCAAGAGGCAAAAGCTGACAAGGGAAGCAAATCGTATGCTGTGGCTATTAACAAGCTATTTGGTCGCAGTGCTAAGACTCTGACTGAATTTGACATATCAATAAACATAAATATGCGCTCGCGTGTAGACCACTCTGATGCTAATAACTACATGGGAAATATGATTATTAGAAAGGAAATTGGTTTCCCGTACGATCTGATTCAGAAGGGCTCCACAGGCGAGGTTCTGGCTACACTAGCACAGAAGATTCGCAAGCTTGCCGCAGAACCACATAGTGATTTTTATGCTCAAAAAGGATTCCTGCTGGATATCAGACCAGATAACATTGTGTATAAAACGTTCTTTGATCAAGGAAGTGAAGAGGGCCTTGTAACGAGCAACCTTACTAGATTTGCGCACTATGGTGTTGACTTTGGATCTGGAGCACCAGCAATAGTACGTCATGCACCGCCTACGTTCGACACGCACGCGTACATTATGCCTACTAATCCAAAACTAGGTGGCTATGAGATTGAACTTAAGCTTGCGCCAGATGAGATGGAAGCCGTTATCCAGAACACCAACTGGATGAAACTCGTAGACAGTTATGAACACTACTTGTAGCTGTTACTTTAACCTTTTCCATTTACTTTAATGAACTTGGCCCAAGCGATGTTGTTGTATAAAGATGAAATGGAGGAGCCAGTGCTGAAGCTCATGTTAGATGCAATAGCTGATGCTAGACTCATTACTAGCACCAACAAAACCAGCGGCTAGAAAACCATATCAAGAGTTCCACGTTATGTCAATAGTCGTTTATCTTGGTTTATTTATCTGTTCGGGATCAATAACCATGCTTAATGTAATATCATTCAATGTGCAATTCTGCTTTACTTTTCTAGCACGAAAGAACTACAGTGGCGATGTCTCTCTCTTGAGCCACTCGTACCCGTGGCTGCCTTCTTCAAGCAAAGGACTGACATTCTCCCAAACATTTGTGTGGTATTGGTCAAGCCACTGGCGCTCTTCAACGGTAAGCAGCCCGGCCTGCACCAGCTTCTTCTGGATCGGAACCATAGTCACCGCCTCAAACCTCAGGTACCCGGCACCGCCCGTGTAGTCATACTTTGTGTCAGCCTTGACCACCAGACACGTGTTCTCGATGCGGATGCCAAAGGCGCCGTCCTCGTAGTATCCGGGTTCGTTCGTGATAGTCATGCCGTGCTGGAGCCCGCAGCTCAAGTAGCCGTCGCGCATCCCGATGCCCTGGGGGCCCTCGTGGACATTCAGAAACGACCCGACGCCGTGGCCGGTGCCGTGGCGGTAGTCCAGCCCAAGCTGCCACAGCGGCAGACGGGCGAGCGGATCCAGTGCGTACCCGGTGGTATTACTTGGAAACACCGCCCTGTCCAGCGCAATGTGGCCCTTGAGCACCCGCGTGAAGCATTCGCGCTGCCACGCAGTCGGAGTGCCAAAGTGGTATGTACGCGTAACGTCGGTAGTGCCGTCATAGTATTGGCCGCCCGAGTCGCACAGATACATCTGGTTCATGTCCAGCAGCGCGTCGCTTCCGCGTTGCGGCGAGTAGTGGATGATTGCGCCGTTGGCGCCCACCGACGAGATCGTGTTGAAGCTCAGTCCCACGCAATGTTTCTGCTCGCGCCGGAACTGCTCCAGCTTGTCTGCCACATCCACCTCGGAGAGACGCTGGTGCCCGCCGTTGAACAGCATCTCGTTTTCTAGCCATCCAAAGTACTTTGCCATAGCCGCACCATCGCGGATGTGGCACTGTCTCATGCCTTCGAGCTCCACTGCGTTCTTCAGCGCCTTAAGCATCGTGATGGGCGATTTGTCAATCACCAGGTTCTCGGTCCCCAGCGCCTTTGCCAGCGCCCAGCTGACGCTGGATCCCGCTAGAAGCCGCTGCTTGCTTTGTACCAACGAACTCGATAACGCCGCCAGTTCGCCAAATATTGCATTGTACGGTCTGATGCTGACTCCGCGCAGATGCTCGCGCACTTCATCATCAATCTTTGTGTCATCAATGTATAGCGCCACCTCAGATCCAGTAACAAGTGCATACGCAAAGAACACCGGGTTGTAGCTAATGTCGCTTCCGCGCAGATTGAAAAGCCATGCAATCTCGTCAAGTGCAGATACAACCAGCCCGGCTGCTTCGGCGGTCTCGAGGCTTTCACGCACTCTGGTTATCTTGTCACGGTACGCCTCGCCGGTAAACTTTGTGTCCAGAATAAACACCTGGTCTCTGGGACGTTTCGGACGGCTGTCGCCCCAAACAATGTCAATAAGATTCTGCTCGATGCCCACCAGATCGCCGCCGTCTCGAGAATTCAATGCTTGTCTGATCTTCTCGCCCTCTGATGCCGACAGCAGCGTCGGGTCGATACCCACCCGCGATCCTGCTGGCAGATTCTTTTCCAGATACTCTTGCCAGCTGGGAACGCCAGGGACTCCGCGCTTCATCAGAACCCAATTGTCGTCCATTTGTGCACGTGCCTGCAGAAAGTACCGCCCATCTGTGAACATCGCTGCCTTGTCGGCCGTAATCACTGCGCATCCAGCAGAACCATCAAATCCGGAGATAAAGGCACGGCGCATGTCGCATGCTGCCACATACTCGCTCTAAAACCGCAACTGCGTGTCATCGCGCACATGCACCCAACCACCAAAGAGAAGGGGAGAGTAGGAAATTCAATTGAATTAGCAGAGTTAGTATGTTAGAAAACCAACCGAATAAAAGCTACAATAACAAAACAAAAACACCAGGAAGACAAGAAGGCTTATATTTACCTGGTGCGCGTCTTCGCTGGGAACAACGTATGCCGAGACATTGTACGATGGACTAGCCATAAGCTCACGCAGCCTCTTGAGCTGGCTGGTGGTGTTGACTGGGGATGGTGGCATTGAAGTAGCGTCAGTGGAAAATAAGCGCCTCTTATAGAATATGCTGCTGGTTGCCTCTACCAAGGTGGAGTTGGAGGATGGTTGCAAGGAGTATAACGATGGAGCTGGACGTTGAAAAGGTGTACAGCTTATTAATGCTTTACGGGTAAAACTTGCCAGTCTAATAAGCATGAACTATAAAAATAAATAATAAAAAGAGATGGGGAGAAAAAGAAAAAAGAGGGTTTTAGGCTTTTAGGACAAAAATAGCAAAAGTTATATCTTTTGAAATAGGGGAGGAAAGTAGAAAAGAAAGTGATATACACGAAATAATACCAAAGTACTCTTTGATAAAAGTATGGATGCTTTTCTTTGTCACCATCAGACGTCACAATCCTTGGAAATCTCGCAGCGATTAGATTTTATTACATGATCGTGATTATATCACCATAAACTATCACCTCCAATATGTTGACTTGTCATTTGGATATGCGATGCAGAACTACGTCTCTCCTCCATTTCTTCATTTGCAAAAACTATGCTATGTTATTTTCATATTATGTCCATGGTGTTTGTCTATAGAGCAATGTTAACAAAAATGCAGTAGACCGAGCCAACCACTCGTTTATGTGTGCATCATTGAAGCCGTCTTTTTGAGCATTGTTTATTCTGCGCCAGCACAGAAAGCCACGCCCGCATGAACTTTCTCTGCTTTGCATCAGGCCAGAAAATGGCTCATCAAGATCAATGCAAGCGTAAAGAGCACCAAAAAGGAAATTGAAATGGCAAGCATTTTGGTGTAAAGTGGCAAGCGCTGGAAGGTGTGCTGTCCACGGGCAATTCCTTCCTCTACGAAAAGAAGCGGACTGGTCTCCCTTATTGATGCCCGGCATACAGGACATTTGGCGTTGGGCTGGGCTTGGCGGAGTTCGATGATACATTCGTTGTGAAGTCTGTGAGTGCATGGCGCCTTGTAGGATCCGTTGGCTACATTCTCCAAGCACACGGGGCACTTTGTGTCTTGCCTAACCAGCATCGACGGAGTGCTTAACATTTGAGCTGTCATGTCGAACAACGAAATGTTTTCTTGGAGTTCTGCTAGTATATATGTCCGTGTTTGTGGCAGGTGGATGAAACAAAGAGAAGTGAAGAGGATTGAAGAACAAGAGTGACGAACAAGTCGATGGATAGCAGTGTATTTATGTCATTTTCTATATTCTACTCTGACAAGACAAATTACAAGCTTGTTCTTTTCTTTTCTTTTTGTTTCATCTAGCCCGTCATGTGGATAGGTAGTCAGCAATCTTGGAGGGGACAGCAGAAATGAATACGTTGGGTCCCTGTGGCCTGCATTGTGCGCTACTCTTTCTGTATGTGCAGCCCCAATGGCGTGAAGGCCGGGTTTGCTCGTTTGAGCAAGCTAAGAATGGCCTGAAAGGGCTGAGCTCTGTCGTTGTCAAGTTGCTCGTGCACATTTATGCTGTCACATTCCTCCTGTCCTGAGGAAGAAGTGGGCGTTTTAGTCTTCCTGATGGATGATGCTGCATGGCTGTTTGTTCGCCCAACGGATGGACCTTTGTAGCCACAGCTCGTCTCTATTAACGCTTATACATCCCTTGTCCGTAGACACGCTCACATTCTTCCTGAATGGTTTATGGCTATTAATGAGAAGCATCTCTTTTTCCGATGACAACAGCCAGAAGACCACGCAAGATTCCTCATGCTCCCTTATGACCTGCCGCCATTTTCAGCGCCAGCGTGCACCATTCTCTCCATTCACCACCCCCAAAATAGCAACTACGGATTTGAAGGCAGCAGCGCTGCCAGCGATACAAAAAAAGGAACGGCTTTGCTGCGCACGCCAGAAAAGAAAGAAGAGAGCTTCGTTCTTGGAATACAGCTCGGAATGAGAAGCTTAGGGAAAAAAAGATGTGGCGTTCATTTCCGACGCACCTTTCATTTGGAGAAACCACAGCCTACCAAATAGGCAATGAAAAAGGAAAAAAAAACTTTTGAGCATGTGTTTCTGATCGTAGGCATCAACAGCCTTTCTTTCCCAGCTTCATTGCGTTTATTGTAAAAGGCTCTTGTTTTCTTTTAGCTGTTGAATTTCCAGACGCTGCCGCTGTTTTCTTTATTTTATCTTTTCCTACCTTATCCTCCCTTTTTACTGGAACGCCCCTGCTTTCCCCTACCCGTGCCGCAGGAGAAAAGGCAAACAATAGAACCAATATACAAAGTGACATTTGAAGAATGCGCATAGCCGAATTAGCCAACATCTTTCTTCTTGTGGCGCTGGCCAGCGGATCAGAGCAGCAAGCGGCACTCGTCCAAACGCTTAACGTTTTCGATAATCGAAAGACCCCCGACTTTGTGCAGCGCGGAGAACTGCAGCTTTTTACAGACGGAACCGCACAATATCATAGTATCGGAATACAGCAACCGCCCCAGCTCTCGCTCGCCAACGAGCTTGCGGAACAAAAAATTGACCCGACACTATACACTGTCATTGTCCAGCCACAGAACAGCAACAACGACAGCGCAGACTTTGTGCTTTCCATCAGAAGATGCCGACTGAACACAGATGCGAAGCGGCTAGAAGAGACGTTTGTGGTGCACCAGAAGGATAACGGTGACGTCTTCCACATTGATTATGATGCCGGAAAGAGCGAGAACTGCGCCCGCAAGGAAGGAAAGAACCAACAACCAAGCAGCGACCCCACTGTGCTCTCAAGAGTCTTGGTGAGCCAGCAGAAACAAGGGCCCGTGCCGAAGCTTGCAGCTGCCGCAAACATTGACGTATCGACAGGGAAGGAGGTCCAGCCAGAGCCACAAAAGAGCTTCCTCGCAAAGTACTGGTACTATCTTATTCCAATAGTCTTCCTGTTGCTGCTCGGCGGCGAAGAGCCCCAGCAGGAAGGCAACAATAGACGCTAGCGGAGAAATGCTTCAGCGTTGGCAAAGACAGAAAATGTTCAAAATCCAAAAGCAAAGCAGAACCTTGTACTGCTTCCTGTGTTAGCTTTTTTTCATATTAAAGGAAAAATAAAGCCTTTTCTTCCTTCTCTGTAAAAGGTTTATTTTTCTTTTCTAAATCGCTCTTTTTCATTTACAAAAAAGCAATTCACAGAATGGAACTTGAAATTGAACGCGAGCTCATGGAAGCGAACTCGCCATCACCGCCAGATATTGGCGAGAGCCAGTTTGAAAAGATGCTTGGCGAAGCAATGACATCCATCGATGGGCTAATGCTTGTGACCGTGACCGACTCTGACCGCGTCCCGGTGATTCGCGAGGCCCTTGCAGTGTTCCACGAACCCCGATTCGAGGAGGCGCTGATAGACAAGTGCTACGATGCATTTGACGATATAAGAAAGCTTCATGTCGGGTCCAGCGATATCATGACGCTCTTCTACGGCGCCATGCAGGTTGTCCAGTTCCGCGTCGGACCCTACTACGGCACCATCGTGTGCGACTTTATCACAAACATGGGCATGGTCCATAACCTGGTGAGCCGTATCCGCGACTTTCTAAAGGTTCTATCCAGCATTAGCAAGGATGGCGAGCATTCTCGGGACGGAGACGCTGGATAGTCCAGAGAAATAATAAAGCGCAAGGCATATCAATCGTCCTCCCCGCGTTTACCAGCCTCTCTTCCATGTCCAACATTAGGCCCCAGGCCTGCTGTAGATTATACTCTTTTTCTTTATTGCAATATTTCCCTTTTCATGTACTTTGGAGACCCTTTATACCGGCAATGGAGTGTGTTTCATGTCTCTTCTTCGCCAGCGTTACCACAAGCAGCTTTTATTTCATGAAAGAGACATGCTTGCAATCTATAAGATAAAGAGGAAAGAACAAAACAACAGGGCAAACAGGACGAACGTAGCAGCAACAAAAAACAAGAGCATCCTTGTTCTATCAGAATAAACCGCATCTGCAAGGATGCTTATTTGAAGCCCAGCTCCTCTTTTGTCAAAAGGCCAAGCTCGTCCTTGACTGGCTTGAGCGCCTGGAGATAATCCTCGTACTGGGACGGCTTATCCACTTTGATCTGCAGAGCCTCAAACACGCGGACGGCTGTAGAGAAGTCGTCGATGCGGCGAGCTGCGCGCAGAGCCGCTTCGCAGATAGCTACATCGGGCACCAGATCGTAGGCAAAGCAATTGTTCAGTCCGCGCTGGAGCTCGAACTGGTCGTCGACGTTCTCAAAGAACTTAACGTAGCGGTTGGTGAATTGCTCGTACGTTTCCTCTGGTTGCTCAGAGTACATGCGACGCTGGGCCACTACAGACTTGAGAGATATAAATGCGTCAGCAAAGATAACCATATTTAGTCAATCGCTTCCAGGCAATTACGAATCTTCTCGGTGGTAATCCACGCAAAACACTTGCTGATTCCTTCCTCTTTATCCTACTGATACTTACGAACAGACGACGGCTTGGTCGCGATGCGGGCGATGCCAGTGCGGGCGACAGCGGCGCTTCTGAGAACAGTGCGGATCCCAAACATTTTTGATTGGATTTGAGATAAAGAGACAAGTGGGTTTTACGAAATGGATTTTGATTTGTTTAGGTAGAGTACTAAAAACAACAAGTGAAATAAACAGAAACAAAAAGTATGTCCAAAAAAGACTAGATTTGGCTGGTGAGAGGTTTTGAGGCTAATTTTTTTTCTTCACTAAAGCACTAGGAAATAAAATAAAAAATCACCCCACATTTCCCATCCAACATAAGACACGGTTGAGCGATAACAGCAACTGGAAAGATGGTCTTGCTTTCTAGCAAGCCAAGCCAAGCTGTGTGTTTCTCCCCTTACGTGTAAAAGGTTACAGCCAGTTACAATGTGACCTGCTGGTGCCGTATCTGCTTTTGCAACCCGATTTCACGACAAAGCCCGTCTGAACCAGACAAGAGCAAAAGGCTAGATCTTCTGAAACTGGCGTGTGAATAATTTAATGTCCTAATCAGATTCTGCTAGATGGCGCTTGGATTCGACATTCTTGATCAGACATTTTCAATCAGGATTACTGTCTCTGGAATTAAAAATAGAAAAAGATATGCTGGGTTTATTTTTAGCCGCTTTGAGCAAAAGTTTGTAGAAAAAAGATACTAGAAATCGAGCAATAATTGCACAGGATATTATGATGGCGCGATATTGCAGTGTGGGAATTTGTCGAATGTCTGGTTTGCTGGAAGATTTTCGCAGAAAGGAATAGGATCCATCCCAGACAGATCGTACCCGTGTTTGCCAACGCCATTGCCAAATGCCGGGATTCCTTGTCTCAAACACATGTCAGATAGAACCTTGGGGATTCTTGTCGTCTTTTGAAGAACCAGAGGCGCCTCGATGAAAGTAATCCCAAGACCTCTGTGGAAATGGACGTCGATGTGGCAATGGAATACCCAGGCACCTGGGTTATCTGCAACAAACCGTATCTTTATGTAGCTTGATGCCTTCACCATAAGAGTGTCACGTCTAATTGGCGATCCCTGAGCCTTGCGCAGCTTTGTCGGTACAAGTCCGCGAGGAACGACTCCTTCCACCGGACCATACTCTACTATCTGGAAGTTGTGGCCATGCAAGTGGAATGTGTGATCAAGAAAGCCCTGGTTATGCAGCTCAATCTCGACAACATCCATATGGTCAAGAATGTGTGCTCTTGTCTGTGTGCCGTAGACAGTGGGATCCATCGAGAGATTTCCCATTGTTATTGCCGAAAACAGCGTTGGAACCTTTGGCGTTTTGTACGGAATGCTATCGAGGATAGAGTAGACGACACCATCGTTGAGCCTCTTGTTTTCAAAGTGCAGCTCGATCTTCTTGTTGACATGGTCCAGTAGCGGCATTTGATCGTGTGCTTGAATCTCAATGTCTTGGAACCAATCCATCTCATTGTCTGCTGTCACTGCTGGCATAGCAATCGGCGCACCTGGTCTATATTCAACCGAACCGAGATAATGTCTAGGGTTCTGGTTTTTGACGAATGGAACAAAATTTGCGTATATGGTGGCATTGTAGACATAGTTGAACTCGACATTGTCTTTTGCTTCAACAAGAACAGAGTAGCGCTGTCCTGGACCCAGGTTAAGCACGTGAACGGGGTAAGGTACCGAACGCACACCCTCTACCTCGATAATGTGCATCTGGTGGCCAGGCAAGCTGAACCTGAACCATTCGGTTGTTCCAATGTTGATAACACGAAGCCGATACTTCTTGCCAGGCACAAACTTAATAGGCTTTGTGTGGTTGCCATTGTATCCGTTTATCAGGGCATATGGAAAAGATGGCGTGGGAGGAAACTTGGTGTATGGCTGGAGAACAGTCTCCATCTGCTCCTGAAATCCTAGTTCGTAGCTGTCCTCGAGGAAAAAAAGATACTCGTCATCGTAGGCGGCAATAGGCTCTGTCTCGCGAATAATAAAGGGTGTACGCAGACCATCGGCATTCTGCCCATTATAGTGGCCATGGAGCCAATATGTGCCGTCCTGCTCAGGGGTGATCTCGTAGGTGTACTCGGTTCCAGGCGGAATGCCGCACTGGGTGATCATGCCAGCACCATCGTTGTAGGCTGTTCCGTTGTGAAACAGGCCGTGCGCATGGATGGCTGTGGGCACATCCAAGGAGTTATACACGCGCAATACAAGGGTGTCGCCTCTGTTAATATACACTGGAGGCACAGGGAGTCTTCCATTGACGCCTATGGCACGCTTGGTGTAGTGGCCGTCGCGATTTACCGTCACATAGCCAACATCCCAATTTACCTCCACTCTTGTGGCAAGGCACAATCCAAGGATTGCAAGCAGAGCTATCTGCGTACAGAAAGATAGCATTGCGGACTGTATGGATAATAATATTACTAATGTTCAAAAGAAACTACAAACTGCGGGTGCGAAGAATATGTGAGAAATGGCTGGAATTTTTCACAAGAGCGTGAGGCAAAATGTACGCACTTTTTATACTCATATATGTTTCCTTCGCAGCGAGCACACAGGATGTCAGATATGTTCCGTCCAGTAGCAGCAAGCGATCCTGGCTGGCGGGGGGAGAAGGGCGGGGGAGAATGGCAGGTTGCAAGTGTGTGGTAGCTCTTTCGCAACCAAGTCTTGTTGTTTGTAACAACTATCTCGATGTTTTGTTTGGTGTGTCCCTTCTCCAAAAGGACGCAATTGTTAACGCTGTATCTAGAAAGGAAAGCCGCTTTTCTTTGAGGGTGGTCATTGTCTTCCAGATGTTGCGCTGTTTTAGAACCTCATTGCTCCCTAAGAAGGCGTTGAAACACCCTCTGCATACCTGATTGTGCAAGACTGAAAAGGATGCTGCAATATGTTTTAATGTCGAGTGTTTGTCTTAAAATAACATAAAACCCAAAAGTCCGAGACGATATGATATGATGGCTTGTTCACCGTTTTCAATCTTTAAATAACACATGTATGGCGCATTTATGGCTGCACATGAGCGGCCTAATTTGGAAGTAGTGTCGTGCTAAGCTATTGTTGACTCTATAGATTTCCAAAGTGTAATTCCAGTGATATTGGCAGTCATACATTGAACATGTCAGCCACGCTAGCACAGACATGCAAGCGCAAATTCTTGGTGTGTTGTTTGTTTTTGTATCTCTCAATATCTTTTCGGCCTTGACAGTTCTCTGGATGGAAGACATCAGATCAGCCTTGTTGCCATTTTTATGAGATAGTCACAGTAAGCTGTAATTTCTGAGCATTTTTCTAGTGAAAAGACTACTGTTGATGTTTTCCGTCCACTTGTGTATTAATCTACCCATTCATTTGCAACTGCATGTGCATATTCGCTTGCTTCACTATTGTAGGTATCATTGTTGTTAATATTGAAATGCTCTGTTCCTCCAAATAGAACACCGCTTGCTAGCTGGTTTGTGCATAGAGCACGGAAGGCGACTCATTACACCGACTAGACATGCTTGACGATGCGAGCCGGGTTGCCAACGACAACAACGTTGTTAGGAACGTCCTTTGTGACAACAGCACCAGCGCCGACAGTGACGTTGTCGCCAATTGTAACGCCAGGCAGAATAACGGCATTTCCACCAACCCACACGTTGTTGCCAATCTGGACTGGGCGTGCCGACTCCACCCCACTGAGTCGAATAGCTGGGTCGACAGAATGCTCGGCAGTGTATATGTGCACGCCAGGCCCAAACATCACATTGTCCCCGATATCCACCCGCGCACAGTCGAGAATGACACACATGGTGTTCGCGTAGAAGGACTTGCCTACATGCGTGTTGCATCCGTAATCAAAGTACGCAGGCGACTCGATTATGACATTGTCGTCCACGACAGTGCCAAGGAGGTTACGTATTGCCTCCGAATATCTCTTGGGATCGTCTCTAGCCTCCTCCATAGCCTTGGTTTTATGTCTCTGCTGCTTCCGGAGTTCTACCAGATACGGGTCGTTTCCGTAATAGTCCTCACCAGCGAGCATCTTTCTCTCCTCAGCCTTGTAGTCGCCAGTAAAGCCCTCCATGGTGTCGTGTGTGTTGCTTGCAGCTTAGAAGTGGTTAGGCGTGGCGACTATTGTAGGATATCGTATAGATAGAATTAAAGATGAAGGATGATACGCTTGGCTCATCCGAGAGGACATGCAAATGCAGCCTTTTTATACCTGCTGATTAGAAGGGTGCTGTTACCGTGTAAAGCTTGGAGTAACGCAAACGCATCTTTGTTTTTTTTTTTTTTTTTGAAACGAGCTAGCTGAACAAATGAATTTTCAAAAAGCACTGGCCAAGTGCCACGTCATTGTTTCTCTCTTTTTCATCAATGCTCGCTGTAATCGTGTTCAGCCAACACTGGCTGGAGGGATTTTTAAGCTCATCCTGCTCTTCGCGGTTGCAATCAGTGTAGCTACTGGATGACTGGACAGCCCCGCTTGCTTGTTGGCTACACGGCGGACTGCGTGGACAAAGTAGAAACTGCCAAATGTCTGTTTAGTGCGGCAAGAAAATAAAAACCAGAATAAAAGTTAGCATCTCCCAAAACATAAAAAAACTAGTTATTTCTTCTGATAAACGCAGTAGCCATAGTTCCTAGACCGATAATGGCAGATGCTACGGCGCCAGCAAATCCAATTCGCTGGTTCTGTCTTCCAGGAAGGCGATAGTAGTATCCAGCAGCAGCAGCAAGCGCAACAGCCACTATGCCCAATGTCTTTAGCGTCACTGGTGATGTCTCGTTTGCGTGCTTTCTGACGGCCTTTTCGGCCTCGTTTGCCTCCTCACGCGCCTTTTTGGCAAATTTCTCACCAGACTCACGCGCTTTATGGATGGCATCGTGTGCCTTGTCATTTGCATTCGCGGCAGCATCCTTGACGCTCTTGCTTGCGTTGTCTAACATGTCCTTGGCCTTGGACGATGCCTCGTTTGCCGCATCAGCAGCATCATCGGCTGCCCTCTTGGAGTTCTTTGTTGCCTTGTCGGCTGCGTTATTGGTCGCGTTTTTGGCATCCGATGCAAGCTTTCCTGCCTTATCAGCAGCGTTCTTGGTGCTCTCCTTTGCGTTATCCATGATCTCTTTGATCTTTTGTGATGCTTTTGAGCGTTGCGTAGACTCTACAGAATAAAAAAGTAAAAAGGCGAATGAAAAAAGCAAAAGTTAGAAAAACAAAAATAAAAGAGATGGCGCAGTGGCAAAAAGAAAGTATTTGAGGTCTTGGTTATGAAAGAGAACAACAGAACAAGAAACAAGCAGACAAAACAAGCCCAGTCCCCAAAAAGCGCCTTTGCTTTGCCGCATAATTCGATCAATAGTCTAGGTTACATCGTCCTGGCATTTATGCAGCAGCATATTGCATAATGACGTATGGCGAATTTAGCAAACCCCAAAAGGCCACATAATAAAGATGCCGTGAAAAGGCATTGCCGATGCAAAACATATAGCAAATGCATCTATGGAACGCTAGCAAGATGAAGAAACTTACCGTCAAGCTCGGCCTCAGAATGTTTAGAGGCGTCGTTTTTAACATCTGCGTCGTTGCCTGTTACAACATGAACATACGAATCAGTCATCGATGATCCTGAAATATCCTGAGCGGATATTGTCGGCACCTCCACATTAATCCTTTGCGGACCGGGCTCTTTGGTTGTGGCTGCGCTTTGCTCAGACACCTGCTCGTCTATCGCATGATCCGGCCGAATATGCGTGACTACAACTGGCTCTTCTTCGTTTACAAACGCGCTTGGGGTAATCACATAACTCCGAGATATACTGTCTTCTGGGTTTCCAGCCACCAAATGCTTTGCTGACATGTACTCAAAATCATCTCCGCTCTCGCTTCTTTGTTTATCGGCGTATGCAGCAGAAGACTGCGTGATCTCGCTTGATTCAAGCGAATGCAATTCATCGTCAACAGGCGGACCTGCATTCCTGATAGCCGAGCGATACATACTATCGTCAAGGCTGTTCAACAAGAGCTCCGTTTGGGAATCTTCCATATTTACAGAACGCTGTGCACTGCTATTTGATGGACTAGCGTCAACGTCCAAATCCTCGGTTTCTGCTATCTTGGTTGACAGATCCGATGGCTCGCCACGCTTGATTGTCCCACCTAATGTTTGAGGAGGCTCTACAGACAAATGGGCTTCTGGATTCCGGGCCTCACCTTCGTTTTCCTTTGGTGCTTTCAGATACAGGTCATCAAGCTGATCTTCAGTGGATACTGACTCTCCCTCACTTCCAGAAGAGATCGCCACATTATACTTGTCGGAAGGGGTTATTTCAGATTTCTCAAGTGATTCAGCTTGGGGAATATGGGCAAAGCTGTCGTCATTATCCTCTACATGCGTTTCAGTCTCTGTTTGCAATTCCTTCTCTTTTGGTGTGACTTCAGCATTGGTTTCTGTGGGTTCTACGTCGTGGCCACCTTTAGATCCTGTGTCCAAAAGGCTAGCAGCATGGTTGTCTGATGTTGTCAAATCGTTTGACTCTAAAGTATCAGATACACCTTCGCCTTCATCATGAACGACAGCGGTCGTAGTAGCATCAACTACAGCTGCAGCAGTAGTGGTTGTTTCTGGTACCGGTTCAGGCACTGGAGTAGAGGCAGGTGTGGCGTCTTTGCTGTTATTTGAGCTGCCTTTTCTGCTTCTGCTTTTTTTATGGCTACTGCTTCGCTTTCTTCCCATGACTCGCCCGTGCTTGGATCACAAAATAATGAAATATAATATTATAAAGAATTAGTTGGAATTGTTGATAATAAACAAAAAAATAAAGGAGCTACGAGCGGAAGGAATGTGTAAAGATCAATGATGGCTCTTTCGGCAACATATATTGATAAGTTTACGGTTGGAAAATTTTTTTGCTGATTGCCTGCAAAACCTTGAGCAAGGCCATAGATAATCGCTCAATTGACTCGAGCTGCAGAATCATTTCAACAGCTCAAGAAGCGACATTGCTTCCTTTTCTTCCCATCAATTGACTGGACATCTTTGTTTATTTATTTTTAATTGTTCTGCTCTTCCAACTTTAGTTATTGTTCTATATTGTACTTCTCAAAGGAAGCAGCACATGAACGGAATGGAGTCTGAAAATGACGACTTTTTCAGCGAACTTTGCGCACTTAGACGGCAGTTTGGCATGTCCAAGCACATTCCATTTAACAACAACAAGTCACCACAAGAGCATAGCGAGTACAAGTCAGCGGAAACCGTCAATAACACCGACCAAAGCCTGAAGCAGGGAAGAAAACGAACAACCGTACTCTCAACCGATTCTTCAGAAAGAGAGTCCAAGCGTTGCAACAGCTCGAAAGCAAACGGTATTGTTTCCCATATAATTGCCGACCCATCTAAGAGCTCCCACTCCTTGGGCTCTGTATCTCCAGGCGAGATTGCAGCACTGCTGTCGTCAAGACAACAGAAACGAAAGATGGGCAGCCGATCGGCAAGTAAACGAAGGAGCAGTGGAATACCGCCTAGAACACCCGAGTCACGTATAGCTAGTCCACAGGCTCTACTGTTGACGCAGAACTCAACACCTATATCAATGTCAACACCAACAAAAAAGCCAGTAGTTTTAACCCCGCAAATAGCGGCTAAGGAAGGCGATACGCCCACTACTACCAGTACATCGCCATCATCAGCTTCATCCTCAGTATTCAATATGCGCCGCTTCTGGTCAAAAGGAAACACCGCAACCCCAATGTACACCACCCCTACTGGACAGCGTCATTGCTCATTGCCAGCGGACAAAAGTAAGGAGTCTTCCTCTGGCGAATTCAAAGGTCTTCTGGCCTTTAGACTAGATTCACCCAAAGAAGCTGGCAACAAAGCCAATAATGGTTTTGGTCTGCTGGGCAGTGTCGAGGAGGCGTTGATTACAGAGGCCGATCTTGAAGCGTCCAGACGCAAGCTTGGCGAAGAATACGCTCTGACGCAGCAACAGATTATCCGCGATATCAGAGACAGACTAATGGGATTTGCATGCTCTTCTTTTATGTTTTTGGATGCCACAGAGTGGCGCGAGTCAGTGTCTCTTCTCTGCCAGTTCTACACACTTGGTCATGGCAGATTTGCATTTGCAAAGCAGGGAATTATGTGGGAAGGACATATGCTTGGTCCAATTGCATCAGTTCTGCAAGAACCCGACAGCATCGGTCGCAGAAACAGTACTAACAACGACAGCGATGCGACTACAGTTGCATCCCTGCTTTTTCCGTGGAATAGGGTGACTCTTCTTAGAAGAAAGGATATAGACGATGGATGCTTTGTAATGGCAACCGTGGATGACGACCTTGGTGTTGCATTCAAGATGGGCGATCAAGCCCATGTTTCCTCCTCGGAAATCGACACAGTGGTTGCCCGCATGGGCGTATTTCTGTCAGACGCACTGCGGAGTGAAAACATACGCCGATTCCACGAGCCATCATCCACATTAGTCTCGCCACAACCAGCAGAAGTAGCAAGCAGCAGATATCCAAATACAAACTCAAACAGCTTTAAAGGCACAGATGTTATCCGATCTGCGCTGGAGTTTGCTAAAACACACGACAAGCGTTTTATCGGCCTCGATATCTCCGCATTGTTGAGTAAAAAGGAGTTTATGACTGATGCCATATCCTCTGCGCTCGAGTTTAGTCTGGCCTTGGCCACAAGGGCAGATTCATTAGCGCATTCAATATCCGGACTAAATAGCTTAGTTGATGACCCTGGAACAGAAACGTTGCCTGGTACCTGTACGCTTTGCTATGCTGAAGCCGAGTCCGTTGTCTTTCAGCCATGCAACCACAAAGTCTGCAAGTCCTGCTTTTCACATTTGCGTGAAATGTATCCATCGTCGTCGCAGCAGGCAAACGGCGACTGTAGCAGTGACACAGCTTGCATCTGTCCTTGGGACCGCACTGGAATCGACTCTTGGTTCTATGCCTAAGCTCCATTCTTTCTTTTTTCATTGCCTTTTCAATCTGTAAATCTCACACATAGTGCCAACGCCAGCACAATAAGAACATCTAATTGCTAGAACGAACAGCAGCCTACTTGGATGTGTTTATTTAAAAGTTCTCGGCAATAACACTCTTTGTGCTCTGAAACCCACTATCGCTCAAAGTTACTTCACATTGAGCCCTGGATGCCCATGGCGAAAAGTCGTTTTCGATCCATCTTCTGGTCCGAAGTAGATGGCTCAGCAGTTGCTGCGGATGCTGATCGGAAACCGATTGATTACAACTTGTTTGGCCGTGGTCTTCTGAGCCCTCTGGTTGTCTAAGATCGCTTGGCGCAAGCCCTCGGCGCTGGTACATCATGATGCGAGCGTCTATGATATTGGCCCACAGTGCACCCAATGCTGGCGCCTTTTTGCTTCTTGTCAAAATAGCAAACTCGTCATCCACGTCCAATAGCGACATATCAGTGTCTTGCCTCGAATCCCCTTCGTCGCTGCTTGACAACCGACCATGTGTTCTTGCCAGCGAGGCTGGGCCATGGTTGATAGAATCCTTGATAGGATCAGCGATAATATCCTTTACCTGGTTGACACAGATAAACGCACACTGGTACTTGTCAGCCCATTGCTTGAACCGCGCGCCCATCGACGTCAGATGCGTAGTCCGCTCAATATAAAAGCCCTTTGTGCCTGCGTGTCCGTCCTCGCTAGAATCCATGTTGAATCGTAAATGCGCGGCAATCGAGTCCACTACAACAAGGCGGATTCGTCCTGATGACAAGATAGCCGGCACCTTGTAGTCGAGGGCATGGAACATGGTTTCCATACTTTCAAACTCTGCCACCTGGACCTTGCGCAATAGTTCGTCAACACTAAACGATTGGGCATACTGTTCTCCACACACTCGCTGCACAAATGGAAGCACCATGGTCTCTAATCTGCTCACTGGGAATGCACCCTCAGTTGATATGTAGATGACCTCCCCGTCTGCACCGCCAAACCGTCTAGGCAGCTGTGCCGCTATTGCTAGCTGTATGCAGAGCTGTGTTTTCCCTGCTGCTCCTTCGCCCACAATCTCCACTATATTGCCAAGCCGGATGCCACCACCAAGGCATCTATCGATATACTTGTCACCGGTGCTTATCCATCGTTCCTTTTCTTTTAGATCCAAAGCAAGCCTGTGCCTTTGCTCAACAGGGTAGATCTGGCTGCCAATATATGTCCAGATCTTTTGGCCCTGTTCTTCATCAAGGCCGCTTAGTCGCAAAAACTCAGTGTACGGCACGAGCATACACTGGTAGGGCTCGTCACATCCGACTACAAAATGAACGATAGCAGAAACAGCGGCACAGAATAGCCGTATGTTCAAAGGTTAGTCTTATTGCACAGCTCTGCTAGTAGTCCACCAGTCCTATATCCCCTGCGCATTATTATTTTGCTTGCCTTTGGCCAGGCACTTTGCCAGAGTGTCTGCTATGTCAACGTTGTGGTCAGGCGACGTATTCATCACTGTGCAAAAGCTTTTGCTAGGGTAAAATACAAGAAAATAAAAAGTACAAAGGTAAAGAAGCTCTAAAACACTTTTCGAAACGTGGGCTTTCTCAAGACGAAAAAAAAAAAAAAACAACAATGCGCAGCCTAATTAGTCGTTACCAAAAAAGTTTTCTATATTTTCGCTTTTTGATTTTTGCTTTTCCTCGTTTTGTTCTGTGCTTTTCAATCAAACACCTGCTGTCTGCATTTACACTTTTTTTAGTTTACTTGTTAAGAATGAGCGACGGAACGGGGAAACTTGTGCAGCCCCTTTCGGCTGGCAAGCGCGACAGCAAGACGTATGGAAATTACTTACAGCAGTCGCGCGAGTCGCTTGAAAGTTCATTAGCAAAATTTAAAGAGTACAAGGCCGAGTACAAGTCGTTGCAAAAAACGCTGGTTGAGCTTCCGGACGAAATAGAATACCAAGCGATGGTACCTGTTGGTCCGTTGGCGTTTTTCCCCGGAAAAATCGTACATACAAACGAGATACTGGTATTGCTTGGCGACAACTGGTTTGTTGACAGATCAGCCAAACAGGCAGCTGAGATAGCCAGGCGTAGAGAGGAGTATATTGATGACAGAATTGCCGTAGTCAGAAAGGAGCTTCAAGGGATGTATAAAAGAGAAGATATAATGGACAAAAAGTCAAAGGATCCAGTTACGCAGTTGGTTCAAGGAGACCTTCCGGAGAAGATGTATAACGACGATGGCGATGAGATTGTTGACATCAAAGAAGAACTTGGTTCTGGGCAGCTCCCTTTGTTTAGCGAAGAGGAAAGCGACCGTGCCAATAACAAAAAGGTTCAGAAAGGTGGGAGTGGAAAGGTGCAAGTCGCTGTTTCCGACACGCTACACGCCAAACGCATGCGTGCCATTGATCAGCTGGAAAGAAGTCGTTCTTCCATGGGTAGTGATAACACCGACTACTCCAAGCTAAGTACCAAGCAGCGTGAGATCCTCGAAATTCTAGATCAGATTGGCTCAGACGAAGAGGAGGGAATCCACTACGAAAAAGAAGCTGATGATAAGAATGAGCTCGATTATTCTGCAGAAGAAAGCAACGAAGGGGATGCCTTTTCAGATGAGGACCGTGCCAACGCCGCTTGCGACGACGACGACGACGATTACAATGGCAGCCCTAATGTTGTTGACAATGACACGGATGATAGTGTGCTTAAATTCCGCGTTATCGAAAGACGAGTCTCTTCGTCTACTTCTTTGCCGCGCTCATCCGAATCACCAAAGAGCATTCTTAAGCCCTCTACTCCGATTTCGATGTTTAAAGATAGAAGACAAGCGGCGTCAACAGCAGGCGACTCTAGTGGCAGCGGGATTAAGAGGCTAAAGTCTGTTAGCTTTAATGCAGTTGCTGAAGCGTACACACAACCAAACACCGAGCTTCTAGACGAAAACAACATTGACGAAGATGTTAGCAGAGTCGCAGATCTGATGAACGTGCTTTCAACAAGATCGTCCGTTTTGTCGCGTTCGTCGGGATCCTCTGCTGATCGACTCCCAAAGATATCTGTGATAAACGAGGTTAGTGCTGAGGAGGAGAGAGAGGAAGAGGAGACCGCAAAGCCCTCTAGTTTGGGAGAACTAAGGGCTAGAGGCACAACCACAGCCTCTTCGAGCCCATACAAGTTCAAGCCTAACACGGCTGCCTTGTCAGGCGTGCGATCTGGGAGAGCATCATCTTCTACATTGGACAGTGGACCTCATGCTTCAGTTAGAGCTGCTATGCCAAGCAAAGCTGCTTCGCCAAAGACTGCAGTAGGAAATAACCCGATGAAGACTAGAGTGGTTGAACGATCCTCGGCCATTGATGAAAATGTGAATATGCTGGATGTTGTGGACGAAGAGATACATGCTCGCGAGATAGCTCAGGCATATAACCGTATGCGCTTTGCCAAAATGTCAGCAGGGAAACTCGATGGAGCGGCAGACATTGCAGAGCGCGTGCTCAGCGAAATCCCTGGTATAACACTTGTTGACGGGAAAGGCGGTGACGAGGAGAATATCAGTTCGGGCCAGAAGAATCCCGATGATGGCTACGAGAGGATTGAGCTTCCAAGCGACCCCTCTCCATACAGCAGCACGAGTAGCCGTCCTCCAGAAGTCATTCATAAGCCCAGACCAAAGGCCTCTGCAACCACCTTGCCAACCCCGACGGAAGAAGCAATTCAAGTCAACGACAGCGGGTCTATATCAGACCAAAAGCATCAAGCCAAGCCAAAAATGTCTCGCTTCAAGGCACAGCGTCTTGGTCTTGAATAATCCAACTTGGTATGGTTTTATTTGGGCTCGAGAAAGCCAGAACCACAATGTTTCCTTTGCACGCATTTCACCGTTTGAAAAAGAGAATAATTCTCGTGTTAACTGACATAGCAGCAGATATGCACTTTGATGGGCGGTGACATGGATCATTGTGCGATCTGTTACCTGGCATAAGTCTGTTCTTTATTACGATATAGAGGATGTCAAGTATTATTATCCACAATAGGGAACAAATAAAGCCTTATAAAAATATCTAGGTTGAAGCAACCTTGTTGTGCTGACCAGCTGCGGCACCTCCAGCACCAGCGGAGTTGTTGTAGCAACGCTGACACAGAACGTGCAGACCAGCAGATCCGCTTTTCGAAGCAGCCGAAAGATCGAGTCCTGGTGATGCTGGCCACCAAATTGGGGAGAATGTAGTGGTGCACCGTATGCAGGACGGTTCATCGTCTGAACCAGACCAAGCAACCGCAGGTCTTTTTACAATGTCTTCGACCGAATCAGATTGGTCGTTAGTAGAGAGGTTCTGAATAGATCCTGCATCAGAGCCATTACCAACGGACTTTAATAGCACAGAAGGGGAAGTGCCTCTTGCTTTGGCATTCAACGCCACCTCAGCACTAGTTCCACCCGCCCGCACTGCGGCTGCTGCAGAGGCCATGTTTTGAGAGCCAAGGGCCGCAATTGACCGTGGGCTCTTCACGCCGCGTGCATGCAGCATTGCTCCACGGAACTGCATCTTTGCTGGAGCTAGCTTTGACGCAATGACAAGAGACATTGCTATATTGCCCTCACTGTCAGTCGCATCAAGCCCAATGGTGTTCTTGCCTTTGGTATGTGCATGTTTCGCGCACCTGAGCACGATGTTTATCTGTACCTTGCTCTTGATCGATTCGGGAATGCTTTTCAAAACCTTGCTAGAGCTGAGCGCCGGCTCGTCGAACTGGCCTTCCAGAATCGCTCGAGATGCCTGCGGGGAATCGCGGCCATCCGATGCCCCAATGCGCGCACAAAACGCATGCACGCCCTCTCCACAGCCCGCTTCAGCACATTTTATCGCAGCTCCGTCAGTCTTGGTACATACGGAGCAGCGCCGCATCCACATATCCTTTGAAAGGGCCATCACACCATCGACAACCACATTGCTATGTGCGTAGAGAAGCTTGCTCTGTTTAAGTGCCAGCGCGCATAGTGGATGTACCCAGTTGTTCCCCGATGTCCGCCACATCAACTGACGCGGACGATCGGAAGGAGTCGACGTTGACGGATTTGCCACGTCGGCTTCCTTGTTGCACAAAACACACGTATAGTCAAGAGAAATTGTGGGGTTGTTGATGTTTGTGCATATGCCGCATCTCCAACGTTTTGGGTGAAGCCTTACGTCTTCTGGATATCCAGAGCACTCAAAGTGGACGCAGACGCCGCAGTCTTGACACATAAGAAGCGGCTGGGCGCTTCCAGGGCCCGATACCGTAGGCAGTCTACAAACATCACACGGTGAAAGTGGCCAGTGGTCAGCACCCTTGATTTTAGGGAATATCCCAGCAATCGCGTATTTCGGGCGGATGCCGGACTTCCGACTCTCCTCTTGGGATGTGCTTGATCGGGGGTTTGAGTCATGGCTAGAACGTGCTAATGACTGCTGGTGATGCTGCTGCGGCTGCTGGCGCTGCGCCTGTGGCTGTTGCTGTGGCTGCTGCTTCCGACCGCTAATGTACTCTTGATCAGGCATGGCAGCATAGCGGAGCCAGTAGTCACGGCAGTCATTGCAGATAACACGTCTGGCTCCGGAATACTTGGCACTTCTGGTGTTGTGTGCTGTAAACTCCAATGGAGCCGGATACCAACGTGATGCCCGGTCGCGCGCACAGTTGAGGCAGCGGAGCGGTTTATCCTGGCTATCATTAGATTGTCTTGAGTGGTCACGGGTTGCCATTCCAGATGTGCGTGGAGAGCTGGCAGGTGTGTTGCTTCTGCTCACGCCTGCATCAGAGGCGACCTCAACATGGATGTTGACAGCGCTCTCACCCTGCCCAAGGTTCGGACGCCGTTGTCCAGAACGAGTGTTGTTGTCATGCGCCTCAAGCACCTGCTTTCCAAGGCTAGTCGGCCGTATCAGATAGTAGTGTAGTGTAACCGCACGTCGCGTGTTTTCGGGCATGTTATTGTGGATTGATTGAAGATTGGATCCATACTCGCGCAAGAGGTCGTTGAATCTTGCCAATCCCTCCTCGGTCCAGTAATCACCAGGCTCTCTCTGTCGGATGTATCCCTCTGGACACTCTGGAATAGAGATCAACGCCTCCTCGACATCGTATCCATGCAGCACCAAGCCATGCAGTGCAGCATCCTGACAATCAAGCAATGTGAAATCGTGGATATTGCTAAAGTGTCTGCGTAAGAACGGCACAATCGCATTAATGTACATTTCCAGCTCCTCGTCTGGGAGAAATGATGGCTGCCTGAAAAACAGCTGCTCGTCGTGATTGCCACGTCGCACCTCAATCTCGTCCCACATAGCATCCATCTGGTCGGCACTCTTGCTATGCCAGCGAGTAGTTCCGCCGCCGCCGCCACTAATAACACCACTGCTTGACCACCCGCCTCCAGAGCTGTCCTTTCCGCGGTTGCCATTTTGGGCCATGGTCCCATTTGTGATAGGGGTGGAGTGTCCGTTCTGCCCTTGTATACCCCCAAAGTAGCTTTGGCGGAGCACGCTTGGTTTAGCATTAGCAACGTCCTGGCCTCCTCCAGCCATCGCGGTGTGCTGGCCAAGCAAGTAGTTGTCAAGCTCGGGTCCACTAGGCGAGACCATGTCTGGCACAATTGCTTGATATTTTGGCCCAATACGGCTAACAGCACGTGGATAGATCCGCTCGTCGTCGTGCAAAACATCGTCAATGTTTGTATTGATCCCAAAGTAACGGAATGGCCATAGACCGCGGTTTTTAGGCCGAGGGACCACACTTCCAGTGCTATCGCCGCTATGTCTGCTGTCCCCATGAGATAGCTTTAGCCGTTTGCTTCCAGAGCGGGATTCGGTGTCGGATGTTGCTGCAGATGCCGCTACTCCTGAGGGTGTTACCACCCCCGTAGCGACAGATGAGCGTAGTGCAATGGCAAACTCGTCGCTGGACGAGCTGCGTGTGGTACGCTTACGATCTCCTGGTTCCAGCACACCCGTCATGGCACTGGATGACTCGTCAACCGACTTTTCCCGCTGCTCTAACTTGCGTCGCATACATGCTGCACATTGCCAGGTGTATCCTTTTGCAGGCTTTCTTGAAAGCGGGGGGTCTAGACACTGCATGTGGTAATGTTTCTCGCACAGCGAGCACTTTAGGGACTCGCTAATACTGCACCACTTTGCGCATATTGTGCAAGCGCGTCTGGTGTTCACGAGATCAGCTATCTTTTGGGACTCGGCAAAAATAAACTCATATGTGTCGTGAAGCTTTTGCAAAACCTCTTGCGGCGCATTGCGTATCTGAGCCACGGGTATTATATCGTAAAGACGAGTGCTGTAGCGGTCAAAGAGCTGGGCATAGTAGTAGTGATCTGGCTTGGATTTCCACGCACTAACATCGGCTATTTCCGAAGTGTGGCGAACGTTGCACTTGCCTTTGATTGCCGAGACAGGGTTGACATCTGAGTGCATTGTTGCCACCAGAAGACGAGAGTCCTTTGCACGAACACGAGTGACAGGCAGATCCCGCGGCCGCTGGAACCAGGCAAGCCGTGCGCGTAGCTGGGCACCATTTGTCGGCGTTGGTGGTGGAGTGGGAGTGGCTTCCTTTTTGCTGCTGGACAAGGCCATCTTTGGCTGGCGCACGCGTGACACGTACACAAACTCCATGACACGGCCAATGTAGTACGGCTCCTCGATGTACTCGGGCTGCATATAGACATAGTCTAAGGGGGAGTGGCAATGGATGCATATGCAAAAGGCGATGATATTTTTGTCAGTTAGTAAACAACGAATGCTAGACGGTACTTCCCATTTACTCACGTGGCTTGAATGTAGAAAACCTGGCCAATGGGGACGTGTGTTTTTCAAATAAAAAGGAGGCACTTTTTCTGATATAAACAGCAAATGTCTTACGCGTTTTCTAATAGGTCCAGGCCTTTTGGAAGAAAAGGTCACAATGTCTCAAGCACTGCATTTTCCCTCTGCTTTGCCAGATAATACTGTAAAATTGGCTGGCACCGGTTTCAAGGAAGCGAAAACATCTCGTCGCAAGCTCTGAAAAGAGTACGGACGAGAGGGGATATGTGCAACAATCATGGGGGAATGTAGCTCTGTTATCGCGTACACATGCAGACACGCAACAAACAGAAAGTTAAGCTGCAAAATGCCTAGAGCATCAAGCAGCATGGCTCGCTCAAGGCCGAGGAGCAAAAGAAAAGAGAAGATGGAGAGATAAAGGGACAATTATACTAAAAAAAAGAAATAGGCGTGCGACTAAAAAAGGGGGAGATGGATGGCACTTTGGTCGTAAGTCGCACACACATCCACAAAACAGAACAATCCAGACTGGATGTACCTACAAAGGAAGAAGAACGAGCAGAACGGACCTGGTTCTCGCTTTGCCTAGCACAGCCATCTTGTGTTTAAGAGAGAGGGAGGATCTAACAAATTCAAAACAAAGAGAAAAATGAATGAAAGGACGCTCGGGATTTCCCCCAAGCCAAAACAGAGTGGAAAAATAAAGCATAAATACGACAAAATTTTGTCATCTCCTTGCTTTTTCTTTTGCTATCAAGCACCTAGAGACAGCGTATGCATTTGTCTGATTTTTTAGATGTTTGCAAGCTTTCCTTTGTCGTGCTATATCATATGGCTAGAGCTACATGTCTGGGCAAAATAAATGCTGTCTCTCGCACTCTAGGAGGGAAAAGTACACGCAAAAAGGGCCTTGAAAGCAAAGAATCGTTGGAATTCTAAAGCGAGGACAGATATGCAACAACAGTGACATTCTAGACACGCAGCGCACACATTGGATGGGCCATGTATCTCAAAATTCTGGCTTTGTACAATGATATATGGCACTGAAAGGAGTGAACAGATAGTTAGAAATACATGAACACAAAGAAAATTGTTTAAGAGCTTACCATCTATGGATACAGTGATTCCGCCAGCAATAGTTATGCTGCTAGGCGGCTGAGGAAGTGAACTGTCCGAATTCGGCAATTGAACTAGCTTGGGCATTTCAAATATAGAGAGAAAATATTTGAAATAATAGAGTGGTTAAAAATAGTATGCTGTCTATAAACCGCAGGAAAAGGAAAGAAAAAGGATGCCGTTGCGGTCTACAATAGTAATAATTTTTAGGTTTAAGAAAAGTAGAAGCAGAAAAGGAGGGAAGGATGGAAGTAAAGCATGTAGGATATAATAAAAATGAAAGGAAGGAAAAATAGAGGTGATAGAACGCGCACCTCGATGCCCTTGTGTTAATATTGGCAGCTGTGGTGAATTTAAAAAATAAATAAAAATAAAAATGAAGGCGGCTAGATAAAAGAAAGACAAAAATGGAAAATTATAAGGAAAAGGTGGAAAAGACCCAAAGTACGTAATATAAAGAAAAATAAAGCACAAATGCTAGCGAGATGTGTAGAGCTTATTGTTTGAAGCTTGAGCCATCCAAAAGCAAGAAAAATACAAAAAGCAAATGAGTGGATGAGATGTCAGAAGGGAGGCAAAAAAGAAAAAGAAGACAGAAGGGCTTGTGTCTGCCCCTTCATGCCAGAAATAAAAAAATCGCTACCCATCCCCAGAAAAAAAAAACAAAAATGTGCAAAGTTGCCTTCCCATTAGATGACCGAAGTTGGGCTTGCCTTTTTCTTCCAAGGACAAAACGGTATCTGAGATTTGCCAGCTGAGGTGTAGTTTTTTTTGGTCGTTTTTATATTAGACAAAACCGCATTTCACCATCCACAACCAACATCATCAGCAGCTGACTTTTACCGTTCCAGTTGCTAGACTAGGTCTATCGTTAGTGTTTTCAGCATTGGATGGCTGACTGCAGTATCACTGATACGAAAGCAGTGCGTTTTCTGTTGTTTATCATCTGGTATTGCTACCTTATGATGGAGCATATTTGCAAGACAATCTATTGGGAGAAAGCAATGATAATGTAGTGGTGTATATCGTTGCTTGAGACTAGTATTTTTTTGCATTTGAGCTCTGCTATATCCGCCAAAATCATTCCACGTAGATTTTGCGATGCTAGCTTTTCCGCAAATGGAATCCTTCGATAAAATTAAACATCTCTCATACTGTTTTTTTCAGCAGAGGAATAACGTGATTCATGAAGCGCCTGGATAATCAGGTCTCTTGCAATTTGTGGTGGAGACATTCCAGGATGCAAGAAACAAAAGAAAGGTGCTGCTTCTGGCTCTTACAATTTTCCTTGATTATTATTTCTATTAACCAAGCGGAATTTACACATTTTATTTTGGCTGCTCGTTCTTGAAGCTAAGAATGGACATCCCTCTTTATCTCATTTTTGCCTCTTTCCTTTATTTTTTTTTGAACAGACAGTAAAATCTTTGAGGCATGAGAACACCATCCCCAAGTTCTTCAAGAACATCTTGTTTTTTTTCCATGGCCATATCTTGTACATTTTCGCAGATAATCTGATTTTGCAGATAATTTTCGATATTTGGGATTTCTTTTTTTGGAAGCTACAAGCAAAAGAAAATTGGTGCTTTTGGATTTCGGCGTGCATCAATATAATTTTTATCAAATGGAAAGCACAAAAATAGGTATCATAAAGAAGAGTGGCAAAAAGTTTCCGCAACGGGGAATCGAACCCCGGCCGCGACGGTGAGAGCGTCGAATCCTAGCCACTGGACCATTGCGGATTTAATGCCTAAACAAGCTGGTTGGCAACTTTTATTCTTTACAATTAGAAATATATACAACTGTAAAGACAACTAACCAAAATATGGCAATTACAAGAAATGTTGATACTCAGTTGTTCTATATTCAGCAAAAAGCAAGATACTTTGCTAAACTACATTGCATATCGAATTTAAGATTATCTGTGAACGGACGTATAGTATTTATTTAATTTTAGGACAAAAGACTAACTCTGCGAAGACTTGGAGATGTCAGCAATGATCTGATGGCGAGCACGACGGACAGCGCTTTCAAAGGATGGAATTTGAAAGTAGAGAGCCATACGTGTTATATCCTCATCGGTTATGAGTGGAGGATCATGCTCCAGGAGAGGTAGGCCGCTCTCCAAAGTCCTGTTGTCAAGGCTCTGTCTTTCGCTAGCATCGCTTGCGTCATCGGATGAGGAGCCCTGGCTAGGAACAGTGGACTCGATCGAGCCATATGCAGATTGATAGAACTTGCTTAGCTCGGAATCAAAGATCACCTCGTAGGCCCCACGCTCAAATAGGTGCTGCAGATGTTGGGCACCGTGGCGTGCCTTGTAGTGGGAGTACACGCGGAAGAGATTGTAGAAGAACGGAAAGTTCGGGATCACAGGGACGAGGGTAAACAGCGACGATACTGGCAGCATGTAGCAACAGTACCATATCCACCGTGCGTGATAGGGCTCTTGCTTTGCAATCAGGGCACGCAAGTCGTTCACGACCTCTGTTTCGCTCAGAATGTTTGGTACTACTATATCGACCTTGCTAACCAGCGCACCTTCGCTCTTTGTCGGAATCTCCTTGAGAAAGTACTCCTTGAACGATATCTTGTCCATGAGCGTCTCGCCATATGTGTATATCTTTCCACGCCAGCTGGTTGACGGATAGACGCTCCACTTGCTCCATCTTTCAGACGCCGACGTCGCCCACTTTGTCATTCGTGTCGGGACTGCATTTATCGGCTGACAATGAAAAGCCCACAGTGTTCTCGTGACTGGGATTATAAAAATGCGCATTTGAGCAGACAGGCTGGCTAGGAAGAGGAAGGCAATAGGAAAAGAACGGCAATAAAAGAAGGCTAGGGGGATTCGTTGGACATAAAGATGAAATAAAAAGAAGTAAAGGAGTAGTGAATTCCACTTGTCAAATTCAAGGACTTTTATATTCTTGAACGATACAAAACAAAGCAAAAATGAAAGAATGCCCAGAAAAGAAAAGAAGACAGGGTCAGAGTAACTTGAGCCTCACTGCCACCACCACCACCTTCTACTCGGCTACTTAAGACATGTGTCTACTGCCAACCCCTTCTTGGCTTGGAAGAATGGATGCGGAGAAAGGGAAGAAACGTCAGCACCAGTAACTGGATCCGGCTGTGCTGTATTTTTACAAAAAGACCTGGCAATCACCACCTTATAACCCCCCGAAATGAAAATAGTACATGGCAAGCTCTGCTTACGAGGCTGCCGGGCTCTTCTGCCTTATGGAATTGCTAAACGAGTGGAAAGCGTACAGCGCAAAAGCCAAGGGTGGAATAAATACATTTGGTACAGAAAAATAACACACGCTAAAACTGAGACAATAAAAGGCCAGCTCATTCTAAAAAAAGCCTTGTCTGTGCAGTGCCTCTGGTCTTCATGCGCAGCCACAAGCGTCGGCGAAGAACCAAAATGGCAGCAGCAGCGAGTAATGGCCCGGAAATCCACCAGCTCCTCAGAAGAAGCACAGCCCGCAGCTCCAGCTGCCCCACTCCGAGCGTTGCCAACAGAAAGGCCGACGTTACGAACGCTAGTCCTGTCAGAAGCAGCCCCAGAACAACCAGACCACCTGCAATTTCTGACCACGTAACCAATCCTTCCGTTTCCACTATTGCTGTCGGGTGTGCCGCATACTTTCTCTCCACTTGTGTCTGTTGGATATCTTCCATTGTATTATGCCAAGGTTGCTTGTATGTGTATATTAGATGTAATGCGTGTCTGTGGAATAATGATAATAATATAAGAGAAGGCAAAGAAGAAGACAAAAAAAAAAGCAAAAGCAAGAGAAAAAACAGGGCTAGGACGCCGTGGCAAGAACATCGCACCACACACCCAGAAAGAACAAAAAGGAAGATGGGGCGGAAAGCCAACAAAAACGCATCCCTCAAGTCAGGGGACAAATAAGATGGCAATAGGCTTTAGCTCCACGCTGGCCGCCACTAGCATTATCCAGCGACCTGGCGGCTCTTTGTGAAAAGAGTAAAGCACAGGGAACCCTGTTTTCTGTGAGGTCGCTTGCAAACATCAGACTTCGGTCCATTCACGCACCACGTCCCTGGCTCTGTCAGAAATACTTGGCACAGAGTCCTCTGCTAGAGTCTCTACAATTGTGCACGCACCACTTTGCCAGGCTTTAACGCGACTACTTTCCTCAACGTCTGAGCTGCACACAGCCTTGATGCAGCCAAGAACTGCCTCCACAGCATCCAGAGCTGCTGTTCGCACAGTCACATACTTTCCCTCAGTAGCACATGTTCGGATTGCATCAAGGGTCGCATCAGCGTTCATCCCATCCAGCAGATCCTGAATTTCAGTTATACCAGCTAAACTGTTGCTCGAGACCGCTGCGCTGCAATGTCTGTAGAGTGCTGCAATGCACGCAAGGCTGGCAACGCGCGTGTTCCAGACTCCCGTTTCAGCAACACCGCATAGAACGTGGGATAATGCTGCCGCTTCATCAATTGAAATAAGCCTATCTTTTGGAAGTATAGTCTGAAGCGCTTTAATGACAACGGCAACAAGAAGAAGCTGCTGCGGACGTCTCATTGACCTGTCGGCATCATCGTCCATGCCAACATCCATTGCATTTGCAGACTTTTCGTCGGTAGCCATTCCAGTCCACGCTATATCAATCAGCACGCTGGACGCCTTGTCGTATATATCTATCGGAACTGCCTCGACAAATGAGGTGAAACGTGCTGCCACTTCTCGCCGGTAGCTAATCTCGCCAATTGTCACTTCCTTCAACAGAATCGTGCACACAGTCTGTGGTACAGTTTTCAGAAAGCGTTGCAAAGGGTCTTGGCTGCCATCCTCCATCCATGCCGTTTGCTTGTTGATAATCCGCGCACAAGAGCCACATACCTTCACCAGGGCGCCGATAATATGCTCCTTCCCTGGCCATAAGCGACCCTGCGACGCTCTAATCAGCTCTGGAAGCGTTGTTTGCGCCAGAGCTTCGAGCAGACGTGCTGATTTCGTTGACATCTGGCTACCAAGCTCGGTGATCCGAGATGCACGTTCCACCATCTGAGCCAACTCCACAATTGTCTTGGCGCTCTGGATTCTGTTTGTCCAGCTGTCCGATGCCAGCTGCATTAATGGAAGCCGCAACAGCTCCGCGAGGTTATCCTCATCGCTAACTAATCCAGAGCCAACACCAAGCTTGTATTCCTGCCACGCACTATAAAATGCCTTTCCTATTGTGTCATTGCTGTCCCAGCAACCAAAAGCCACAAAAGAAGCAGTTCCTGGTCCATTCGTATTTTCACAGAGTCTCTCTGGACACCGTTGAGCTAGCTGCTCAAGAACCTGGCCAGACACGCCGCGAACTTCATCTTCATGCTTTTCGAAATACACCTTTTCCAAGTGCTTGAGCAAGTTTCTAAACATCCCCGGAGCAAGCATTGGCGCCATGTACCCGATTGCCGCCGCCCACGCCTGGCGTTGGAGCGCCGAGTTTTCGGCCAAACTCCCACTGATCGCCTTCACCAGCGCCGACGCAAATGGCTTTACAAGCTCTGTCTTTTTTACGCAGAGAATAACGACAGTACGCGCACACCCAGCACGTGTAGGAAGACCAAGCCCATGGCGAATGATGTCTTGAAGCTTTGGAACCAACTCTGCCATGCTCGATGGAGTCAGCTGCTCAAGCGCCATCTCGATGCCTCGCATGATCGGTGATGACTTGACGGCGCTCAGCCGAGCAGACTCAAGATCTTCTTGTGATATGCCTTGTGCGCTGGTGTGGAAAGACATGTAGTTTGCAGCCTGTGACTCCATGTTCGACAACGACTCAAGCAACCGCTCCACAATTATTGGCGCAAATGGTGACAGGTACCTGCCACTCGACTTGCACAGCTTTAGCAAAAGCCCGATGCTAAAGTTTCGTACATCCTCGGCATCGGAAACTGCGCCAACATCGACCAGATACGGAACAACAACCTTGAGCACCGCCTCTGCCTGCTTCTCTTGGCTTGGCTTGGCTTCGTCGTGCGGGGTGCACCAAGCAACCGTTGCGTTTGCCAGCGACTGGCACATCTTTAGACCGGCTTCGCGCACACTTCCCTTAATGTCATCCAGTGTTCTAAACGACATTTGCCAAATCCTCTCCAAATAAGGCACGGCAAGTTCAGAGTCTGTACCCCCAATAGCACCGGAAAGCGCATTGCAGCCGCTCTCGCGCACCTTCCATTCGCGCTGCCCCATGCTTGTCAAGCACTCTTCCATTATTGAGTCCCAGTACTGCTCGACAATACCAACGCCGGACTGTGGTGATGAAAATGAGTCTGACTGGCCTGTCTGAATGCTGCTGCCCGCTGTTCTAGGTCCAAGGAGTGCTTGCCAAATGCTCTTCATGGCATTCTGCGTCTGTGAACTCGGATCAAATGTGTAGCGATACAGTTTAGGGACAATTGTTTTCATGTATGGTTGGATGGCCTCACGCGCCCTCTCAATGATCCTAGCAAATCCATAGGCAGCTCCACACCTGCTGTTCCACATTGCCGTATGCGTTGCAAGCTGCATAAACTGATATACCAAGGATGGGTTTTGCATATCCGAGGCAAGCGAAAGTATCGATTTGTATGTTGTATTAACCGTGTGTCCATCAGGTGTCTGTCCTAGCGATTCTTGTTCGAGAAGAGGCTCATTGGATGCAATTTGATTGTGTAGAAGCTGCTGGGCACTCGTGCTATTATTAGCACCCCTCTGCTGTTGGTTCTGGCGTTGCAGAGGCTTTCCGTCGCCGCGTGTTCCAAACATGGCTATCAGCGAGTACATCATATCTTCTCTCAGACCCGTATCACCCATCTCATACAATAGCCCTAGGGTCTGCGAAGATACCTCTTGCGTCAATTCATTGCGATCCGAAAGCAGCCGAGAGAGACACGCATGTAGCTTCGACAACCAAGGCATAAGATGCTGAATGTTAGGACAGAATCGTGCGAGTGACATAATCCAGATAGCTGCTGCTTGGCGCTCCTGCGTATTTGTGGATACAGACATTTTGGTGGTGATGGCTTCCAGCAGCATATCAACTCCAACCGTATCGGCCTCAATCCCATTTTCACCATATACTAACGCCGGATCAATCGGAAAAATCCAGTTCATTTCCGTTAGTGAACATTTAAACCGCCCGAGCATGATCGCCAACGCTTCACCAATTCTAAAGTGCAGATCAAGTTGTTTTTTAGTGACAGATCCAGATAGGTCGATGAAGAGCTGTGCTATTTCAATTGTCTGTCCAGGATCTCCTAATGAAATTCCTGATAGTGAAGATATAGTAGCCTCCTGCACCTTCGCATTATCTGTTTGTCTGGCCATGACTTTCAACGCCGAAACTGCGCCAGCCATCGATGCTGCCTTGCCAATCTCGCCAATGGCCGAGCACAGAGCAGTTGTAACAAGGGCCTGCGTCTGTATTTTGCTTGACACCCGGATTGCATTGGTAAGGGCCAAGCGCACACGTTCAAGAGCAGATTCTACTTTGCCAAGTCCAAGCTCAACCCACGTTTTGGAAAGTGCTTTTTGTGCAATTGTCAATCCAAGCGATATATGACCAAGTGCTAGAATGGATCCCAGCTTTCTGTTCAATTGCTTTGGGTGTTCTGGCACCTCAGTCTCCCTGAGCAATTCGCTTATAACGGAAACAAGATGGTCGTTCCAAAATCCAGCGTCTGCTGCCAAACCATCTTGGTAGTCTGAAAACAGCTTGACTTCGTAAATGACAGAGAGCGCCTGTGCCGCGAAGAGTTGGACTGCGGGATTGTGAACATCGAGCAACGAGAATACAGCATCTCTCTTATCCAATAGCGATAGCGCAGCACCCCTCGACCCAAAGCTCATAATCTCCACCATGTACATTAGCGACTTTGACAAGATTGTGGAATCGGCTGAGTGTGCTGTAGATATGCAACTAGAGATCGTACGCGTCCATATACTTTCCACAGAAGTAGACGCTACATTTGACTTTGTAAGGGTTCTAAGCGCAAACCGCATGCTTTTCCTCTGGAATTCGGATGACAGTTCGCTGTTGTTATTGATCGAATCGAGTTCAGCTAAATCAACTTCGTGTTGGTCATCTTCAGTCTTGAGCATCGCCATGCCTTTTGCAAGGAGAAGAGATCTACCAAAGTCAAACATGCCACAGACAACAAGCGGTTGGACTTTGGCGGAAGCTAGTGTTATTTGACCAGCAGATGTTTGGCCGTTTGCGCACATCTCTGTGATCTTTCGGGATATAAAACAGATGGCTTCGAGCAGATCAGGTAACATCTTGCCGTGTTCCAAAACCATCGAGGGCTGAATCGTAAGCCCCGACCTTGCTAACAACTGGATCTCTGGCTTTGAATCTGCTAAACCAAGAATGCATAGCCATCTGGCATCCATGTTGGCAAATGGAAACACCGATATTGCATACCTAAGTGCCGTATATCTTGCTTGATGGATTGATGATCCCAACTGCCGTTGCAAGAAATCAAGCAGCTGGGATTGAAGATTGCTAGAAACGCGCTGTGGCTTGTGTGCTGGGAGCATTGCCACCAATGCTTCCTGAATGCTAAGACGCACAGTAGCAGACTCAGTCTCAAAAGCCCCAAACACGGAGTGCAGATGGTCCAGATCCTCGTGGATAAGTGTGGGCACACGTCGTACCAGCGTTCCCCAAGCAACGTAGGATGCACCACGAATGGTATCTGCATTCAGCATTGACAATGTGCCTCCAACGGAAGACTCTGCTAGAACCTGATGGATATTCCTCATTAGCGTAGGCGCGGCGTGCAGCACCTGCTCTTCCGGTGCTTTGTTTAGCGCCCACTGAAGGAATATCATTGCACTCTGGCGTAGCTTTGCCGTCGAGTTAGTGCTAAAAAGACACTCGCTAATAACTTTAATCCACTGGGGGTAAATAGAAACCGCAGTAATCGACCTACTCAAGAATCCCAAGAGTCTAAGCCGAATAGCAGGAGCCACTGGTGATCTCGGTGCTTCAGCACTATCTTTTGTGGCCACAGTTCCAAGGATCATCGTGTTTGCCATATCAACAAAAAGCCGAGACTCACGGTCAATAGGGCGCATACGTTTTAAAGAGTCCTTGCCATAATCAGCGACCTTTTGAAAGTACGGATCGGCACTAGCACAGAGAAGCGCCATAAACCGACGTTCGTGCAGCTGATCTGATGCTTCTGTTGGAAATGCTTGCTCGGAGCCTACAATGCGTACCATATTGAGCTTCAGCGTTTGTAATGCGTCTTTATCTGATATCCACGACGCTTTGCCATTGTTAGTTACTAGTGCCTGCCTTTCGGCGTTCAAGCCGGCTGCAATGGGAATTGTCTCCGGATCCTGAGCTTGTTGTACAGGATTGACCATAAACAAGTCTTTTGCGCAAGCAAGCAGTGTCTCGGCAGCATGCGGCAAACGTGTAAAATCAAACCCTTTTAACTGAGTGTCGTCTAGTACACCGCAACGCATCACCGCGGTCAGTAGTGCTGTGGTGAGTGGAGTCTGCTGCGTTTTAGATCTGCTGTCCATTCCGCCAAGCAGATGTGGGATTGCTGTTACTAAGCTCTGAGTATCGGCATTTGTAACTGCCATTGTAATATACATTAATCTAAAGCTCTGCGAAAACCCTGTCGATTCTTTTGCTAATGTACTCTCGACCAGCGTTTCGAAAGGCAGCGTGATATGAGGATGACCTTTGAGCTTTTTGTTGATTTGCCCAAGAAGTCCAATTATCTACAATGGTGAACATAACAAAGAAACAAAAGCAAACCCGCTGAGCAGTCAGACGCATGTTAACAAAATATCACCTGCCTTCGTTTTCCATGTGCAGGCCAAACAAGCCTAGCAAAGCGAGAGTGAGAATGGGAAACGGAGACTTACTTTTGTCCGCACTGCAGCACTGGCAATATCAAGCTTGTCTAAAAGAGGCACAAGCAGCAGCGTAACAAGCTTTTGCATTTGCTCGTCCGAATTGACCAGCGCAAACTTTAGCTGAAGACCTTCGATAAGTTCTACATACAAAACACACATATACACGCATACAGTATTGCATTAGCTATTTTGAATCCCTTGGGGAAGAGAGTAGTCCACACACTATGCTGCTGCTATTCACGTTCTGCATACCCAAGTCTGCCGAATCAGTCATTGTATGTTCTGTTTTTGAATTGTGTTCAAGAGAATTAGATATAGCTAGGTTTATGGAAAGTAATCAAAGTAGAAAAAGAAGTGAAGATGCGTCTTTTCCAAAAAAAAAAAAAACATTGTTGTGTGCTTGAGATTGTAATGATTACGTGGCCCTGGGGGAGCTTGGCAAATTGATTCTTTGCATATTTGTCATCCTCGCTAATTAGACCCAGTTACATGTGAGGCGTTTGTTTTTACAGATGCAGAGTTGCTACCAACGCATTCTATATTGATGTTGATAAACGACTATCATCGCCACTTTCTTAATAATGCGACAGCAGTCGTCAACTGCGGCTCGGCTAAACACCAAGGCAATTGGTGCTATTGAGCAGATAGTGCCACCGAGATTCTCGGCAGTAAGCTGTATTTCAAAAAATTACATCGTCCAACAACACGCCTCTCCACTGCCATGTCTGTCGCAGCTGCTTACTTGAGGCTCCGTTTTTGGTGCTGGGTTAGACACATACACTGTTTTTGATAAACGGATGGCTGAGAATATTATTAGGGTCTCTGGATACCAGTCGACCTTAGCACATGATAGGTTGGGGTCTCTTGCTGAAGCCAACTAATCCATTAAGAAACTTTGTCACTCGCGAAATGAAACACAAAAACGATGACGCACAAACACAGCCTGACTTGCTAAATGTAGCCATCATGTGGTCCCCCGCTTTATTGAGCAGTCCACGATTCAAAATCTCGAATCACGAATGTCACATGGTTTCCTTTTTGAATAGATACATTATTTCATACGTTGAAAGAAAAAAGGGAAAATGAATAAATGAACATAAATAACAAATTAGCTGGTAGCCTTTGGCCTGCATTTTCTTGCCGAAGTAGTGACGGATTTTTCAATGTTATCAGTGGCGGCCTTAACAGCAACGACGGCAGCGGCAGCAACGTGGGTGGGAGTCGGAGTGCTGGCCTTGGCGGTAACAGTAGCTGACGCTGTTTTTGCTGGAGTGGTCGTTGGCTTGTTCTCAGGAAGCGTAGTAACCTGGGCAATCAGTTCCTTAGCTTTGCTGTCTAATCCATTAGAGTAAGTGTTCGGAGGGTCGCCCTGCTTGAGGATTACATCCATGGCAGCAGTCTTGACAACGTGTGAAGAATCCTTGATCTGCATGTCAAAGCAGGTGCTGTACCATTCCCCAACAGGATTCCCGTTATAGTACCAAAACCAGACAAAGTGATACGTTTTCCCAGGGACCAGGTTCTTGGGGACTACCCAGGAGCCAAGGCACGAGGTGTTAGGCTGTGAAGGGACAAAGCAATTCTGGTCGGTCGCATATTTAAGAGTCGCAGCAACAGGTGCGGTTGTTCTTTCGCTAACATCGGTAAACTCCTTGGACGAATCCGCGTAATAAAGGATTTGGACCTTTGTAGGGCTTGCGTTGTTCAAATGTCCATTTGCTTCCCATGTAGTGTAAATGGTTTCACCTGGCTGTGCCACAGCCATTGGAAAATTAGCTGTGTAGTCTGATGAGCTCGACTGCTGCTTTGGGTTGCACATGATCTGGGTCTTTGGCTGTGCATTGAAAATATATGGATACACGGAATCAATTGCGACTGGGCTATTGCGGCCTGGATATCCCCTTGAGTAGCCCAAACATGCTTTGTTGTAGGGGTCGTATTTGACACAGTCTATCCAACTGTGAGCCAGCACAGACGCGGATAGAGATGCAAGAACCATAGCAGCCGATACTGCGACCGTGTAAACAACTCCTCTACCCATTTTTGGATAATCTAATAGAGCAGAAGAATATCTCGAAAAGACAAAAGAATATAGCAAGAAGTACTCCTAATTACAAGTATTTAGATATATTTTAAAAGTACAGCAAGATATAATATGCAATAGTTTGTTTAGGTTGCAAAAGATGTAGGTGGGAGAAAAAAGAAGAGACAAATGTTGTTAGGGTCAAGGCTTAACACATATATATGAATTCTCCTGTTCAACGGGCAAAATTAGTAGACAAAATGTAAAATAAAACATGAACCATATCGGCTAATGTCACAATCAAGAAACGGAAAAGAAAACCACGAGGGCATTATTAATATGAAAAAAACTGGTCAATTGACAAGCAAACGTGTAAATGGATATGGCCACAAGACTTGCGAATTTGAAATATAATTTGACTTTTCAAACACATGGTTAGAACTCATATTCACTATTCAATAAACGCGTGAGTTTGCTATCCTTTTGTAGAATTATAGAGTGTAACAAATTCTATTAACCATGGCTTGTTTGGATTTCCAGGGTAGTTTTTGCACTTCTTTTTCTTTTTCTTTTCTTTTTAAAAAATAAAGCTTAAGCAAAGAATAGGAAATATACGGTGTCCACCGCATGTGCTAACTTTAAAACAAAAGATAAAAAAGACTAGCCAAGCAGCATTTTGCTGGAAAGCCTCTCGTTATATGTGCGAGTAAACACTAGCTGAGTACAGCCGAGTGTGCGTGTGGCAAATGCACCTTCGCAGTATGCAAAGTAGTACTCCCACTTGCGCCGAAAAACACTATCAAATCGTGGAGTACTTGGTTTGATGTGACAAGCAAAGCTTTCAGAAGCTCTCTCGGCCACATCTGTTGTGCCATCAAATTCCGTGATTGAGCTTGCTGACGACTCACATGGAGACCAAGGGGTTTCCGTTTCAACCGCTGTGCCGTTAATTGTTGTTAAAGCAGGCTCACATTCTTTCAGTCTAGGCTGTATGTTTTTTGTCTCAGCGGTATATTTGATTCTGTCATTTCCATGAAGAAACCGGTCGCGCCATGCTCTTAGAGTGCGGGCATAGTGATCAGGAAAGTTTGCTGCGCTTTCCAGCATCAGAAATCCGTCGCTTCCTCTTGTCGCCGCAGCTACCAGAGCCGATACACTAGGGCAATGTCCACCGGGAAATATGTACTTGTTGATAAAGTCGACTGTATGGCGATATTGCTCATATCTTTCCTCGTTCATTGTGCTTGCCTGAAGTACCATTATGCCATGTTGCTCGTTTAGCAGTTTGCTGCACTGCCTAAAGTATACGTCCAGATATTCGTGCCCAACGTGTTCCACCATCTCCAGTGAAATTATCTTGTCAAAGCAGTACTCTGTAGGATCAAGGTTGCGGTAGTCGACAAGCATTATTTCAATGTGCCCCGACATGCCGGCCTGTGCAATCCTGCGCTCGGCAGCCTCCTTCTGCTCAATGCTAAGCGTAATTCCAAGCACGCGGCATCCTGTACGCTCCACTGCACGCATTGCCAGCGACCCCCAGCCGCATCCGAGATCCAGGATATAGTCGTCCTTGCAGACATGCGCCTTGTCAATTAGCATATCCAACTTACGAAGCTGTGCTTTTTCCAGAGTATCGGATGGCTCCTTCCACACGGCACAGGAGTATGTCATTGTCGAGTCAAGAAACATTTCAAAGATCTCGTTCCCCAAATCGTAGTGAGCACTAATGTTTGAAGCTGTGTTGAGCACCGAGTTTATAAAACGGGTGTTAGTCAGGTACATCAGCGAGCTGACTAGGGGAGACGTGAACGAGCTATCGAGCACTGCGCGATTGTAGATATAAAACCTTATAAAATCTACAAGACTGCTAACAGCCACTTCGCCAGCCATGTATGCTTCAGCAAACCCCAGGTCCTGCACAAGCATAAGGCGCACCCAGAACTGCTCGTCAAGCACAGTCAGATGCACGTGTGGGCCACTGTTGCCAGGCTGTCCAAATACCGTTTCCAACCCATTTTCCTTTATCGTCAGCGAACCTGTCGCCGCATTGCTAAGCGATTGGGCTAGTTGTTCGCGTACCAATGGAATGATTAAGGAGGTTGATTTGCCACGCAGGACACAGCCAAGCTTGCTCATGCCAAAGTCAACAGAGGCAAGCATCATTTCCTTGAAAGTTTCGGTAGGACTTGTAAAGGGTGCTTTTTTGCTATCAGCTGCTGTGGCTCTGCATGCCGGCATATTGCCGAAATCTAGCGAGAATATAGACTCCATTATAGTGCGTTCTTAATACCAAAAAAGGGATCAGCCGTTGCTTGGTAATATTGTACGGGTAGAAGAATAGGAAATATAATTGCAATCTTTGCAAACTGGCAAATAATGGATACAAAGTGGAGCTGCTTTATATGCGCGGTGCTTTGAGGAAGTAGATAAGACGGCTGTGTCGAGGGATGCAGCGCTTGGGACCAAGAATAAATCTACAGACCAATTACAACATCAATAACAACACAAAAATACAACAGGACATTGCGTCTTATTCTTATTATCTTGAGTGGCAGCTGAGAATCAAAAGTTCGGCTTGAATGCTCATAATAGCTACTCGTTTATAATATCTGAAATAGCTTTTGTTTCTCGCAATCCTGTGCCGAGATAAGACTTTACTTACAAAAGGACGCAATGGAAGAGGGAACGTAAAAAATACAGGGTGAGATGTCGTTGGACAGAGATTAGCAAGGAAATGAAGGTAAACGACTTTTGGTGAGCTGGTCATTTCTATTATAAGGCTTTTCGGTGGAATAAAAGTGCATTGGTAAACTTTTATACATGTTCCTCAGTTTGTGAGTAAAAGTATAGCCAAGATACAACCAACAACTACAATTGGAAACAACGGTTAATTGATAGTTGAGTGGCGGTGGTTTGTCTCATCCATAGCAATGCTTGGTGATGACAAAGTTGTTTGTCGTTTTTCTTTTAGAAACCTTGAAGTTGCAGCCTTTATTCGCATCTTTCTTTTCCACATATTCTCTTTCTTGCTTCCGAGCCATGGGAGTGCATGAATAATAGACAACCCAGGAAAAGTAAGGGATGGACACGAACGATTATAAGCGGAGAAGGCTTTCATTGCGCGGACAAGCGGAGTGACTTGATAGAATATTGTGCAAGCCAAAAAAAAACATGTGTCTAGAAAGGCTTATTGCATGCTCAGAAAAGTATAAACAGCATTGTTTCTTCTTGAATCTCGTTTGAAAAAATAGTGCAGATCGTCAGAGTACAATTGAGTATGCGTGCAACTCGTGTTGGGAAGAACAAATGAGGCGCTGTGGAAAAAACTGACTGTCAATTTGTTTGGACAAAAAAAGGAAAAACATGTACATGACAAGATGCAAGTATATGTCCAGCACCAGTAGGAATCATTTTCATGTTGTAATGGAAACAGAAAACCTACTTGGCACAACCAGAGCAAGTCCTGCGCAGAGAGCAGAGCGTCATTTCCTTAAAGCGCCTATTTTTATTGTTTCAAAAATATTATTTTCTTGCTACATCTTTGGCAGTGTTTGTGTTCAGCACTGGAAAGCGACAGACGTCATTTATAATGATATTCATTCTTAATCCTATGCCAGACATGGGTATATGTAGAACATTTATTTTTTGACCCCATCTTTGGCTTTCTACCATTTCTATGTTAGAGCATTTCCCAACATTGCTGTATGAGAATCTGAACGCACATACATCCTGTTTGCGTCAGCACAGTTGCACAAAACTAAAAAAAAGACATTGCTAACGACATACAAGAGGCAAAATCGTATTGCATGCTAATTGTGTTTTCTTACACAATTGGTCTTAAAAGATAGTGCAGATTGGGATGTTCTTTATCTACATACAATGAATGCCAAACGCACCTGTACACATTTGCTCACACGCGTCTATCTTTATCACTATCCATTATTTACCCTGCACAGGTACGGATAAAATGTGCTTTATACACAAACGCTTATCAAACAGAGTTGCCGAAATCACGGAAACGGAGTATTCAATGCTTATTCCAAATAATACAAATAGCACGGTGCCGAATCCCGAATACATGCTTTGTCGGTCGTCTGTGCTTGATTTTGCAAACATACTTCAAGTGCTTTTAACAAAACAGTATGGCATATTCAAAGGTTACACAAATGAGTTGTTTTAGTAAAAAGCACAAAATATATGTCTGTAAATGTTGTAATTTTTACAGCAAATTATTCCTACATTCACGTTTGCGGTTAATGTTTTTGCACCTGACGACAGCATATATTGCACAAGACATGTTGGCAACACTTTTGTTAATATTCATGTTTGTCTTTTTTATTGCTGCTGATTTATTGTGCACATATTGCCAAGTGGAATTACATGAAATAAATGATTATTTGCAAAAAAACCAACTGACCAGTGTTTGTCTTGCATGAATTAAGTGTCTGTTAAACATTTTAACACAAAATAAGCCAGTAAAGTAAATAAACATTGGGCAAACATCCAACCATGTATTCACAACAAAATTGTAGGACGTTATACAGTAAAAACAACTTAATTGGCTTGGCACTTGTTTTTGTGCAAATAGCATGCTGTCTGAAAGCCACTTTTAAAATTCCATTCACTGAAAATTAAATTTATAGTAAGCACGATAAGTCAGAATAGTTCTTCCAAATAAAACATGCATGGAAAGCCAATACATGCAATTGCTATCCACACCTGCTCGTGTTGATTGTGACGTCAATGCTTACACAAATTTAGTTTGTGTGCCCAATTTAGAAGCGCTTACAGAATAATAATAATAATAATAATTGATCAACAAAGCATACACGGATACGAGTTGGTAAAAATGGTTACGATTCAGCGATAAGCCTCTTAATGCTTTTATTAGCAAGCATGTTATTTAAGATGTGTAATCCAAACAAATCATCCTTGCCTACTTTAAAATGACTCTGCAACCGATAACTCTAATAACGACATCTTACTTTGCGCATTTAAAACCATCAATTGTCTAGAAATCAATTGTTTGGATATATTTGTTGTGTTAACAATAAAACATGCTAATTGTTAAATAGCAACTGTTGTATTCAGAAACGCTAAAACAATTGAATTTGTAAACCAAATGCTAACTAAAACAGTACTGCGTTGAAATTCAAATTTCTGGACTTGATAAATTGGTAAAAAGCAATAGAAATAAAATTGGGCTTGGTAGTTATTAAGGTTTAGAACATTGAAGAGTAGAATAAGTGTAGCAAAATAATATAATAAACAAGTTATATGAAATTTTCTGTTTTAGAATTGCTTTTTTCAACTAATAGCCTAACATTTCTTCAGTTTTTAATAGCGTGTTATTCGATTTCTATATATTTTTTGTTTTAGTATATCAACTCTAGCAACATCCATTATACACTATTTAATGTGCTTATTTACATTTGTTTTAACAATTGGATGTTATAGATGAAGACCGTAAAACAATGGATCTCTCCACTTTTGAAATGCAAGCAATAAAATAAATTGACTACTGTTACAACAATGAATGACTACAATTAACATAATGAGGCTTTAACAATCTGTAATGAAACCTCATTTTCTGTAAAATGAATGGCAGCAAGTTCTAGCATACATTTTATTTGTACAAACAAGAGCTATAACCGAGAAAATAAAATATAATTTGCAGTTGTATCCAAAAATAGAAACAAACTGTAAACATGGTCTGCGCCAATTGTTATTTTCTCTCACTATAGCTCACATTTTACAGCCTGAAATGCTATCTGCATACAGTATCCCGGTAGTTAATTGCAGCGCCATTATTGAATTCGTCTACTTCTAATTCGGACTGGAGGCTTGGCCACGGCGAAACAGTGTTTGACGATGTGTTTTGAATTTCCACTGGATATACGCTTTCCGTCAAAAACATCCAGAAATGACCATTGTTACACGCTTTTAGACATTCGACGCACGGCTGTGTTATGTGATATCCAACCTCGTTTCCACTATAATACGGGAATTAACACGCCAGATATCAAAACCCGTGCATCCCTTTTTTGTTGTGGTTAGTAAAAGGCAATAATGGATCTAGATATGAATAGAAAAAGCCATTGGTGGCTTGCTTCAATCCTTACCATCCCAAACAAGCTACGTTTCTAATTTTGCATCGACAAGATCTCGTTGTGTAGTCGGTTCCCACCAGTTGAATCTTTCTAGTGGATAAAGTATTTCAAAAGGTTTGGTTAGCATAGAATCTTAGTATGGGTTTTTTGCTATTTTGTGTAGATGGATGGCATGTTTCGTTTATTTTACTTACACCATAGGCGGCATATCTGTCGAAAACAATTCAATTCGGTTATCTGCAAGAAGAAGCGCCTATGTCGAACAAAAAATTATTTGTTGAGTTTGTTTTAGTTAGACTATTAATTAGTTTAATTTTTTAATTGCATGCTTGAAACAAAATAGCAGTGTTTTTGAGAATGCGTGATATTTGGCCTTGTAAAGAAGACATCCACCCCGCCCAAAAAGCATGGTGAAAGGAAAAAGGGCATACGGTGAGACAAAATTAGCATGAATGGAGGGCGGTATTCACTTCCAGCATAATTGAAAACCTGTTCCTGCTGCTCCCCACACACAAACTAGAGCATGGGTAATATCTGACTCTTTCATAAAAATGTCTTAGACACGCGTTGCTGCTAATTCAAGCGCATTGCGTGTCGCTAGATAATCCTGCTTTCACATAAACTTGCAAAATCCTGCAATATAGGCGAACAAAGAGATTCCAATAGTAATAGCAAATGACTTACTCTCATTCCTCGTGTGCATACGTTGTTGTGGCAGTAACGACAGTATAACTGGCATGCGCTTTTTGTGCGCTGTTGTTGGGGATTGCTTGGCGGACATGATGGCGGCATAGTAGCTGTGCTGTAATCCAAACGCTTGAACTATAGACCCCTATCAAAGCTCACAAAGCCCTTTGTTTTCTCAGCTGTCTAACAAATGGAATAATGTAAAAAAAGCGTAGGTTAGTAATGTAGTCTATGCATGCCAATGCAAACAAATACCCAGATCATGTATCCGTTACGGCTTTCAATTCAAGGTACAAACTTAAAAATACGCCTATACATACGCTGTCGATCAATGCCTGCAATTCTTTCAGATGCTATCCGCCAGTATATCAAATAAAAAGACAGCTGATAAATAGGTAGGTGATAAACACAATACTAAATTTCTATCAAAATCTTTGAACAGGAATAAAGCCTCATAATGGAAGTGTTTATTGACACACCAGCCGCGTTTTATAGATTGTATTGAAAATATAGATGACATTGATCGTGGAGAGTTAGGAACAAGAAAAACGCGGGTAATGTCAAAGACACAAAGTGAACAGGTGGGAATTAAAGCGTGCTTATTACATTGGTTTCGGATTCGATTACCGACCATAGAGAATAATGGCTAACGGGGGAAATGATTTTATGCTGGATTGTATTCTAGATTTTACGCATTGGAAACATGCCTTATGCTTTGGCCTCTGTTTTGGACATCTCTAAAGCTGTTTTATATAAGCTTCCCAAGGTATGCAATGACCGCTCTAAAAAACCTTAGACGGAAAGCGCATAAGAATAGCGGGGTTTGCCTGTAAAAGGGCGTTGTTATCCATTGCAAGAGTGAGGTCACCATAAAATTTATGTGCCTCAAAGAAAATGAAAAGGACCTTTGATAATTTAATAAAATAATTCAGATCAGACGATGAGGCTTTGCATGTTTTTGTTTTTGCTGTCCAATAAACGTTCTCCAGCAGATGGCATACAATTTATCGCTGTTTTTGATGGCATTTTTAAGATTCATCCTTTTCGATTTGAACAAGCAAAAAAGGTGGTCTTTTTTCAACGTATTTGTCGCTTTTGCCTGCCTGCCTGCTTGCTTTGCTTCTTTCTTGCCTACACGACGCATTCTTCATATATTCGTGCTTTAATCTGGCAGCATAAGTCCTTCTTGGTTTTGTTTATTTATTTTGTTTCTACCTGGGCAAAGTGCACGACTGTGAATTGGCAATTGGTCTGTTGGTTCATCTCTGACCGCAACACTCTTTTTTTTCTGTGGACAAGACACAAGACTGCATCTAGCCCAAAATGGGTGCCAAGTACACCTACGACGAGTCGGGCGTCACCTTCTTTTATTATGCGTTGACCGTCCTCAGTCTTGTAGTTGCACCAGCAACAATCTATCTGTTGGTAGGAAAACGTATGTGGATGTTTGTGAATCAAAAGTTCTCTCGCGTTAAAGCCTCACCTCTACTATCTAAATGTTAACAAGAAATATACTAACCAGCGCTGTTGAAGGATTTTCATTAATGCTGTACTGGAATGATATTATGTAGGCAGCACCGACACTTTGAAAAAGCCGAAAACGCCCAAGGTCCGTTTCCGCAACACAAGGTCAAAGTCCTCTCCATTAAAGGTCAAGACAGCATTGCTTTTGGGTGGCTGGGCATTGATCTTTCTGCTTTCATACAAGGTGAAGACCACCGAGATTAAGGAGACGGAGAGGTGGGACCCATACGAGATTTTGGGCATTGATAATGGCGAGAGCGAAGAGGTCATCAAAAGGGCATACCGCAAGCTTTCTCTAAAGTGGCATCCAGACAAAGCCGAGGAGGACATGAAAGAAAAGGCTGGTGAGATGATGGCAGAAATTGGCCGAGCCTACAAAACTCTGACCAACGCAGAGGCTCGCGATAACTACGAAAAGTATGGCAACCCAGATGGCATGCAAACACAATCGATGGGGATTGCTCTTCCCAAGCTCCTTGTTGAAGCACACACCTCGCCTTTTGTCCTTGCGCTCTATGGGCTTATTTTCGGATTCGTCATGCCATTCTATGTTGGCAGTTGGTGGTACAACTCTACCCGCTACCAAAAGGACCACATTCTCAACACCACAATGGCCACGTTCTTCAAGAACATTCGCGAGCACATTAGTCAGCGTAATCTGATTGAACTTCTTACTGCTGCTAGCGAATTTGCCGAGGGTGATCTAAAGTATGATGCCTCCGAAGAGGCAGCGCTGAACGCACTTGTTGAGAAGATCCAGAATGTTAGTCGTCCCCATGCTCTTGAGAATTTTGCTCAGTCGAAGAAGTTTACCAGCAAAGACGCGTGGAAAGCAAATGTTTTGCTTCACTCTCACTTTTTCCGTGTGGACATTAGCGATTCCAGACTCGCTGACCAGCAGCAGCAGGTGGTGATGACCGCGCTGACATTGGTTCATCGGGGCCTTCTGCAGGTGACAACTGCGCATAACTGGTATAACTGCTCTGCCTTGTTGATGAGCATTTCGCAGATGCTCGTGCAGGGCGTCTATCTGTACGATGCGCCTATTATTCAGCTTCCGGGGATTACATGGAAGACCCAGCACACGCTCTACAAGGAGAATAATCTTTACAGCGTAAACCAGCTCATGCGCATGTCATCCCCAGAACAGCGCGAGGCGCTCAGCGTTCTTAACGACAAGCAGTTTAGCGAAGCTATTCAGGTTGCCAAGACGATCCCCCGCGTTGAGATTGCTCGTTCTATGCTTACTGTTGTTGGCGACAAGGCCATCACTCCATCATCGATTGTAACGCTGATAGTCAAGCTCAGGATTGCGAACCCGAAGAGCAAGATTGTGCCACGCAAGAAGGGCGCGTCTGTTATCGATATCGAGTCCATTGACTCTGACGATACCGTGGCTATCGAGAGCTATGTCGCCAACTACAAAAAAGAGACAGCCAAGCAAGCTCCATCAGAAGCATACTGCCCCTACTTTGCCGGTCGCAAGGATTCACAATGGTGGCTCTGTTTTGCGAGCTACCAGAGTGGCAAGCTAGTTGTGCCTCCAGTGCGCGTGAATGATCTGGAGAGCGAGAGAGTCATTTTGCTTCAGTTCCAAGCGCCTCCGCAAAAGGAGACGTACCGTTTCCATGTTAGCGTAAAGTCCGATTCTTACATTGGAGGCGACGTTCTGCAGGAAATACAGATGACCGTTGTAGACCGTTCTACGCTTCCGCCGGAGCCGCCTGTTGTCGATGACATATCTGAACCTGAAGAGGACTCGATTGCAGCGCAGATGGCACAGCTTCGCGGCCAGCAATCAGGTGCCCGTCGTGGAGCAGATGACAGCTCAGACGAAGAGTAGTCAATGCATACTATTTTTTTTCTCTTCTCCTTTCCTTGAGACTAACATTTTATTACTTTTTTCCTGACAAACTCAAAGCAAGGTTATCAGCCTAATTGTAATCTGGATTTAATGGCCACCGATCTGTAGAATCAGAATCTTCAGGATCTTTTAATCCACTGTTTCCTTGGGGGTTTGTTGTTTTTATAATACAAAGTGCAGAGTGCTGAAAAAGTTCGGGACTGTTTTGTTTTTCTATTTCATTGCTTTTCTATCCAATTAACTTATTGACAATATTTATAGAACTTGACGGAACAGCCAAGTAAGGTGCACGGTTTTCCAATATTTCAAGCAAGTGACGTTAGTATTGATAAAAATGGCGGACAAACATGGCTCTGCAACAACAGCTACCTTGGAAACCCTCCATGAGCACATCAACTCTCCACTAGCAGTCATTAGCAAACTTTTTGGTAAGTAATATTATTCGCTTGAATCAATCAAGGTGGATAGAAAATACCTATAAAAGAATAAAAGCTATAGCATATGGGGCTTTACTACGAATGCTAATGATATGGAAGCCTGGTTGTAGAGAAGTACAAAGCGGATGGTGGCGAGGACATTCGCTACGATGACGGGTTTGGCAGTATGGTGAAAACCCAGTTTGAGAGTGTATTTAGCATCCAAGATGCCATTGAACGCATTCCTGTGTACGATCGCCATGCACAGGCTGGGAGTATCAAGAGCGGAACGCTCGTTCGGTTTCGATGCATGGTCCAGGACCCGAGCTATGGAGAGGAATTGCATCTGTCTGTAGCACACGTGGTGAATAGTCAGACAGGGGAAGTGAAGCAAAAGTTTTCACAGTTCACTGATGCGGACCATGTTTTGGACGAAGGCTGGGAGGTCGACTACAATGCCCCAGGCAATGTTTTTACAGAGAAGGAAGTTGCTTGCTGTGTTTCAGTTCCAGGACAAGCTGAGTGGGCAGGGCCTGAAACGCCTGATGGTTTGCTGGAAGACTCGCTGAAGTCGATGTCGATCTCTGGCGATGCTCCTAGAGATAGCCATGACGAAAAGTGGTCTGAACTGTCTTTGCACAAGTATCCGCTTCGTGGGGAAAAGCACGCCACTGCATTAGTCAAGTTTTATTCACCAAGCACAGCACCAAAGGTTCTGAGCGTAATTGACGTTGTGGGAGTCTACGAGCTTGGACTAAACATGAAGAGCCCAGGCGAGGGAGAGGAGGACTCGGGCACACAGCTTGTTTGGCCCTGCATTCATTCACTCTATCACTCAAGTGTTGAGCGTGACCAGCTTGTCCCTGGACTATCCATTCTGACAGCGTCCAATTATACGGACCGTCGTAGAATGTGCGTGGCACATCTTTGCTCAGTTCTTGGCGGCGATGAGCTGGCAGCCCAATATCTGTTGCTACATCTGCTTTCAAAAACCGTCTCGGTGCAGGACGCAAAGGTCGGCAACTTTTCGCTGAACCTTATTGGATTCCCCACACCCGAAAAGGAGCTAAGCCATGCAAAGGCTTTCTCGCTGAACAACGCAGCAACCAAGTGGGTGAGCGATGCATTAGCACAGCTTGTGCCTTGGAACGTCGAGATCCCATTTGATCTGAAACTTCTTAATACCACGCCATTCATGCCAGATGCTGCATCTGGTGATCTCAAAGCGGGAGTGCTGCAGCTTGCAGCGGATACGCAGATAGTTTGTGACGAGACATGCTTGCGCGAGGGAACGCTTGGAGAGAAGGGTGTGCGCAATCTTCAGGCATTGCAAACTGTCATTCTTGAGCAAACAGTCGCCTACGCGTACCCGTACCAGTCGATCGATATGGGGTGCAGTCTGCGTGTGCTTGTGCTGTCTACAGGAAAGTCCATCCTGCAGAACGACTGCGACCTACATCTATCTGGACCGGCAGTACGAATCTTTGCTGATATACAGAATGGTAATGCAGCGGCCCTGAATCCGCTGGATCCGATGCATACCGAGCAGCTGCGCCACTACTTGGAGTCTGCACGAAACCTGGAATTTAATATTCCTGACAAGGTGTCGGATTTCATATCTAGCGAGTATGCAGAGCTGAGACGGAAGGCCCACGAGGGTGGCAGCAAGCTGATGTCCCAGACAGAGCTGGCGCTTACTGTGACAGTTGCACGCCTTGTCAGCATCAGCAAGGGCGAGGAGAGCCTCACCATAGATTCATGGAAGGAGGCGTGTAGCTTGGAGGAACGCCGTGCGGAGCGTAACCAAGCGAATAAAGTTGCCACCAAGAGTCGTTAGTGCATGCTGTGATTTTCAAAGGAATGAGTGCTGTGTTATACAAAAATGTATGCGTTCAAGATAGATTTATACTTGCGTTTGCCGAAATAAACTTTTTTGCGCAGATCGAGTGCAGCTGTAATCATTATCTGGCAAGGAATTCAAAGAAGGAGTAGAAGCAGCCATTGCTCAAGAGCTCGGAGGAGATGGTCCGAATGGAGATCCGGGCCGGAAACAGGGGATCAGCAGCAAAAGCACAGACGGGCAGGCAGGCATGAGCCTGACGGAGAAAAGGGCAAATCGAGAATGGATTTCAGACGAGGGTTGATGAAATGGCATGAAAAAGCAGCACACACATACATTGACTGTATCAGACCTTGTTTTTTTGCTGGACACTGCATTCCATCGCTAATTCCGTCCAATCGGATGGCTCCAGCCAAAAGTTCTTATCTTTTACGTTTTCAAGTTCCATTTTCCAGCTCCACTTTTCCCAAGCGCTAAAGCCAGACAGGGGCGATTTAGCGCAACATGCACAGGGTCTTGAGAGGAGAGCAGGAACCATTCACAAGCTGCTCGCTCAGAGAAGAATGCGGGAATCACAGACACGGACAGCAAATGCAGAAGACTGGAGAGAGGTCCTGCAGCACAGCTAGCAGGGGGTTTTGCTCTGTGCAACTTGAGAGAGAAACTCAAGGAATTCCGCATAGCCTCACCTCAGATAACAACGGTTTTATAGCTGGAGAGGTTTTTTCCTTCCTTCCTTCCTCTTTTCTTTTCTTTGTTCTGTATCTAATTTGACACTTTTCAAATACACCACACCAAAGATAACAATGTTTGCCACCCGTAACGCGATCAAGCTTGCAGCGCGCTCCTTCTCGACAGGCGTGCCTCTGCAGTCCAAGGTGGCTGTTCTGGGAGCGGCCGGCGGCATCGGACAGCCGCTGTCGCTTCTTCTGAAGGCCAACCCTCGGGTTACAGAGCTCGGGCTGTATGATATCCACAACACGCCCGGCGTTGCAGCGGATGTTGGACACATCAACACGCTGTCCACCGTCAGCGGATACACAGCAAAGGACAAGGACGGGCTGAAGAAGGCGCTTGAGGGCGCAGAGATTGTGGTCATTCCCGCTGGAGTTCCTCGCAAGCCTGGCATGACCCGTGACGATCTGTTCAACACCAACGCCAGCATCGTGCGCGACCTCGCCAAAGCCTGCGCCGAGTTCTGCCCCAAGGCGAAGATCCTGGTTATCTCCAACCCGGTCAACTCTACCGTCCCCATCACCACCGAGGTCTTCAAGAAGGCCGGCGTCTACGATCCCAAGAGGTAAGTCAATCTGCTGAACTTGCATGTGCTCTTCTCGAGCGCTAGTGCGTGTCTGCTTACGATAATGGAAATAGTGCTAGGCTTTTTTTTCATCCCTCACAACTGCCTGCATTTATATATGCGTACTAATCGATATGCCTTTTCTGATGAGCTGTACTTGCTTCTATGCTTGCTTCTGGTCCTGTGTACCTGCCCTGGATAAAGCAATAGGATCTTTGGAGTCACCAGCCTTGACCTGGTGCGCGCATCGCGCTTTATCGGCGACAAGCTGGGCAAGATCGTCGATGTGCCGGTCGTTGGCGGCCACGCAGGCACCACCATAATCCCGCTGTTCTCGCAGGTGAAGGGTCTGGAGCTGACCAAGGACGAGCTTGACGCGCTGACCCACCGCGTGCAGTTCGGCGGCGATGAGGTTGTCAAGGCCAAGGACGGACTGGGTTCGGCCACGCTGTCGATGGCCTTTGCCGGCGCCCGCTTTGCCGACTCATTGCTGCGTGCCAGCAGTGGCGAGAACGTCCTGGAGTGGGCGTTCATCAAGACCGACCTATTCAAGAAGGACGGCATCGACTACTTCTCCACCTACGTCAAGCTCGACAAGGACGGCGTCAAGGAGATCCTGCCTCTTCCCGAGTCCATCACCGAGTACGAGAAGGACCTTGTCAAGAATGCTCTGTCCGAGCTCAAGAAGAGCGAGTCCAAGGGCACCAGCTTTGTTGCCACCGACTGAGTGGATAGATAGCTTTTACTTCTCTCTTTCCCCCCTCCACCCTTCCCCATCCGTGCTGGAGCTTACTTTTCTCTACAGTTGAACGAGTATCGAGTGTGAGATCTTTATTTGCTTGCAGCAGTTGATATGAATAAAAAAAAAGCAGTGATCAATCACTTTTAGCTTTGTTCGTTTTTGGTCGGGGTTTTTTATTATATTTTTTTAGTCTACCCACCTTTTAACTATCGTCATTATTCATTCTTCTCTTTTCGCTTGGTTTTTGTTTGTACACGCTCTTTTGTTCTGCATTTTCATGCCACTTTGTTTATGACACTTTGTTTTCTGTTTGTCAGGCAACCCTTTCTTTATAACCCAACAACTGGTGTGCCTAGCCTTGTTATCTTTTCTCTATTCTTGATTTGGCTCCAAGGCTCTGTTCAGATACCCCCGCGTCACGGCTGCTACTCATAGACACAAACGGGCCGCCCTGCCCTCTGGGACGTTCGCACGATAGACCAGAAACTGCATTCGGGCCACTATGATAGACATTACCAAAAGCAACAATGGCGAGGATCAGACACAGCAGTCTCCTGGTCTTTTGACCAGCGGCATCCAGCCCAGAGAGTACCAGCTGTCGTTGTTCAAGCGGGCGCTGAGCGACAACACGGTTGTTATCCTGGAGACAGGCAGCGGGAAGACGCTTGTGGCGGTGATGCTTATCCAGTGGTTTGCACAGCGTGATGCCAATCTGGCCAAGCATCACGATAACAATAGCAGCAGCAGCAGCACCCCCACCGCCAGCGGCGACAAGAAAAAGCCGCGCAAGGTGCGTGTGTTCCTCAACAACACAGTCGCGTTGGTTCACCAGCAGGCACGCGTAATAGCTGGAAACACCGACCAGAAAGTGCAGGAGTTTGTTGGATCGATGGGCATCGACGGCTGGGACGCGCTGAAATGGGCGGATACGTGGAACAGCGCCACGGTTCTTGTGATGACGCACCAGGTTCTGCTCAATGCGCTGCGTGCCGGCTACGTGCACATCACTGACATCGATCTGCTGGTGTTTGACGAATGCCACCACGCCCGCGGCCACCATCCCTACGCACTAATCATGCGCGAGTTCTACGACTGCTGCCCTGAGGGCGACCGTCCGCACATATTTGGCATGACTGCGTCGCCTCTGAATGCGTGCCAGACTGCGCAGGCCTCCGTTATGCATCTGCAGTCCGCACTCGACTCAAATATCTGCACTGTGGATCTGACCGTTCATGCTGATGCCGCTCTGCTTTCAAAGCAAACAAGCCTATGTTACGAGTACGCTCTTCCGCCGGAATATGAGTCTACCCATTTTACTCGCACCCTTGCTGAGAAATGCGGGGCCAGCAAGGTCATTGCCGATGGCCTGCGCGCAGTGCCTGTCGTCCTGTCACTGCTGGGTCCCTTTGGGGTCGACCAGATGTGGCACTACAAAACCATTCTCTGGTACCGAAAGATGATGCATTACACCCCCACCCGCTCTTTGCGTCCCTTTGCTACCAGAAACAGCATGCTGGCCAGTCTAGACCCAGACGGATCGGTAGATCCCGGATCCGAGGACCTTACCTCTGAAATTACAAAAGAATCTTCCGAGCAACCCTCACAAGCATATCACACTCCGTTCAATCCTTTTCTGGAGGCAATGCTTCTCAAGCGTGCCATCGAGATTGATCGCGAATATGGTGGAGGCGCTTCGTTTAATCCCGCAGAAGCCTTGCCACCCATGCTCTCCGGTGAAAAGTCTTCACCTATTCCCCATCTGCATTCTTCCAGAACCGCCCGCAGGCCCTGGGATGCTGTGCGTAAGGACCTGTCGCCGCAGGTAAACAGGCTGCTGGGTATTCTCTACGAATGGCACAGCCGTCCAGACGAGCTGCGTGGCATTGTCTTTGCCCATCGCAGACTGACTGCCGTGCTTCTGGTCTATATCATATCCCACATTGCCGAGTTTTCATTTATAACAACCGATGTCCTGCTTGGTGTCGCTCAAAAGTCTGGCGCTAGCATGGATCGTCCGATCCGCGAGGGATCGATGCGTGCTGCAAGCAACTTGACGCTAAATGACTTTGCTGCTGGTAAAATCAACCTGATCTTTGCAACCCAGGTCGCCGAGGAAGGCGTCGATATCCAGCCGTGCAACCTGGTCATTCGTTTTGATCTTCCTCAAACTGCAACCTCGCTTATCCAATCCCGCGGCCGTGCACGAATGGCAAACTCGCAGTTTATTGTCATGGTTCCTGAGGTGGATGACATTCAGAAGGAAATGATGTCCAACGATGGTATGGTTGTTGCCGAGGCTGAGCTTCAAGATGGCGATAGTATGATTGTTGACTTTAGGGAATCCTCGGCAGCAGACACTGATTCTGTCGATTCCAATGAGCTTAGCAGTATAAGCGATCCAAAAGCGCCTCTGCCTGAACACCGTGCATCATATACCGACTACCTCAAGCTTGTGTCTTTGGAAGAGTGTCTGCGTGACTGGTGTAAAACCGAATCCATGGCCATCAACGAGCAACCCGGCGATGGTATTATTGTCACTGACCGCTCTCGCATAGAATACGGAATGTTGCTGCGTCGTTTGCGCCAGTCGCTTGTTCTAGATGATAGCACTGATACTAGACTGGAGGAGATCTGGATTGAGCAAAAAGACAAATCGGGACGCATCTATACAATTGTAACAACTCAGGCTCGGATCACTTATATCTCTGCAGTCAATATTGTATATCAGTATGTTCAATTGCTTCCGCAAGAAGCGCCGTTCAGCCTTGCACCCGTTTTTGAGTTTGTATGTGAAACGCAGCTTGAAGAACAAACCCCCCAGGATGTTGAAAAGTCTAGCGAATCCCCTCTCGATGGTGACGCTGTTGCCATTATTGCCGATGTTGATTCTTCGGAGTTTGCAAACAGCAAAAAGAAAAAGAAGAAGAAGGCACCCAAGCCCATTCAGACGACTGTGTACCGATGCACTGTCACTCTTCCGGCCAATTCAGCCATACGACAGGTTGTCGGTCCGCTTATGCCAAACAAAAAGTTGGCCAAGCAGGCTGCTTCCTATCGCACAGCAAAGAAGCTACATCAACTGGGCGCCATCGACGATAACCTATGTCCGGTTGTAGAGGTTGTGGACGATGGCAATAAGGGGCGTGGTGTTGGGAACAGTGATTCACTGAACAGTAGCAGTGGCAAGAACCAAGGTACCAAAGCATCGGTTGCCAAATACGAGTGCGCGGTTCCGAGTGTTTTTGTTCATCCCCCGCTGGACGATCTTGAAACTGGCATGCTGGATGTTGACAGCCATGAAGAGCCCGAGGAGGGGTTAATAGAACCCGAGCCAGATTACCGTCCACGTACATGGCATCTATATCAGTTTTCATTGCAACATGTATTCTCGGCAAGTGCGTCCTCGCTTATTTTGGCCACTGCTCGCCCTCTTCCCAGCGACACGCTTGTTCCGCTGTATCTTTCTCAGTACGCAAAGGAACAGGAGGAAATGGACTTGTCCCCTACTTTTATTGGACTTTACTACATTGGCAGCCAAGTGCTGGATAAGGACCAGCTAGAAATCCTGGCGTCCTTTTCTTCAAACCTAATGGTTCGGGTGATATTTGCAGAGATGTCCTGGGCCACACCAGAGATTGGAGTTGTTGTTGCGCCGGTTCTGTTTGATGGGTCTGGAATTGACTTTGACTATGCAAAGAGCTGTTTTGCAAATAGATCAGGCATCTACAGACAACACTCGGACAGCGACTATACACAGTTTATTGGTCGGCCAGTGATGGATGGGCTTGATAGCGGTAGGCTGAAACTTGTTGTGGAGGTGTGCGATGATGTCGATATCCACTCAGACCTAGCCCAGTATCATGCGCGCAAGAAAGGCATGGAAATAACAGATTCACAATGTACGGATTCGTCAACACAATCGCTAGCTTCGATCCGCGACTCTCAGCTGTCGCTGGCGTCTACTTTGCAGGATGGTGTCATAACTCATCTGCACTCTTCACCCTCGGCTTTGTCAATTGCAGAAACGCCTTCTTCTGCCTCTTGTGCCAGCTCTGCAAAGGATTCTGACGGTAGTGATGCGGTAATGTCCAAAAAGCCAAAGAACGGTAAGAAGGGCGAGTCCTTAAGGACAACTACGCGGACTATGGTTGAATGGGCGCATGTCAAACACATTGTGCGGCTAATACCAAAGGGTGATATGGGGAACAACGTGCCACTGTTCAAGGTAAAGGATGTCGGGCTTACCAACAATTATATGGTTGCTCAGACTGCACATTTGGCCCCTGACGATCAAAATATGCTAGATTCGCATTTGCAGGCAGAAAACAGTATGGGTGTTGACAGTAAAAGCCAGACTTGTGCTTATCCGGATGTAATATACTCGTCTCCCTTTTTCTGTGCCAACGAGCCGATGAGCCTCGATGAGCTCAATAATCTTTCTCTTCTTCCAGCATTCCTACTGCGGCTCGAGCAAGTGCTTATTGCGGATGAGGTAAAGAGGACGCTTGGCCTTTCCGTGAAGACCGAGACTGCGCGCCAGGCACTTACAGCAAGCAGCTCATGTATGGATGTGTGCTACGAGCGGCTTGAGACGCTTGGTGACTCCGTGCTCAAGTACATTACATCCATAGCGCTTTATGTTTCGCATCCAGATGATCATGAAGGACTTTTGACATCTCGCCGCAGCGCAATTGTTGGCAATTATAACCTATTTAAGCTGTCTCTAGAGCGCAACCTAGAAAAGAGTATCATTGCGAGCATGTTTGTCAAAAAGGAATTCCGCTATCCGGGCAATGGATGGGAACGTTTCACCTCAATCCACCGTAAACTTATTTGCATGCGGGCGTTTGACGTTGAAACCAATGACACCCCATCTACCAGCTCCAGTTCGTCGAATGTTGCTGGGATCGAACAAAACGAATCTGCTATCGGCTGTGACTTACAGAACAGCAATCCGAAACCAGCGCCTAAACGGCAAACTCGCAAAATCAGCACATCGCGTCTGCTGTCAGAAAAGACCATTGCTGATGTTGTCGAGTCACTCCTGGGCGCATGTATAATCGACGGTGGATTTGAAGGAGCATTGATGGGTGCGCAGGCATTGGGAGTAGTTCAAACCTCGTGGACATCCTGGTCGCAATTTGCCAGAATCTGGGAGCTGAGTATTGCCGCACGCAAATCAAGCATGCAACAGCTGGATTTCTTGTGTTCCAAGGCGATCGCTTCGGTTGATGGTACTGAAGAGATTATAGAAATGTTTGAGGAGTTGAAGCTTGACAAAGAGGATGTGCTGTATGGCCGGTCGATGGTGACAGACGACATTGTTCTCACCGAGATGGCATCGAGACAGTATCAGAAACAGAATGTGGGTACTAAAAAGGGCTCATGGGTGAGTAACATTGAGAAAATTCTGGGTTATGTATTCAAGGACCGCAGCATACTGATTGAAGCATTAACTCACTGCAGCTCAGTTGATCTTCTTTCCAGCAGTTACCAGCGACTGGAGTTCCTTGGAGATGCAATCCTCGACTATTTTGTTACTCGCAGGTACTATGATTATAAGCCAGCGCTTAGTCCGCACCGGATTACTCTTGTCAAGCATATAGCTGTGAGCAACAATCTTTTTGCAGTGATTCTGGTCTGCCATGGCTTGCACAAGTACATCAGACATGACTCAGGCATTCTGGCAGAGGCAATCAAAGACTATATCCAACGCCTAACTAACGCACGCAGTACTTGGGCAAGAAATAATTCAGGTGGTGGCGACACTATCAACAAGCTCAAAGAATCTGGCTCCGAGACAAGTCAACAGGATGCGGTGGATACCAACAGCTATGATGATGAGAAGGTTGATTCCTTCAAGATCTCGTCAGCAAGGAGCATGCCACCAGTATGGGTAGAAGGCCTGGAATCTCGTCCGATCAAATGCAGAAAACCGAATAGTGTTGGTTCCGAGCAAAGTGGTTTGCCGTCTGACACCTGTACATATGATGGCAAAGGTGATATTTTCAAAAACCTCCCGCCAGAATGTTGGAATCTTGTTGAGCCGCCAAAGGTTTTGGGCGATGTGTTTGAGTCTTTGGTTGGCGCCATCTATGTGGACTCGGGAATGGACAACGATATTGCCAAGCGATATTACGACCGGTTTCTGTCGCCATTTCTTGATCGGTTTGTCGACTCTGGACAGCTGTCCCTCCATACAGTCGTCCAGACCCTGCTTATCTGCCAGGGATGGGGATGTGGTATGCTTACATGGGAATGCAGGCATAATCCCGACCAGATGGAGTTTGTGAACAAGCACATTTGCGATGTGAAGATACATGAGCATGTCGTGGCAACGGCAATGGGCGAGTCGGCTCGGCATGCAAAGTACAATGCTGGCAGTGCTTTCTTGCAACTCGTCGGTGCAACTGCGCCTAATGCGCTTTCTGGTGACATGCGCACTGCAAATATGATGCCAGAACGCAACTCTGATGACAATGAGGCAAGCTGTAGATCGAAATTGGATAAGCTTTTGAAGCCGATATGTACATGTCTTGAAATAAGGCGCGCAGAGGCGGCGGAGGCAGGAGCTGTAAAAGCAGCGGAGGTATTGGCATTAGAAGCAGGAGAGACTGCTGCTAATATGAATGAAGACCCGTCCGATTTGGAAGAAGGAGAGCTGGTATGTATGGATGTGGATACCATCGGTGCTTAGGGACTCTTGCGAGGATTTGTACAATTGTAGTGTGATTGTGATGCTCTGCGCCCTGTTGAAGAAAGTTCCAACAATAGATACTGCACATTACAATAACCATTTACAATGTTTACACCCTTGTGCCTGTTGGCTTTTTTCAATTGATACTTTTCCAATTGATACGAAGCACAAGTGGAGGTATTTATTTTAAACATGTTGCTTCTCATTGACACTACTGAAGAGATAAAAGTTACTGAGAGTAGCAATAAGGGCAGGCTACTTTATTGTTTTAATTTGCGCGGGATATGAGGAAAATAAGGATCATAAATTGACCATTGTATAATTTGCTTGTTTTTCCAGTTTTTTTTTGGATAATAGTCTCCCTTGCTATTATGCATTGTTTGTGTCATTATGTTTTTTATTTTTGCTATTATTGAGAATAAAATCACAAAAATTACCACCACAGGGAAGACAATTGCAACAAAAAGTCTGGAAGACTAAAATAATGAAAAGAACTGAAACAGTAACAGTGTGATAAAGAGAACGGAATAGTAGCCAAGGAACAAGAGTATCGAGCGGGTATTTGGATTTTGTAAATGCGGCAAGGTGCAAATACGTTGCTGGTTTGTTTGAACAGAATGCAAACCAAACGGCTGTTGAATGGATACAGATTAAGCACACTGCAATAGAATAAGATAACATGCAGGAGAACCCGTGTGTATGAAAGCCGTTTACAATAGCTAATGGATTCACGTGGAGAAGCAAAAAAAAAGTACTCGGCAATTGCTTTCTTGTTCGCTTGTTTCCTCATAAAGCACGCAGAAACAGCAGTTATATTTAAGCTATAATGTGAGCAGAAATTAATAGAATGATAAAAATGGCTAGTCTATAAAAATAAATGCAAAACCTAGTGCTAAGAGGAATATGGCGTTACTAGAAAACGTGAGATTGTTGGGATCTACTCTATTCTGGCGTCCAGGGAATCCTTGTGAATAATCAAATGGCAGAAACCCAAACAACATGCAGAACAACTGCCTAAAGATAAAGCGCGAGGCTTTCTGGGTTCTGCTCCGTTTATGAGACAAAAACTACATTTCTGCATTTTTATTGTGAACGAATGCTGTGTAGAATGATTAAAGTGGCAAAGTGGTCTACATGCCATTCTCGACAAGAAAGTTTTCTATATTATATCCTTGAGACGTGTTTTCTTTGTCTGTAGTACTTCTCTTTGGCTTTGCTTCTGGGTTTGTTTTGGTTTGTTTGTATTCATGTTGTTTGATGTTGCAGAACACGATAGTCGTTTGCATTCATAAGAACCACAGTGCATCTGTCCGTCACATGCAAGGACAACAAAGGGCCGCAGAATTGTCTTAAAAGGAATGTGTGCAAAGCAAGTCAAAGGCTTTTTCTTTTGAGCAAGCGGATTGCGAATGTTCACTATATCCAGAAAGAGTCTGGTTTACCCATACGATAGATGGCAAGATGAAAAAGAAGTGTTGTTGGAAAGAGCCAACCAGCCTAGTGTCTGAGGAGTTGCCAAATGTGACTTGGTTGTATATGTGGGTGTCATCCTTGCTTTGTTTCCAATAAAAGAAATTGGTTTATTTTGCAGTATAATGAGATTTCAAAAGAAGCGCGACATCCATTTTTATATTTCAATCGAGACATTGTGCACATTCTGTTCTCTCTGTATGTTATGTGCTGCCTTGCTTCTTATCTGTTCTTGCCGAATTAGTGTTTCCCTCTCCATCGATGTGTTTCTATTGCCTTATCCTTCTCTTTGTTTATCTTTTTTGCTTTGCTCTTCTCTTTTCCTCCTTTGCTCTATTTTCTTTAGAATCTTTTAGAAATCGTAAAGCTCTAACCTCTTCTTTTTTTTTATCAAAGCTCAGCTTTGTTCCTGAGCCTTTTCTGCAATCTTACCTTCAGATACGCTGCTACTGATGTTACTGGAAGAAAAATAGGAACCTCAGTTTATTGCTACAGTTATTATTTTCATTTAAAGTATCCTTATCAGCACAAAAATAATCCCGAAAGAGCGTTTTATTTTTTTCTATCTTAATTGGGGATTCTCTTCCTTGCACGCATTAGCTAGGTCTATCAAATAGTGAAACAGACTCGGAGTAAATAGTCGGTAGTGAGTTGTAAAAGGTACGTCTTGAGATTCATCTCCAACAGAGCCATGTGGTATTATGTGGTGGATCATAGCATGTGCACCAAACGCCATCTGGATGGGTCCTAGATGCTTTGCGGGATTAGCCCTTTTCATGTGCTTTGCAGGAGTGAAAGTGGCAGGACCCAACTGGAGCACAGTGACGGCTGGTGAAAAATATTAAAATGACCCTGTGCTGGTACACTCTCCTTTCCTTTTTTTCCTAGCTCCTTTTGCTGATTTCTTCATTTCTTGCTGGTGTCGAGAGGGTTGGTGGGGCGGTTTGTGTTTATGTGCGGCGCATTACCTTATTTTCCATTTTTGTTTGCAAGACAATGAGACCGTTTTCAACTGCACATTATTCAATCATCGCTTTTATCGCTATTGTGTTATGCTTTCTGGGATGGCGGCGCCAGCAGCACTGCTATTTTGGTAATAAAAAAGTCATGGAACGAGTTTCTACAGCCAAAACCCAGATAATAACAGTGGCAGAAGCATAGGAGGCGTGCTGTGAGTGTATTTTCTTTATTGGAAGGTGTAGCCACCCCAGAAAGAATGTTGAAACACATGAACAAGTATTTGGCTGAGCCATTTACTTGTCGTTTGTGCTTTTTTCTCTTGTAAAACAGGAAAATGACCCAGTCACCAACATGTAGATATTCAACTAAGACCCATTTCTCCCACTTTTCTACGGGGATAGCCACAGCCACAGCCACAGCTACAGACAGTCGGCTTTACTTGTCTTGTCCTGCTTTATCTTACCTTGGCTGTCTTCTAGGTGCATCAATCAATATACAATGCGTTCTTGATTCTCTCACAAGAGAAAGAGCAACTACCAAACAAACTGTTTGAAAAGAAGACATACAAGCATTTGTTGGTGGCGGAATACAGTATCAGAGATGGCACTAGAGAGTATGGATGCGCCCATCTTTTGGCTTTGGTTTGGAGCTCGCTGATTCTCCCATATATACAATTCTCTCATCTATGCAATTGATCCATCTCCTATGTGGTGGCACGGGTTTGTTCGCGTATTGTTACTGGTTGCCGTTGCTACTATTTATGGCAGCATTGGATCGGCTGTTTTTGTGCGGCCTCTCCGTCAATGTGCCGCAACAGTGCCAAACGCAGCTCCAGATACCGCAAGCAAACATCACATGTTTCGCTTTTCCTGGCCTTTCTTTCTTTGCTCCCCTTTCCCTGTGTTTGAGTATGCCTAATGATGCAGCCAGCAAGGACGTATCTGGCGGATTTGCTGGCATATGCCCATCCAGCTCACATAAGCACAGCCCTTTATTTGTCTTTGCCCAGATCCAGGCGTTGTTTTCCTGCTATTGCCTCGCTATCGTGGATGCATGCGCGAGTTATAGCGTGCATGGCCAACAACACATGCGGTGACACACAAATGGGCATTCCGTCCCCTCGCGCCTATGTGGACTGGAGGAATTGTTAAAAGAACTCGGCAGCAATCTCTGCTGGCAGTTTTCAAATCTTGAGCTGGCGATCCTTGCATTTACCCTCTTCCTTTCTCCGCTTTCCTTGTATGCTATGCATGGTCTCGTCTGTTAAATTGTCTGCGCACATCGGTTCTTTCTCCGTCCTTTTCGAGACAAGCCAGCACAAAGGGAAGTTGGAGGTTTTGAAATGAAAGAGAAAAGGGCTGGAGCGCCAGCAAAAACGTCGAGATTCACGATTGCGCAAGAAGCATCTGTGCAGCTTGGGGGGAAAATATAAACAAAGGCGGAAGCATCGGCTGTGCTTATCGCGCATCACGCACTCGGTGCCTGACACGCCGGTCTCTTTCTCATATTCTCGGGGTCCTTTATCCCAGACGCCTCTCTTTCTCTCTCTCTCTCTCTCTCTAAGTTTCTGCAAAGCAATGGAGCGCCCAGCCTCTTTTCTGCCATACCCCCACGCCTGTCGCTTGTTTGTTTGTTTGTTTTTTGTTTGTTTTCCATCTGCACCACCGTTGATTGCTTTCTCCGGTCCCTCCTGCCAGATAATTATTAGCCCATTTAAATCCTGCTTGGCCCATCTATCCAAACCATCATCCACCGACCTTCTTCCCATCACCCTTCTCTCCATCGCCCCTCTTCTCAGCCAGCCCTCATATTATTTTGTTATTGCAAAAAGTGCATTCTACCTTTTATGTATGTGTCTATTCATTTGTTTCAATAGTCTTTCCATTCTGTCCTGTATTCACTCAATCGCTCTTGGGTTTGTTGTAACAAGTCTTCTTATAGCTTCTTAGCGCAACTCGTATCTTCATTGCAAGTATCCTTAATAAAGAAAGAGAGGGATACTCGCTGCCGTCACACTCTTGTGTGCTTTCTGTACAAAAGGTAACCCAAGCAAAAGCCATAACCGTTAACATCTCTGCATTTCCCAGCATAGTTGCAAGTATATGTCAGTAGTCTCATAGACGAAGAAGAGGCGTGTATATGCTGACCGCTCTTTCTTTGATGCTTCCCATACCACATTCTTGCTTGCTCTTGTCTGGCGTTTAGTTCCCTTTTTTCTTTTGTTTCTGTGTCCAAAAGGCAAGGAATCTGCTAGATGTTGCTACTGCAAGCCTCTTGCTTAACTCATTGCGCTTGTGTGTATGCTGTTGTTGCTTTCCTTTCATATTCCCCACAGAAATGCTGCTACAACACATCCTAGTCTCCACTTCAATTCGCATGCAAACTGCATCTATTTTCTCTCCCCTCTTTGCACGTTTGCAAACACGCATGTGCATGCCCAGAATAAGCCCGAGCGCCAGCGTCTGCAAAAGCAGCTGATATGTCCGTGTCCATTGCGATGTACAGACGTGCTTTGCAGAAGAACAGCTGTTGCAAATGATCCTCTAGTTTTCTATAGCAAGCGTGCATGATCACAGTTTTCTTTCACTAGCGCAATTATTGTTGGCGCTGCCTTGCCTGCCCAGACTTTCCCACCATTTTGCTTCCTTGGCCATATAGAACAAGCATGGTCAGCTGATAGTCTGCAGTAGGCGTAAAAGGAAACCCCAGGAGACTACTATTGCGGCAGAGTCACCCGGACTGTTCCAGCTCATATGGCGCTTCTCTGCAAAGCTCCCCCAGAAACCCCCCCCCCCAGAGAGGTGCCGTGTGCTGTCCAATGTCTGCTCCGTGTACCGGGCGCAGGGAAACGGCAATTAAACGCACATCTCAATGTAACGGCCCCTGCATCATTGCACTATTGCGTCCGGTTTGCCTTGTTCTGGTTCGGACAAGTATACCGAGCACGCCAGAGCATCCCACGTCGCAGCCGTTCTTCCCCAACCAACCAGGACATCTGGCCAGCGCAATGGCAGGACATGCATTCCACACTGAGCAAATCCGTCCCAGGTATAATCCAAATCGCGTATCCACAAATGCGCAGCTGGAAAGAGGGCATGCGATTTTCTTTCTCCCCCATATACAAGTGTGCAGGCTGCATCCTCTTTTTCTATCGCATATTGCACGTAGATCCTGATAATTTACACCTTGCATTGCCTTACTTACTTGCCTGCTACCCCCAAACTCAAGGCTGTTCCGAGCTTGAGTGCATTCATACTCGCTTGCTTGCTTGCTAAAGTGCGGGTTGCAATCACACAACCACAAAAAAGTGGTGAAAAGAGGTGAAATGAGCTGCTGCCTACTCCAGTAAATTTTCCCCGCCGTGTTCCCAGTTTTCACATTGAATACCACGCAAGCGGTCCTCGCTTCCCCCTCGTTTCGTGCAGCCTTGCTTTTATAATTCATCACAAACAGAACCCCCTATTTCGCGGCATCGGGGGAGTGCTGGTTGATGGCGTTGTTCCTTCAGTCTGGCAGCACCAATCAATAGCCAAAGTCGCTCTTTTTCTCTGCTGTGCTCTGCCATTCCAAACCTTCTTTTAACTAACGGTTCATCTTCTGGTATTTGTCTTCCACGTCCTTTCCCCCTTTCTCTCCAACCTCTACATCCATTGTAGTTCTAGTGTATTCCTTTATCATTTGCACATATACTCGTAAACGTACTGGCCAGCGTCGCGCTTTACTCTGCAAATGGATGTCGTCGCTTCTGTTGCATACGCTGCAACCCAGGCTAAACCCACGATGAGCGCGATCAAGGAGACCGACAACACTGCGCATCTGGACATCTCCTCTGCAAAACAGGTTGGTTCCGGAAAGAAAAGAGATATATCGCGCCCCGTTAGCACCAGCAGCGGAACCAGCGTGGGCAGCACAACCGAGTCGCAGTTGGGTTCGGCTGGAAACAACGCCAACCGGCTTGGGGAAAGCCTGGATTCGCTCAGCACGATGCCCACGCCACGTAATACATTTCTGTATCCACCCACAGGACTGAATATTCCAGACAAGCCCCGGTCTGCCAATACCAACACCGCCGCATCGGGTGGCACCCAGGGCACGGCAAACAACAAGGTCGTGAACTGGGTCTCTGAACACCATCAGCAACAGTTGCAGGAGCTGCTTGAGAAAAAGGGAATTCCTGGCGACAAGTCCGCTCACGCCGAGCTGCCGCGTCTTCCGTGCTCGCAAGCATCGTACGACGACTCGTATTTTCTGCTTGGTCAGCCAGCCGACCAGGCCTTATCCACCATGCCGGCATCGCGCGAGGCGGCCATGGCCATGATACGCAAAATCGCCAACGCTGACAGAGCCTCCTCCAGCAAAAGGACTAGTCAGAGACAAAGGTCTGTGCTTTTGGCTGACATGCCTCTTCCGCTGGTTCCGCCGGTCGATACGCTGTCGCGGCTGGAAGAAACGCTGATGAGCGTCCTGGCTCGTCGCAGCGTCCCAAACCGCACGTACACACACAGCTCCCAAAGAGGTGGCGCAGGGTCTACAAAGCCAGGCACAAGCGCCACCGGAATCGGATCGGCAGCAGCTGTTGCTGCGTCTGCCAAGGCATCATCGCGTCGCAAGCAGCGCATGTCCATGATGTCGTCTGGCCAAGAAAGCAACAGCAGCGCTGCTGGCAACGCTGACGACAAGCGCAGCATGCGCTCCCGCATTTCGGCGATCTCGGGTGATATCGCCAGGTTCCCTTCTGGCGCCACCCCATACACCGATCTCAACGACCATATCGACCGCCTGACAGCGTGCATGTCAAGGCTCCAGGCTACGCCCTTGGACCCCGCCTCTGCCATAGCCTCGTCTTCTTCTTCTTCTTCTGCTGCTGCTGTTGCTGCTGCTGCTGCTGGCACAAGCACCACATCCGTACAACAGCTCCACAAGCGCCAGAGCTCGACCAGCAGCGCTGGAGGCAAGTCCTTTGTTTCTGCCCAGTCGCTTATTGCAACCCCGCTGACAAACGAGAGCCTTCCTGCACCGCCTAGTCTTGTTGACCTGCAGGGTGCGCGCAACAACTCGGGGTCGCGTCTTTCACCGGTCAGTGAGAGCCCCGCTGGAGCCGAAAGTGCAAGCTTAGATGAACAGCCGCGCCCTCGCTCTTCCTCACATGCATCGGTTGTATCTGGGACATCTACTGAATCCAAGCGTCGCATCATGGTGACGGAGGTGTTGACATCGTCACACTTTCCGAATCTGTTTGGAAACTCGATAACTGATTTATCGCAGACGGACAGGCCGCAGATGCATCATTCTCCTTCGGCAGTCACAATCAGCGCCCTCAGCGCCCACAGCGATTCTATTCACAGCCAGACAAGCAGTGGCAGCAAGAGGCAGCAGCAGCAGTCCCCGCTATTGCCGCCGCCGCCGCCTTTGTCATCGGGCGCAATGCAGAGAGAATCGTTTTTTGGACCGGCGGCATCAAAGGCACCTTCAGTCATCTCGCGATCGACTGGAAATAGCGCCAGCTCATCCTTGTTCCCCAATCCCACGGTAACAGTGCGCGATATCACACCTGCAGGCCGTCTGGCACTCTGGATGAACATGCACACCAACATGGAAACCTCAAAGACGTCGCTATGGCGCCGGAGACAGTGGCATCGCCGATTTGCAATCTTTGCAGGAAATGTGCTGTACATGTTCAAGAGTAGCTCGCCTGCAGCGACTTCGCAGACCACCATCAGACTGAGCACCAGCACAATTGTATGCGTAAACGACACATTCCATGGGCGTAGCTGGGTGGTTGAGGTGACTCTGCCACCACAGTCACCCGATACGGCAATAACACAGTCATGGTACCTTCAAACCGAGATGCGCGGCGAGATGATCATGCTACTCAAGCAGCTCAAGACAGCTATTAGTGAGCTGCAGGTGCAGCCAGACGTTGAGCGCAGAGAGGAGGAGCGTCTGCGCAATAGACGGAAGAAGCAGCGCAAGGAGGCAAAGACCAAGACAGACGTATGTCCATGGGAGGTTGACGAGTTCAGCGAGGGCAGCACTGGGGTAACCGAAAGCGAAGAAGGTGAAGACGGCGAAGGAGAAGATGGTGGCAACGTTGCATTGGAGAAGGGCATCGGTGGACTGCATTTCATTCCAGATGACGAGCTGTTTCCGTCGGATGACGATGAGCCGCTAGCCATCCACACAGCAGCGCCAAACCTGGAGTCGTATTCGATGAGCAGCGCGATGGCGGCGGCAGCGGCGTCGGCAGCTTCGGGTGAGGCTCTTCTGACAGTGCACAGCGCGCAGGAATACACGGGCACCGGTGGCATTGCAGAGTGGGGAGCACACAGACTGCATGTGCCGTACAACCGGGCGCTGTCTTCAGGACTGAAGCCGGAGAAGACGCGGTCATTCTCAACAGACCCGTCGGCTAGTCTAGAACGGCGTCCGTCTCTTGCCGATGCGATTGCTCCACCAAAGTCGGCAGCATCGACTGGGCATAGCAGCGGCTCGCCGGAGGTGTCGCCAAGAACACAGGCGCAAGCTGTCCGCATGCGAGGCATCGCAGCATTGGCAAACTCAGCAGTGCGCAATAGCATGATGCTGAGGTCGGACGCATCGGCGTTGATTGACCAGATGTTTGCATCGGCCAGCAAGGAGCTTTCGTCATCGACAGAAAAGGACGGCAGCAGCGAAAAAGCAGTTGGTGCTGGTAGGAATCTTTCGGTTGTTAGTGAGGAGGACTAGGCACATCTTTTTGCTGTTGTTGTTATTATGTATTACATTGAGAGAGAATAGATTTATTGAAGGAAAATCTAATCCGACTAAGAAATAAACAGGGGAACCGTAATTAAAAAGAAGGAAAAGAGAAAGCGCCAATTGCCCTTCATGGGCTCTATCATCCGGCCTGTCGTCCTGTCGCCCACAGGACGCGGAATAGCTAGATTTTAAATCCAGCCCGGGTATTGTTATTATGTATTACATTCAGACCACTTTTGTATTGCTCCCACAATGATTCGAGCTGACTAAGACGAAGTTGTTCTGTCGCTACAAAATGCAAACAGAAGATGAGGCAGAGAAAGCCCATGATGACAACCTGTTTTTAGAACGGGACTGGTTTTGTTTTGTTTTTTTTTTGTTTTTACTAGAGATTGCAAGCTTTCATTGCGGAGAGGGCCTCTGCGCGTCCCTCTGGTTCTGCATTGGGCCAGGCCGTCGGTGCTGGACAGAACGTCAGTAGAGTTGCAGAAGTACTCGGCGTACGGGTGCAGTCATTGGGCTTGGAGACAGCGGTATTGCTTGCTCTCCGGCGAAACTCGGTCTTAAGGAGCTGCCAGTGGTTGAGCCAGTTGTTAGCCTGGGCGTTCTTTGCAGTCGAGGAGAACACGGTCGGAACGATGCGGCCAATTCCAAGCGAGCAGACAAAGCGCGCAAGTTCTGGAAAGGAGGAGTGCTCGGAGTACGGGACGGGAAAGATGGTAATGTCTGAGGAGGAACCTCGTGGCTTCAGGTTGCAAAGCCCGAAGCCAGAGTCATCACCCGTGTTTGCAGCCAAGCGAGCGGACGCAGCAAAAAGAGAGGCAAGCAGCCCGATGTTGCCGCGTTCGCAGGCGTTGTCCAGCTCCGCAGTGGAAGGGCGCATAGGAAGGGCATCGGGAGACCCAGTAGCAGCAGCAGAAGAAGAAGAAGAAGAAGCGTGTGCCCAGCCGGTCGGACTGAAAGCAACGACGCTGGAAAATGAAGCGCCCCTTTTCCGCAGTTCGGCCAGATACTCGGCCATTCCGCGCATGTTGACCTTTGCCATGGGCACAGCGTGCACCTGCGCTTTGAGCATGTCTTCGGTGATCAGCGAGGACAGCCCAGGACTTGCGATGCTGTCAACAATCGTGCGCTTCTTCTGAGCCACATACACGCGAGCATTGATTGCGCGCGCAATCTCGATGAACAGACGCTCCTTGCCAATGGAGTACGTGCCGACCACAAACAGAGTGCATCGCCTTCCTGCTGTCGGCTGGTGGCTCTGCGCGCGCTCTGACGCTTGTGCTCCCGCTTTCGGCTGGAACCAGGCCGTGATCCGTGCATGCTTCAGCTGCGGGGTGCTCGACGACCGTCGCTGGCTCGTCTGGCGAAGGAATCCAGACAAGTAACCAGCATCGGCGTCTATCATCCGGCAGAACTCAGCAACCGTGCTGACCGCTTGGCTCTGCGTTGGAAACGTGTACTGCGGGTCCAGATACGTCGTATCCAGATACACGTAGTCGGCAAAGGGAGTCGCCCACGGGTGCCGGCCGTGCTGTGCCGAATCGGGATCGCTAGCGTGTCGAATCATCTGGGGTGTCACTGGTGTGTGCAGATCCGTTCCAAACACACACGAGATCTGCCTTACCTGGCGGTCGGATGCCCTGAAGTCGCCAGTGTGGACGATGCGCACAACGTCTCTGCCGTCTGGCTGCTGTGGGACCTCAAAAAGCACAATGGTTGCGCCGGGACAGTGCTCAGCGTCAAGAAGCGTCACGTAGACGCCGTGGACTATGCAGCGCGTGTTCATCGGCAGCGGATGCACGCACGACGGCCTGACGCCAAGAACACGAGTGACGCAGTTGGCGGTGATGCGCGAGCAGTAGATGTGGCCTCCAAACGTCTTTTTCAGCCCGCCGTAGTGGTCTGAGTGGAAGTGCGTCAGGAAAAACCCGGAGCAGAACTCTGGCTGCCCATACTTGAACGCATCGACTGTGAATCCGGTGCCGGGAATCCTCTTGTACGCTGGAATTGGTCTTGGGTCTGGAGCTCGGCTTGCCTGCGGCTCCTGCCAGTTGCTGTCGTACACATATCTGTATCCGCTGCTGGTATCTGCTTCTGGAGCCAGATCGGTTGCTTCTATCTCCTGCAGCATTGCCTCAGCATTAACTCTGTCTGCATCGGACAAACGTCGTGTGTCCCTGGTGTCCCTAGAGACAACGAGCCTTGTTTCAACGTCGTCTTCGGTGTGGGCCTTGGGCTTCTTACGACGTCCGGCCAAAGCCATCCTTTTCCCTTCAAGCGCAGCCACATCGAGACACCCATTGACGTGTGCTTCCGCCTGGCTGGCCTTGAGATGCGACAGCTCCTCATTGCACACGGGACACTCTATCTTGACTGACGGCTCTTCTGGAAAATCCTTGGCCTCATCGCTTTCCGCAGCCACCTGCTTCCGCTTCCTCGAGCCTGACCACATTCCAGCTGCTGCGGCCCTCTTTACAGCTTCTTTCTGTCCTGCTTTGTTTAATATAAAAGGCTATACAAATTAGCATTCCATTTGAATTGGAGAGAGAAAGAAGGGAAATAAAAAAAAACAAGTCAAACCTCATTAAGGTTTATTTGTAGAACAAGAGGTGGGGACGGGAGAATTATCCTTCACCATTCCGATCAGACCAATCTGAACTTTTATGCTTTGGCTATTTTCACAAGTAGGATACGGATGAACGATAATGATTCTTCTTTTTGCTAGGACCTATCTGATTAGCATGTTGTGTAGTTTTGGTGGCAGAGGCAGCTGGCGATCGGATGCTGAGTACTGGTGTGAAGGACAAGCAATGGTAATAAAGCAGGACAAAGCACAGCGCGTATGACCTGACGCCAGGCATTGAGCGAAATGAAGCAAACAAACTTGGTCCGGTGCACAACGTTTGTCTGAGGCATTACCAATTCGGAAAGGCAGGTGGCAATGTTTGCAAGCGATGGACAATTCCGCTTGATGCGCAAAGACAGAAAGACGAGGAGGGGCCTGTATGGATGGACGTCACTTGCTGATCCTTGTTCGGCTGTTGGATAAGCAACGGCAAGCAGGGGAGGGGAACAAAGAACTAATTTTAGGTCGGATTCAACCCAAGCGGACATAAATTACAGTGGATGAAGAGCAGCAGGGTGCAGTTTCAGCAACTGAAGCGACATGCATGCTGCCTTTTTGGAGGATGCATGCCGCTGCTGCTTCTTTTTTATTTAATGATTGCTAACCTTCCATCTTTCTTTTCGGATGCTCCATCGCATGTTTTATTTTTTTCTTGTTTCTGGCCGATGTGCAGCAGGCGCAATCTTGTTACTCTTTCTTCTAATTCCCTTTCTCTCCTTTTTTCCTTCCTTTCTTTCCATCTTTTGTTTGAATTTTCACTTTATTGCCTGTGCCACATATATTCTATCATTCCATCGATTCCATCAAAATCCATCATTTCCTTGCTCCGTTTTCAGATCCATTTCCTCGCTCTCTCTGCTTCCCCTCACCAGCATACTTACTTCATCCCCAGACCTCCCTCCACTGTAACAAAGGCTGACTACAGCAGCGGATTTATTCTGGTTGGATTGGCAAAAACACACAAGTGTCGTTTCTATTTAAACCAGCTACATAGGACATATCTGGTTCTATACGGGTTGTCATTGCATTTTTTCTACTTTGGAATCAGCCGCCCATCACTCTTATTATTGCTTTCACTGCTAAATCTATAGATTGCCAAGACTTTTATGCCTTCCGCTTGTCTTCTATTCACCCGGTCTGATATTGCTGCAAACCTCGTGCTTCCCACACAAAAGAGGGAGGGAGGCGGTATTACGTTGTTGTTTAGAACCAAAAAGAAACACAGTTTACGAGAAAAGAAAGTGAATAAAAAGACAGTGAATAAAGGAAGGAGCCACAAACATCCCGGTGGGTGCTGTCCGACGCACAATCATTGCTGCCGGAGAGCCTTTTAAACGCGTTGTTTTTCTCCTCCCCCTTTTTATTGCATTGGTAATAGGTTTTTGTTGTGGTGGCCGTAACAGGGCCTGGCTGAGATTCCCCCCCCCCCCGCATCTAGTAGCCGCATCAAGCTCCGGTTGTTAGCCATTTTCTTGTATTCTATTTCCTTCTTTCCAAGAGAAGAAACGGTGTTTGATATTCAAAGTCCGCATTGCCAATGAAGCTTTTGCCACAGCCAGACAGGCACAAATTGACGATACATGCTGCAAGCGACAAAACCATTGGGGCAGGAGAAGCAAAACAGGACCCGAAACAAGCACCACCTCCGCCAGAAATCGCTCTGCTGTCGCCAGCAAAGATATGCGCATTGAAGCAGATGCGAAAACGCCGTGCAATATGGATATGCGTGGAGCTTGTGTTTTTCGTAGTGCTTCTCGCACTGCTGGTAGTCCACAGCTTCAGACTTCGGAATAAAACAGAGAGGAATACGTATGCGCGGTGGTCGTCGAGCTGGGTACTGATTCTGCTGTCGGTGCTAATGGTGGTCATTGGGCTGGCTGTGGTCATCACATTCTACTACTTCCGCACAGCGCTTTCCTGGGTCCTGGATGTCAAGACGACCGATCAGGACCTGGTGAATCCCAGCAGCCGGAATGGCGTCCAGAGATCTGGGCTGAAATTCCTCCAGACAGACAATGTGCACCACCACCAGCAACAGCAGCAGCAGCAGCCACATGCGAGATATATGGACGTTGGCCATGGATCCAACAATACCGGCACGCGTGCCCTTCCACGGAATCTTCTCTATGGCGTCCGGCATGACCCAGCGCTGATGCAGCGTCCATGGATGTCTGTCCAGGGCAGAAACTCTCGAGCATGGCGACAGATGCGTGCCTGCCAGCGCAGCTCCAGCATTTCAAGCTCTGCCACGTCGCCCACTGACAGCGACTCGTGTGGACAACAAAGCCCACGGCGCCCGCCACGAGCTGCTCGAAAACACCAAACCCACGCCAGATCCTTCCAGCTCCCCGGTCGCAAGAGCGCTCCTCAGCAGTCGTCGCAGTCCGAATAAGTACATTATCACAGCTGTATATTTCTTTCTTTTTCTTCTTTGTCGTTGTGGCTCCACTAGCTTTCTATTTCATTGTGTGGTTTGCCACCTGTAGTTCATATCTACCCCTTTAATTTGTCTTTTAGCATCCCAGGAATATTTCACCCTCAATAAAAAAAGTTGTCCAATATATTTTTGCATGCTTCACAAGTGAAAGTGAATGCCATTGATGGCTACCCCCTCCACCTTTCCCTTCACTTTTTTTATACTCTTATCTATTGTATTTTGCTTCAATGCATTTGTAAATTGTATTATTCTGTACTTCTTTAAACAAATTAGACCAAAGTAAAAGTTTTTTAAATGAGCTTGAACCAGCATAACGGCATGCGGTCCTCTGCTTCAGCTGAAAACCGCCCCACCTTGAGCGGCAATACCAACGCCAATGGTCTTTGCAATTGTACCAGCTCCAGTGGTTTGGAGAGCGACGCTGGACTGCCGCGTACTCACACCGTGACAGCCGCAGCGACAAGCGCTACCCAGCCAGAGAAAACGCCAAGCACTTGGCGGTTGGTAAGCAAGAAAAGCGCTGACGCAGGAGGCGGGTCGGCGATGCCATGTCCGTCGCATTTGGAGCACCGTGGCACAAGCGACGAGGAGGCAATGCAGCGCACATGGTCTGCCGCAGAGCTTCTGGAGGTGCGTGCGCGCGAGCGAACGTTTGATGGCGCGTACTGGCGCACGTCGATTGGGCTTTTTGGCGCATCGTTGATTATACTGCGTGTCTTTGGGCTGGCATTCTTCCCCGTAGGCATTGTGTTTCTTGTGCTGGGGCTTGGGTTCCTTGCCATTGGGCTTGTCAGGAGACATAAGCTGCTTGGTCGCACTCCCTTTGCCGACGAGCCTGTGTTTGTCACCAGTGGTGGGACTGTGGTGTTGTCTGGAGCAATGTGTATTTCGGCGTATGTGGTGCTTTTGGTGCTGCTTTTGCGGATGTAAGCTTCTTTTCACCCTGGCTTGAATATTCAAAGCAAAATATCAAAAATTATTAAGATCATACTACAATGCGTGCTTCACATTGAAAACGTGTCAGCATCTGCACTGTCTTGAGCTTCAACAAGGAAAGACCACTTTTCGAGACCGCTATTTCCGTTTAAGAACACAAAGTATCCGCAAATATAAAAGCCGAGTTTGCCAACCGATCTCCCCCCTCTGTTTTCTCCTTATGTAAGTTCCAACTGTATTTCGCAACGCAAAGAAGTTGGTGCCGTTTTCTGACATTCACCCCTGATTTACTTTATATTTTGCTTTCTGTGTAACATCCCTGTGTCTCAAGCATGCACGGATTCAATTTACTTGCTGCTTTGTTTGTGGTTTTAGAGACCAGAACCACGTTATGAACTTACGAACCAGCACATTGCAGCACAAATGAATACCAGCCAGACAAATATAGGCCAAGTCGATCTTCTTGCTTGGTGCAATGACGTCAATGCTGCAAGGCATTCACATTGATGTCTTGAGCCACGAGGCACAACAAACAATCGCTTGGGCCTATCAGACGCTGAGGCATGGCGAACTAGAAGTGTTCTTTCCATTGTCATAAAAATGAAGCTTACAAAAGAAAGTCAAGGCCAAATGCTGTTGTCGTTGCTGTACAAGCTTTTATCAGTATCAAAGGATGCAACCAGCGCTCATATGGAAATGATCTTTTGGGGGTTGCGCCCATTATCTCCCTCAAGGCTTGCGGAAAAGCCATCAACCACAAAGGCCGAAGCAAGTGTTAAAAATAGCTGGCAAGAGAGGAAAAATCCCATCACTTTGTATGCGCAGCTGCATAGAAAAGTCTTGGGAGATGAGGAAGAACGCAAAAAAGAAGGATGTCTCGTGATTTTTCGTTGGCATCCAGAAAACCAGGGGCCACCCTCCCCAAGCCGTGAAAGGGACACAGATTTGCCCCATTTACCCCCACTTTTTCAGTATTGTATTTTCTTCAGCTTTCTTCTCTCTCCCACCTTTTCCCTCTTCTTTTATATTCATTCGTACATAGTCTTTTATTTGCAAAAAAATACCTTTATATTAATAAAATATCTTCTAGTTGTTATTCTTCTCTCTCGCCGGGTATTTTCCGTCAACAGCACGAGCGCAAGAAGAACACTCCTCAACTAGAATAATGAACGCATATCCTCCGCAGCCGATGGCTTCGCGGTATCCGCCAGGGCTGGTAGACCAGGTCCGCCAGCAACGCATAACAGCTGTTAGGCGCAGGGCATTCATCTCTATAGTCCTCCAGGTTATCTTTATTGCCATCTTTGCCGCGCTTCTTGGCTACTATATCAACAGAAACAACAACGACGACTACTACAGAAACGACGACTGGTTCAAGTGGTACATTGGCCTGCTTATTGCCTTGCTTGCCCTTGACGTGCTAATCCTTGTGTACGTTGTCTGGCGCTACCAGCGCGCAATCTCGTGGCTCAAGAACCCACGCACCACCGACGAACAGATTATGCTTGGATACAACGTCGAGGGCGAGGGCGGTGTTGTCGTCATGCACCAGATGCCAGCTTACCAGCAGGGCTACCAGCAATACTATCAGCCGCCGCCAAACGCCTACACTGCACCGCCGCAAAACAGCCAGTATCCTCCAGCATATGGCAACCAGCAGCAAAGCTCCTATCTCTACGGTGCTCATGGCGAAAACCCTGACACAAAACGTTAGGTCTTTTCCTCTAACCTTTTGTTGAACAAGCTTTATTAATTAATTGTTTTCTTACTTATTAAGACAGAATACCTATCGTCTTTTGTCCTGTTGATTGCAGTATACAATATTGCAAAGTGTCAGAACTGCAAGGAATATTATTCCTTTTTTTTTTTGCTTGTGCGATGCTGGTAAAGCGGAATTCTACAGCGAGCGCCAAAGACAATAGATGACAGAAACTCCCTAGTGCCCAACATTCAAGCATGTGTTGTTTTGTGTGCTGTATTGTGTGCCAAATAATCGGCGCTGTATTGTTTGCCGTGTAGGTCGAATTTGTATTTTTCTTTTTCCACAGCAAGACTTGACAATAAAATCTAATCAATGAAATATCCGCCTTTTTTCCTTTTGAATAATAAAAAAGTTAAAGTCAAATTAAGCATGCCCTGTTGCTGATGTGAAACCAGCGGCTTTCAGAAATGCGCCAGCTTAATGGCATCAAATATACATGTCAGTGTTTTTTGGTAGTATCACATCTATTCTTTGGACTTTTTGCTTGTGAATACTGAATACAGATGCCAATGTAGAAATACCATGCTTAAAATGAAGATCTATATAAAAGAGAGACGTATAAGTTTGTTATGGCCAACCAATTTACGTTATATACGGCTTGTGTAGTGATATATCCCCAATATTGTGCTCTTCCCATTTGATAAATCCTTTATCTTCAAATATATTATTCGTTGTGCAAGCCTTGTAAGAAAACAGCACCACCACATACTGCCTCTAGAACCGGTTTCATAGCTGTTGAAAAATGCCTTGAAAGGAGAAGAAATGAAAATAGAAAGCTGCTGGTTCTCTTTCTCATATCCGGAATTCGCCCACAAAGCTATTGAGAAGCAAAAATAGAAAGCATGCACCAGAATATCCAGCATGTAGAGTAGGAAACCGGATTTCTTTTGAGATAATTTATTGTGTTGGGATATGTGTGTCAACAGGCAGTTTGCAGCACAAAATATAGACCTATGCGATTGCTGTGACGGAGAAAGAAAATTCTGGTGTGCAAGAAGGCTGGACAGGCTGGTCGGTCACCCTTCTCTCCCCTTTTCTCCAATCTTCGTGCATGCAAGCGATTTTCACCTGTTTTTGGGAAAACATAAAATTGACGTACATTTCAGTGATGATCCCTTTCTTTTTCTGACTGCCAAAATTGTGTGTGTTAGGAAGTCGGGCGCTAGCGCGTATGGCTGGTATTCTGACGTCCTAAAGTGGTAAAAAGGCTTTTTTATTCTGCTCACTATAAAACACACATACGCAAACACAAAATTAGCAAACATGAGAATCCTGTAAAATCATCGGCCATCGCGCTTGCTGTCCGCACACGCGCCGGTATGCAATACGATACTATATTGATGCTGCACATCAAATGCGAGTGTTTTCCTCTTCCGGCTTAAAAATATGGTGGGGATGTGTGTGTTTTGATAGCCCAACGCCAACTCCAAATATAATGGTGGACCCTTTTTGCTCTTTACAGCCATCTCGATATAAAATATGGACATTTCTCTCTTTTTCTTTTCCTGACTTTTTCTCTCCTTCTATTCTATTCTATTTTCAGACCACCTTCTTTTTCTCTCTTTTTGCACTCACTTTTATAGTCTTTGAGCCTTCTTTCTTTGCGACAACACCTTGTATTGCGGCCGCTTGCCATTATATCTACTTTGCTGTCTGGCTGCCAACAAAAAAACATTTCTTCTGCGCATCCTCTGCCTACTCAGAATACGCCTTTCGCTTTCTACAAAGGCTCTCTCATTTATTTTAGACAAAAGACATAAAGAAATTAGATTTTCGGGAGGCTCTATAACGCCAGTATTTTACTCCATATATAGAAGAGTCTATAAGTCTTTCTCACTATCTTTTTCTCTCCTTTTCCACCTTCCAAAGGATTTTGTTCTTCCTTTGTTCTCCTTCATCTCGACATTTACTTTTGGTTATATATTCCGCTTTGTCCATATTCCATATTGTTACCCTGCTAGTGTTCTGACCAAGGCTTTTATATTTCTCTTGCTCACTTTGTTTATTACTATCAAGCATATATATTTTCTTTCCTTCTCCCCTACCAAAACTACCACTACTGAAGACTGCCAAACCTTCTTTTGCTACTGTCTCTGGTTATCCAAGAAAGGTCGACCGCTATCGAGAAGAACCCGTCATGGCTTCTACATACACAGACAGAGGTACGTTATAGGCTTTTTTTAATCTAAACCTTCTCCCTACACACACATGTCCTCCAGATATCACTGCATAGTACCGTCGTTGCCGTTGTCTCTGTAATTGCGGTGATATGTGCCTCTGCTACTTTTCAACAGCCGACATGCTGTATACTCCCACTCCATATACAAATATATGCGTCCATATGCGTATGCATGGCGCAGGATGAGCACACAGGACAGGAGTCTTTTGGTCGACGAACATGAACTGTGTCCAGCCCAGAATACAGCCAGGCGCTTGGACAACAGAGTGCCACGTTTGCTGCTGTGAGCTTCCATCTCCTGCTCATACTAAAAAAGCCCCATTTGACTGTATTTGCCACAGTCCTCAATCGTATCTAACTGCTGAATAGTCTGACAATATATTCTCTTTTTCTCTACGAGCTATTGAGAATATAGTGTTGTTGTCAATGGAGAGAAAGCCAGATTTATGTGCTGAAAATTCTATTATTTTCACTATCAATCTCTCTCCCGTTGAATTGACGCACTGTCTTTTTTTCTCTCTTCTCCTGCATGTGCCATATTTCTTTTCTCCAACATAACTACACACACAACAGACCTTCATTGTAATACATTGCTTGTTTGGTCTGTATTCCAATATTCCATACAATACAGGAAATGTACTATATCCTTCCCTTATTTCCTTTTCTTCTCAAAAAGGACTTGGCAATGGGAAAAGAGCGTGTTTGTCTTTAAAGTCATTTTTATGACCTTCAATCTGCACAAATGCCAGAGTCGTCTTTGTCTATTGTAAAAAGTGTACAGTAGAAAAACACATAGCCCTTTTTGATTTCTTAGCGCAATGGCAAAAAGACTAAACAGCCAGCCATTCTACAAAGCCAATAGCCTAAATTACGCGCTCCCCTTTTTATCCTCTCTCTCCCTTTTTCATGCTTATTTGTTTCTGTTAAGCATTCCGAACGGTTATTAATGCAACGAAGAGCTAATCTATTTGTGGTTCTTCTTTCACACGATGCAAGCTTGCTTATTACAAATATTGAGGTTTTGTCAGCACGAAGGCTAATTGCCTTCAAGCAAACGCACAATTTGCTGCTGCTGTTGCTGGTGTTTTCTGCATCGGCCTTGCGTGTGTATGTGTGTCATTGTAATTATATACATTCCCCGTATATATGCATTCACACATGCATTGCTTGCAGCCATTACCAACTCGCCAAAAATGAGCCATGAAACAGCTCATTGAGTTATCTACTTTCAGCCTTCTCATGGCATAGACAATTGGCAGCCTTTCTAAATCGCTCCATTCTCTACTGCTTCTTTTTTTGTTCGCACGAGTCCTAGCTGCACAGGAAAGACCCAATTCAGTAGCCCCATTCTCTCTGTGAACCTGTCTATCTCCGTAGAAAAAAATCTGTGTAGTGCAATGCCCGTTTTTGGTTCTCACCATAGTTCAGCACACTATATGGAATAACTCGCCATTTGACAAACGCAATTGTGTCTGTTTGTTTCATATGAAGCATAATGTATTACACAAGGCTACTGTGGCTTGGTATATTTTCGCCTCCGTCCCTGAGTGCATCATATGCTAACAAACAGACAATTGCCATCAATTGGATGCTCTGGCATGTCCTTGTTTTTTTCCTTTGGGGAAAAAAACCATCACTCGCTGAAATCTCGCATGCATGCAGATGTGGAACAACATATTGTAATTGAAAAACTCTACTTTGCAATCTTTTGTTATTGCATTGCTATTTCATTTATCCCTTCATTTTCTCCTGGTCATTTGTGCTCTCCTCTGTGATTTCTGTCGCTTGTCCTTTGTATCCATTTCCTGCTTTTCATCCTCTATTTTTAATTGCTTTTGGACTATTCGAAATATTGACGCCATACTAATACTGCTTACACCTTGTACACAACAATGCGAATCATCATTTCTGATATAGAGCTCCAGCGAGCCAAAGATGTACTCGAATCGTGCGATCTTGTCTCGCCTAGTACCAAAGGCTGCTACTCCTCACGGATTGCTTTGTGGATGCACTACTGTGCAGTATGCTGCAACGGAGACGAGCAGGTCACTGGTCAGCGTCTAGCCGACTATGTCGAGTGGATGGTCTCCTCGGGCAGCGCCGAACGCATCCGCCAGGGCACTACCCATATTCAGCAGGTTTTGCGCAACCAGCTACAAGGCGTTCTATGCTACTGGCGCATCCAACATGCAAATGTTCCAAACGCTGAAGACCCGCGTGGGGACTCAATATTCAAGACGAAGTGGCAGGAAATTGTGATGCGGTATCCGAGCACACGTCATTCACGTCGCGCCGAACCAATATACGGTGTTCCAAGGGTACCCACAAACATTGTACCCAAAGTCGAAAACCCGTCAGCCGTGGGTGCCAGTGGTGGCAGCACAGGCGGTGCGTCGTATCCGGGACGCATGGGCGCCCAAGGATCACATGCTGTCCCTGGCAGTTACCCTGCAATGCGTCAACCACATTTAGTCAATGCCTCCAGCCCCTCGATGCCACCAGCGTCGGCTATTCAGCATGGCAGAAATCCAAACTACAGACCACACCCTTCACAGATGAACCAGTCCCGCCAGTCGTCTCCTATGCATGGGCCACATCCTTATGCATCACAGCAAGGTGCTCCTCAGCGCTCCTGGTACCAATCTTCGTACGATGAACGCGCCCAGCCGACCCGCCATCAGTCATCGTCAACTGTAAATGGCCAGGCCCAATACCCTGGTGCCAATCCTAATCGCTCGACCATTCCCGGTCCTGGCGCGGGAAGGTATCCACAGCCATCTGGCTCATACGGCCAGCAAAGCCAGACAGTACCAGAAAGGGTACCACCCGACTCTGGCGCTTATTACCCGAGCAGACCTAGTTATCCAACCGCTTCTCTGCATTCCAATCCTATGGCTTTCCAGCACCAACCAGCTTCTCATACCGACTCTCAAGATCCTCGTGCTTCACCGCGCATGCACCAGATACAATCGTCGGAATTACAGAGCCGCCAAACAGATGAGAGCCTTGCTAGCCACTCAAGCATGTCTAAGGAGGCATTATTCAATGTTTCTACTGGTACTAACAACCCCGAAACTGTGTCTCGGCAGCATAATCCAAATACTTTGCGCATGAGCGCTGAGTCTGACGAAGGTGCTATTTCAGGCATGTCCAATAGAGTCCCCGACAGCAACGACATCTCTCGCCTCACGTCAGATAATGCTACCGCAGTCCCATCGTCGCCAAAAGCCTCTCACTCGCAATATATCTTGGAAGGGATTTTACCCGAAGAGATCCCCGAGTGGACCATTGAGGATGAGGAAGAGAGTGCTGAGATCCCTGAGGGGCATTTGTTAAACCAAAATGAGTCGATTGCGCTAAGCATCCGCCAGCTAGGCATTAGACCGGAGATCCAAATGCAGACACGCGCGCATGTGCTTCTTGGTCTATCTTCGTGGATATCTGCATCGTCGCGCACTGACCTGACACTTTTGGATATCTGGACTGAGGAGGCCGTGGGCATTTCTTTGCCTAGCACACAGTCACAGGCAAAGAGATTCGATTCGATCACCATGTCTGAAACTGATCCTGAAAACGAGTCTAAGGATGAGCCTGAGAACGGACCCGAAAACAGGTCTGAAGTCTTGTCTAAAGATGCGTCAAAAGATCAGGATGGTGCTGAGAACAGCAACGCTGAACTTGCTGAATCCGAACAAAGCAAAGGAAGTGACAAAGAGCCCAGCCCTGAGGAAGAGATGACAAAAGAGTTGGATCACCAAAAGCCATCCGAGCAGCAGCAAGAAAATGCTGACGGTGCAGGGTCTGTAAACACTGGCACCGATCTTGGAAAGCAAACCGAACCAGGCCTTGAGAATAATGCTGGCGTGGAAGAGGAAAATAAAGCGGAGGACAAGGATGTGTCTGCGGAAACCCTGGGGACAAAGCCTAGCGAAACAAGCAATAATCGGCAAGATTCGCAGCAACCACTCCAACCGTTGCGTGTTCTATCAATCGCTCTTCACACACCAGGCAACCGCACCGCCAATAAAGCATCCGCTAATGACAAGGTAAGACAGCGGCTATGTCATGTTCTGCATAGCTTGTTTGCATCATCTCGTGTATATTGCATATGATGGTCATGTGGGGCTCTATATTTATTGCACGAGCTATTGTGTGCCTTTTTTTCTTATCTGACATATACTAAGTCAACCACTATTCTTGCCTGCGATTTATATGCATAACATCCATTTTTTACTGTTTTTCTCTTTTGTAGGCATTTGTTCTGCGGCACAAAAATCCGCTGCTGTGTCCTTGGGGTGCACTGGCATTCATGCTCTTCTCGAGATGGCATGTGGCAAACGGGCCGGCACCAGACTTTAGCACTTCTGCGTGGCAGTCACTGAAGCTGTTTCCAGATCTCTCGGAACAAGACAATTCTTCCGCCGACAACAGCTTCAAGCATCTGTTTGAGGAGGCCCTGTCAGGGGTTACAAAGGACAAGTAAGTATTGTGCCAGTTGCGTCAGCGTCAACGGTGTATTTCTATTCTGCGACTTTCCATCTCATATGTTGATTGTCTTATTTGCAATGTTTCTTGAGTGTGATGCTGCATTGCAGAGCATAGTAGCAATATTATGCTGTTTTGGTCGTCTTACACTTCTTTTCCATTGTTATGCAGCCTGTGTGTGGAAATGCCGGTAGCTTTGTATGATCGGGCAGCGGTGGGGGGGGTGTTTTTGCATCCACGCATTCTGAGCTGCTGGTGCGTAGATCCCTCATATGTGGTGCTTCTGCGCTGATGCTCGTCTATTTCTTTGGCCGGCCAAACGCACGCACAAACACAGTTTCCTGTTTGTTTTTTGTCCTATCTGGATAACTTCCACTTTGGCGGATATTGACCACTGGGGCAGCCACCGCCTTGCCACACTGTTCCGCATTTCCAGCCTTCTGCAATGATTGACACCTTTGTTTCTAACTTTTTTGAAGGAAAAGGGTGTCATCAGAAATTAGTTGGAATGTCTGAATAATTCACATAAAATGCCTTGCATGCTGCTAGAATAGCTTATGCATTTTTCTATTTGCCTATTCATAGAGATGTATGGCAGATCCTTTTCTGTATCTGGCAATATCCACGGCCCTGCAATGGATGCATTGTCTTCTTTTATATACAAAAACAAACGTAAATTACACAATATTTCAGAAGACAATAGCCGCTATGCTGTTCTTTCCTTGGGCTGTGCAATTCCACATTGCGACCTTCTCCATTCCACATATTGCATTAGTTTGCCAGCATTTGCCGTCGGGTTGTCTCTATATTCACAATAGCATGCTTCAAACATGGATATGCTCTGGAGAAGCTATACATTCGCTAATTGAAACCCCTGTATAAAACATGTGTTGTTTACGTTCTGCATATTTTTTCTGTAGGCTTGATGGTGCCAAGGTGATGAGTGACTCTGGCTATTTCTTTGCCGATGCGTTTGGGCTTGTTCGTCCAACTGTCTCTGGGATCAAGGGTTTGGACGGAGTTAATGGAATAAGCACAAACACACTTCTGCCCGAGGTGCTCTCTGCTCTTGTTCGCTCAAATGCGGGATATCCAGCAGATCCAAAGAAGGAATGCACAGTACCCAAGCGCTTTGGCGTTATGCCACCACAATCGCTGCAGAAAGAAGTATTCCCTTGGATCAAGCATCTTCTCATCGGCGCCTTTGAGCAGAACAACAACAATGACGATGTGCGTTCGGCTACACGTCTCTTGAGGGTTTTGCGCGAGCTACGGATTGTGTTACTGCAGGATGTAGCATTCCTGATGGAAATGCCGTATCTGAGAAAGGTCATTGAGGATAGCATATTTTTCAAGCACGACCTGTTCGCCTCTCCCGATTTCCAGGAGTTCCGCCAAGAAATGCGCGCTGCTGTTGCCGAAACAGAGATTCGTGACATGGAGACCATGTGCACTGCGGCGGTCAATTGGGTAAAGAACCGCAGGATCGAGGCGCCCGACGGTTCTATCGAGAGGATGATCCCAACTGCTCCTCGTCTTCTTAACCCGGAAACGTATTCGGTTTCAGCGCAGGATCCAAAAATGGGTGATCTAGACCAGCATACTGGATCAAATATGGAAGCCCTGTCACGGATGACCAATCCACAAAGACCCCCAGATGCATCTTCGCTGTCGGTTTCTCACGCTGTGGATGAAGAGCGTAAGCGTCAATTGGATGCTGCCGCAGCTGACATTGGTGATAATTTTGGCGAAGCATACGACTCTGAGAGACAACCAAAGCGCAGTCGCCGTGTCTACGAAATGGCCTTGACTGGAGGAACCCCTTACAGAATATATGGCGATGCCACAGCAGCTGGCATCCAGACGGGACAGCCAGGATCAAAGCCTTTTGTTATTAACAGCTCAGACAATGTGGCTGAAGCGCTGAACAGCTTGCGCATGGAGAATGACGATCTCAAGTCTCATGTGAGAAAGCTCGAGTGGGTGCTTAACCAGCACAAGGCTGAAGTGCAGGCGTGGATGAGCAAGATGGAAAAGACAATGCAGAATAGCTCTGTAGCAGCATCGCGCCAGTCCTCGCCTCACATAAGAGGCGACCCTGTGCACACGTTCCGCGCGGCAGCGCCGTCCAACGCTTCGCCAGCAACAGTATCCCGCCAACTGGCATCTGATCCAAACCTTCCGTCTGCAAGCCCAGTGACACTAACCTCGCGACAGCAGTCGTATCACGATCAGCTGAGTTCTCAGCGCCAGGTATCGCAGCCATCAACGCCGCAAACCAGGTATGGCGATGGTCAGTTCCAACAGCCGATCAACCACGTTCCAGGTTTGCATGCGCAATCGTCGTTGCACGGGGTTCGTGAAACAGCCGGGTATTATGAGCGCACTCCTATCGATGGAGCCAAGCCTCGTCAGCCTCATCAAATCCCAACACAGCCTATTGCGTCAAACGGAATCCCAGTGCAACAACATTACGGGAAGCACCAGGACTACAGAGGGCCTTCGATGCGTGCTCAGCTGTCGCCAAAGGGCCAAGGCTATGGACAGCGTCCACCACAATCCGAGTATCCCGACTATCGCGCTATGCGCCCGCATGATGGCCCTGGATATGGGGAGCAGGGCTGGTATCCAGGTCCGCGCGACGAACCAGTCTACCCGGCTAGACAATAATCATCGAAAAAGTGTCCTTTTTATTATCTCCTTTTGTTTTGCTTGGTTGCGACTAGTGGCAAAACGCGTGTATATTTTTTCTTTTTCTTCGTTTTCTATCTTATTCGTTTATTTTGTTTATCATTGATAGATTATATCTGTTCAAACATGGCGTGTTGCCAGCCAGTAATATCTCCATACACTATGTCTCTACTCTGTTATCGGGGTGTTTAGGCGGCTTCTGTGTTCTCCCAGATGGCTCTGTTGATGTTCGTGGTAGAACTGCTGCTGGTTGTGTGGATGTGCTGGCATATCTCCAGGTGGTGGCAATGGGTTACCAAGCCTGTCCATGGGCATGTCGGCAAAAGGATTGGATGGGGCTAGATCGTGGCCTGACTCTGGCGCATTGACTTCGAGGTTGCCAGCATATCCGACTGCATGTTGTTCGCCCTCGTACTGGCGATTAAAGCGCGCCAAATTGGGGGAGGCAGTGCTGAGCATCTGCTGTTTCTTGCTCCTAACGGTCAGCCAAACAAGACATATGTCGATGATAAGGAGAGCGAGCATCAGACTTGCGCGCCACGCAGCCGCATGCGATCCAGACAATCGACGGAGACGTACAAAATAAAAGACAAGCTCGACGGCATAGATGGCGCTAAGGGCGCTTTGGATGGCAATGGATATGTCGTGACGTCTTCGCTTGGCCATCCCCGTAAGCTGCGCGAGCTTACTAGTTGCCTGTATGTATCGGGAGTGGTCAGCGTATCTGCCGCCTTGGCTGCTGCTGTTATAACGGGATATGGCTGGCGGATAGTCAAACATTTTGAAAAAAGAGTATTGAAAATGGGCTGGTTTGTTATTCCAAAATGGACAGAACACGTCCAAGCGATTAATGTTGTTTCACTCCAATACATACTCTAGCATCGACTGGATGTGTGTCTACTTTTGCTTATAAACACGCTGACATAAATAAGTCTAAATTTGCTAGTCAGCTGTGGTTTACTGCTACTGGTTCCATTGGTATCGAGAAATAGCCATTTTCAGTTTCTGCACATCATTCACAGTACATACTGCCTCCATATTTTCTGCTTGTATTTTTTTTTTACTTCTCCACTCAATTTTGTCATTCTCAACAATCCCGACGGATGTACCCAGCCTCAAGCACAAAAGGAATAGCCGAATAGTATAGAAGAAAACGAGCTTAAAATAGGCATATTGGAAAAGTTCTGGGTTGCATCTTGTTGACTTTGGGGAAAAGATATTCTTTTTGTCAACATCCTTTAATGTAGAAAGGAGTTAGATGTAAGTAGGATGAACAAAGTTCGTAAACGCATATGACTAGAAAGACAAGGTAAAAAGATAAGCAGAGGAAAGGAAATTACAATGTGTAATGGCCACCCTTGTGGATCTAAAAATGGGTTTGTTCTTTGTGCTAACAAGGGATAAACCATAGCACAAAAGATCTTGCACAAAAGACGAACTTGTCAGTTGGTTAAATGGAATTCCAACATCCTCTTTTTCTCACTTTGTTGCCTGACGAATCAAGCTTTTACAGGTGCATCTCTTCATACATCTTTAACCATTTGTAATTCTCTATACTATAGCTTGCAGGATTTTTAATTTGTATTCTAACTGTTTCAAAAGAAAAGATTATGGCCACCGAAACGTCCAGTGGTGGCGGAATAGCCATCATTGTCATATGTTCGATTCTCTTGGGCATAAACTTTGTATGCCTCGTATATTGCTTCCTAAAGCGCAACTACTTACCACTCAAAGCATGCAATGTAACAAATATGAACTTGACATACATATCCATGGTGATGACATTTGTTGGAAGCATCAACATTGCTGGATTTTCTGGCAATAGCAAAGAATGGTCTGTGTGTGCAGTGACCCTGGGATGGTTGGGGATGGCACTGGGAGCATTGGCCTTCATTTCTCTTTTCCAGATGCGGGTATACGCCTACTTGAACATATTTATATCTAAGCGCCGGGCAACGGGACTGTACTTTATTATTCCTGTTGCGTACATGCTTATGATATCAATAGCATACGCAATAGTTGCCTTTATCCTTCCGCCAAAGACAGGTTTCATGTACATGCCAGAAACAAACGTTTGCTTTACCAACGACCCAGTGTATTTTGCTGGGATGGGTCTTATTATCTTGCAAGCGGTTCTTCTTGGCGGTTTACTGCTAAAAACGCTTAAAATGGAGTGTTGCTTCAATGAGCGTCGCAATGCAATTCTGGGTTTTATTATTTGTGTCATTTGCGGTATTGTATTATTGGCATTGGGTCGTATCCACTTTAGCAACGACAAGCTGGCGCTCTCTGGAATACTCAAGATTCTCTTTGCAGTCGTACCCCAGCAAGGATACTTTTACTTGAATCTTGGTCCAACAATCTACCATATGTTCACTCATGCTGACGAGTACAACCAGAGGTTTATCGGCGTGATTGAGGAAAAGGGATTGGCACATGTTTACGAGCTTGCCTGCAAGTCTCCTCTTGGCGCCATTTCAAACATGAGGGTTAACGAGGAGGGAAAGCCGCGCGGCATCAATGTGACAGATTCTGACAATGGGTCCGAATACAGCGATTCAAGCAACTTTTCGGGTAATGTTCCAGGCCCAGAACACACCAACCAGTCGCAGCCACCTACCTATTCTGGAGTTCGTCGAAGCGGTTCGGTCTCAAGACATTACACATGATATATATTTCCTGTCTGTCTCAATAGAAGAAAGCAGGGTTATCATCATATGGAGAACTACTGTTGCTCTTTCACATATTTCTCATCTATTTATTCGCTTTGCTTTATTTTTTCATTTGTAACAATAAAACTACCTTATTTTCCCCCACGAGTGGTTCATTTTCATTTCCATGGCTTCTTTGTTTGTATCAAAGTATTGTGACGATAACAGCCGTTTAATAAAACCACGAATTCCAGGCAGATAAACACAAAACTTGCGCACAAACAAAATAACTAAAGAAAAAAAACAACGACATCATAGCTAGAGCTTCTGTTTAGCCGCGTCAGCTATGGCCCGAGAAATTATAAGACGTTGTATCTGAGAGGTGCCTTCGTAGATGGTAAAGATCTTTGCGTCTCTCATAAGCTTCTCTACAGGGTACTCGGTGTTGAATCCATTGCCACCAAAGATCTGCACCGCATCAGAAGCACATTTGTTTGCGGTTTCCGATGCCAGCGCCTTGGCAATGGATGCGTAGTATGTGTTGCGCTTGTTCTGGTCGCGCAGCCACGCAGCACGCCAAACTATCATCCGCGACGACTCGACGTTGATGGCCATGTCTGCCAACATGAATGCAACAGCCTGGTGCTCAATGATACTCTTACCCATGGTCTTGCGCTGGAGTGCATACGTGGTTGCCTCATCCATTGCACGCTGAGCCAGACCAACTGCTGCGGATGCAACCAACGGACGAGTAATGTCAAAGGCACCCATCGCGATCTTGAATCCTTGGCCGATCTCACCTAGGCGGTTTTCGTCAGGAACCTCGACATCCTCAAAGGTAATACCGCGAGTATCTGATGCGCGCTGACCCATGTTCCATTCCTTGCGGCCAACCGTGATTCCAGGGCTGTTACCATCTACTATAAATCCAGTAAAGGCCTTGCCAGCATTGGCAGCAGGGTCGGTTTTGGCTAGCAAAAAGTACCAGTTGGCTTTTCCGCCATTTGTGATCCACATCTTCTGGCCATTGACAATCCATTTGTCACCCCTTTTAACTGCATTTGTTTTTGCACCTGCAACATCAGATCCGGCGCCGGGCTCGGTCACGCAGTATGCAGCCATGAGCGGTTCCTCCGTCATGCGTCCCAGATACTTCCTCTTCTGTGCATCGTTGCCAGCAAGGATCACCGGTGCCTCCGCTAGTGTGTTTGCCTCGATTGCTGTTTGGATGCCTGTGCATCCATATGCAAGCTGCTCGGACACCAGCGCAGCCTCAAACACACCCAGCCCAATACCTCCATAATCGGTTGGAATGTGTGTGTTTACAAGCCCAAGCTCCCATGCCTGCTTTATGACATCAGTCGGGTACTCGCCGGTCTTGTCATGGTGTGGTGCAGCGGGAATAATCACATCGCGGGAGAACTGTTTTGCAGTTTCCTGGATAGACTGTTGGTCTTCATTAAGCTGGAAACCGAATCCCGATACTGCAGATGTATGCTCACTGCAACTGCGCGCAGTGGTACCAAAGGCACGGCATGTTCTGCGCACTGTGCTAACTATCTGCGAACGAAGCATGGGTAGCAGCAAAGAAAGGATTGGATATAAAAAGCACTGATTGTTGAAAAAAAAAAAGATAAATAGTAATATAGTAGAAGGCTTTTTACTATTTTAACAGTTGGCTAATAGATTGGGAAATAGAGAATACAAAATGGAAGAAAGAGTTTATTTTCTTTATCTCGCTTTTCTTTTTCACAAGAGCAGAAGGCGGTGCCGCCGAATTGCTGTGTTCGTGTGGGACAAGGGTTGCAATGCACAAGCCCTCTTGCACCATTGCAAAAGGCAGACACATTCATTATCTCCTGTCACATGCATCAAAATCACACCAGGCTTTCACATGCCATAGAATATGCTTCAACAACACCTGGCAAGTTCCATAAAAAGAACAAGTTATTGCTTTATCTTCATCTTTATAATTCCAATCTTGATATATGCTGAAATGCTGAGAGAATATCGGCGGCGGTGATACTGAAAATTTCAGGCTATGGCTGCTGACAGCCATAGCCAGCCAGCCACAATTTATTTTGCAATCATCGGATTAGTAAAGCTTAAAGAATATGAGGGCGTGACATCATTTAATTAGAAATATAAGGCAGTAGTTTGATAGAAATTAAAATTTAAGGTAGTGGTATCAGCCAAATCAGCAATAGCCAGCCGAGTGATATGGCACCATATGATGTTCCATAGAGAGATTTAGCAGTAGATGTACAAAACCAATATAACAAGCATGTAGGGTCGAAATTAACAAAGAAAAGTTCAATGATTCAGTAGCAAAAGCTGAGAAGGGAAATTCTAGCTGCTACATATCAGAGCCGTTGCGCACATTCAGCAAACAGAGAGACGTACAAAACAAGGGACACCAGGGACAAGTAGGCAATGCTCATGTGAGAGCAACCATGCCAAGCAAGGGCAGGCTAGGTCTGGTAATATAATTGTGTATGGAAATAAATATACAAACACAATCGATCCCTTTTCTACTGCATTCATTAAAGCAAAAGATAGGGCACAAACAGAAAATAGGGACCACCCATGACCGACGACATGGCAAAACAAGCAAGGCAAAGCACACGACCACTGCAGTCTGTTTGTGTTTTACAGAGCAACAAAAGGAAGGAGAAAATAAAGGCAGAAACTGAAAAAGGTCCAAAAAGAAAGACAGGTGAGGACGAAACGTGGCTGTTTAATTCACCAGGACCTGGTCGATAAATTTTGTGTCAGCTGAGTATAATTTATTAATGAGTCTCAATCGGTCTCTGCTTGATCATATGTGCTTAATAAACGATGACTGGAAATAATTGGAAAAATAAAATAGAGGGAATAAATGCGCAAAAAGAACCGTCGGTCTGTTGAGGGGTGAGTGGGCTATCTGAAGAAAAACAACATAAAAAAGCTCCACAGCCAGAACAATTGCAAAACTAGGAGCTTTCAGACGGCTCTCTTGAAAACACAATAGGGCCTTGGGAACCTGACTGATAGTCGCTGGTTTTATTTTGTTTTTCATTAGTGCGCAGGAATGCGTGAGATGAGGAAACGTGAAAAGCGATTTACAAAGACACGCATTCGGAAACCCAGAAAAGAAGATTTCGGAAATTTTCAATTAATCTCCCCCGTGCATAAATTGGAATTCAAAACAGCGATGCCACGCCCAGCAGTCACAGCTGCTCGTTTCCTGGCTACATACATGCAAGACAAACCACAGTTTCTTCATAGAACGGAGATGGCCACACCGCGCTCTATTGCAGTCACGCAGAGAAAAAAGGCAAGAGACGATTGCTTTTTTCCACATCAGCAGACATCACAAAGTGTGGCGTTTTGCTTGTGGCCGTTGTAGGACTTTGAAGCGTTTCTGTAGCTGCCTTTTGAAAGCACTTGCTTTATACAATGGGTACGCGTGTTCCAATGTCTACGCTAGCGCAAAAAGGCAGGAAAAAAGAAAGATGAAAGGATGAAAGTGACAACGAGAACAGAGCAGGTGTGGCGTTTAAATGAGCTTCAGCTTTGCCATCTCTTTTTCTAACAATTATAATAGCTGTTTGTTAGTCTTCAATCTATGGCGTAAGAGGGACCATTTGTGCATCGCACGATTACGTACATAACACCATTAGCCTTGCGCACTGTTCTACTCCCAGACCAACACCATCAGCCTGTGGTCTCGAAATAAAAAAGTGCTTCGGTTTTTCTTCTCTTTCTTGTCGCCATCGCCGTCGCCGTCTTCATCGAGCCAGTCCAGGCTAGGTTGACTGCAAGATAAGAATGGGCAACAAAAAGGAAATGATAGGGGGTGTTTGCTACCTGTCGATTTAGCCCCATTTCCCCAATTATCTTATTTTTAAGCAATTTTCACAGCCGCAGCATTAGGATGGCTAAAGTCTCTTCCCTTCACTGCCTTCTCTCCGCATTATTCAACACATCTTTCGCTGACTGGGGGGGCCGAGAAAGGGATACAACCACATCCTCGCTGGGACAGATGACTGCCAGAGAAGGAAAATTCAGGCCTTAAGGAAATTTTCCATTGCACTATTTTTTATATTTCTTTTTCTCTTGATGTTGAAGCCACTATATAATACCTTCGCATCTTCCTCTCTCCACCACCAGCACCACTTGCTTTGCCACTTTCCCTACCACCTTCCAACAATTCCTAATACTTTTGCAGTGCATACCATTCTTCATATTTAAAACGTAACCCTTACATTTGGATAAATTCTCACGAACCATTATATCAAAGCAGCAAGCTTATATCAATTGCTTATAAGCTACCAAGTAAACATTAGTAACTGACCAGCCCTTCTTCTCTCTCTACCATTCTAAATTTCCTACACATTTGATTCACAATATCTTATATTGCATCCGTATTTTATTCAAGCACCATTTCGTTTGCAGCCAAATACATCTCATTTACATTTAGCACAGCTCACAAGCATATACAAGAAAACCATCCAAATGATATCCATTCCTCTTCCGACCGAATTCATTCTACAGAAGGGCAAGGCTGCCCAAGAGAAACGCCGTCGCAGCAAAAGCGAGGCAGCGCTTTCTCTGGCCGCCAACAGACCCACATCTGGTAACATCAGCGCTCTGGATAACAGACGCTACACTGTAAATGCACCCATGTTCCAGCACTCCAGGTCATCACAGGTGCGCATCCAAGAATACCCTACATCAGTAGATGTGACAAAAGACGGGTTGTTGACGCCCAAGCTTAGCGGATCTCATATAGCATGCGTTTCAGTGTCTTCGGGCGTATCCAGAACCTGCAGCCACAGACAAAACATTGTTTCCAGAACAACATCGCCAATCCAAGCCGCTGACATTGCTGACAAAGATGCACTGTTCATGGGACAATGGGATGAGCCAAGCAAAGAGGCTGTGAAAGAGGATGACCAAGTGCTGCTGCTCACACCTCTGAGTCCACCAATGACGCCCAAACAGCCAAGCGCCGACGCAAATGCCCCCATGCCAAGCATCATGTCGCTGCCAAACTTGTCCCTGTCAGCACTTGGGTTTCCTCCATCTTCATCTCCTCCGCTCTGCTCAGACTCAGGCACTGTCTCAGCACCACAGCGCATGTCTACTCCCGCAGCACCTGAGCCTCTAAATAGCTCCATCACATGTCTGGTTTTGGACAACAAGAAAGTTCATCTGGCCCGACCAAGACTCGTTCAAATTTCTCCCTCACCGAAGCAATAAAAAAGAACAAGGCACCTCACGAGGGGGTTTCTGTATTTCTCCACACTTTTTCTACTCCAACAACTCGCCTCCCTTTCTCGTATTTTTACATGCACTTGATTTTAATACTCCACAAAATAAATAAACTACATTTTTATTTGGTAGAAGTAGTAACATTGCTCAAAATAAAAAATAGAATAAATATCATCTCGTGATATAAATGAGGATTATTCGGCATTTAACAGTAAACCTTATTTTCTTTTCAAGCAAGAACAATCAAAATAATAAAGAACTAAAGCGTATAGCTGATTTGATTATCGAAAGACGTTAGGCGTGTGGTGGTAATACTGCTGGCGATTGTCTGTTCGCTTCTTGCCAAGCAACGGATTGTCAGACACACCATCTTTCAGACCACCTGGATTGGAAGTGGCGGTGGCTCCTGGACGCGGAATGGCCTCTGGGTATATGGACAGTGGACATCCAAACCCAGCACCATGCCCGTCACGGACAGTGCCAAAACGGTCCTTGGCAGCCCTCTCGCTTCCACTACTGTTGTCGCTGGCTCCACCGCCGCCATACTTGGCATCCTTGGCATTACTGACGCTGGGATGGCGACTCGCATCGGGAGACATGTCAAACAACGGCACGGGTCCGCTGGGCGACACCTGCTGTTGAGTGGATGGAGGGTTCATATGGTTACGCGAGTGGAAATTGAGACAAAACTGGCCAGCAGCGACTGGTGGACTGCGATGCTGGGCTGGTGCCTCCGACCGCCTCCATGCCAAGGAGTCCTCTTCAACGTCATCTCCCTCTTCGTCATCCTGGGCAAGATCAATTCCCATTTTGCGCCGAGGCAAAGCCATGTGTCCCAAATCCGATTGCGAGCGCATGAATGACGGGTCTTTGCGCTTACGCCCAGCACCATCCTCATTGCCAGATGCTATAAAGTTCGCGCCGTCAAGAGCATCTCTGTTGAGTTTGGCATTGGCTGCCGCAATTGCCAGCATCCCTCTAGTGGACGAGGACCCGCCGATGGACAGGTGGGCTTCGCTGTCCGAGGCACTGACATGCGCATCAAAAGCTATCTCCGAGTCTTGGAGCAAGATAGCGGCGGCTGCAGGTGGTGAAGACGGCGGAAGCCGTGCAGGCAGACGGGCAGGGGTCACTGGAAGATACGGAGTGGTAGGCTGTGAAGTAAGCTGAGGGGGGCAAGGGGAGTTCAGCTGAGAAGATTCGGCGGTCAGACTCTGAGTGCGCTGGCTATCGTCCAACATGGCATCAGGGTCGGCAACCAAAAAGTCCTGGCCGTCAATAGACCACGAAGAGCCGCAGCGGCGGGCACGCAGCCACGGATGGGCTAGCGCATCATCAACGGTGATTCTGTTCCTCGGATCGGCCTGGAGCATGCGGCACACAAGATCAACAGCCTGCGGCGACACGCCGTCCCAGTATGGAGAGGGAAAGTTGTACATGCCGCCGATTATCTGGTCGCGCATGGGCGGCGGCGACAGCTCGTCCGAGAACGGCGGAAACCCACACAGACAGATATACAGAACAACGCCCAGACTCCAGACATCCACAAGCCGGTCATACATTCCCAGCTGTCTGACAGTCAGCACCTCAGGCGCCACATACATGGGTGTCCCGCAGACCGTCTTCATAAACATCTGCTCGCCCACTATCTTGGCCAGTCCAAAGTCCGCAAGCTTGATGCGCAAATTCTGCTTGTCCTCTAACAGAATGTTCTCAAGCTTGATATCGCGGTGCACAATTCCCAGGCGGTTGAGATGGCGGATGGCCAGAAGAAGCTGCAGCAACACCCGGCGCGCATCGTCCTCGGCAAGATACTCGCGCCGCACAATCTCGTCAAACAGCTCGCCGTCGGCAGCTAGGTCAAGCACAAGGTACAAGTAGTCGCTCTCGCGAAACACGCCGTGTACCTGGACTATTGACGGGTGCCGCACTCGTGAGAGAATTGAGGTCTCAACTTGAAAGTTCTCGTCCATTTTCTTGCGCTTCTCCAGCTGCGTGATTCTGTTGCGGTCAATGATCTTTGCTGCAAACCGTTCGCCCGTGACACGGTTGATTGCCATGCGTACCTGTGCAAACGCCCCCTTTCCAAGCTGTTCTGACAGGTAGTAGCTCTGCTTGAAGAGACACGGCTCTCGCCTGTGCACTTCAAGGTTCTGAAACACGTAGAATCGGTCGTTGAAGTACGTCATTCCTTTCTCTGGCTGGTACCGCACAAACTGGATCTCGTCGCCGTCGCGAAGCTCTACAGAGTTGCTTTTCCCTATGCGCGTGCCGTTGACATATGTGCCGTTGGTACTGGTGTCCTCAAGATACACCCCACTACCCCTGCCCACGTAATCATCGCTGTTGTTGTTGCTGCTGCTGCTGCTAACACACTCGGCCTCAACACGGTATATAAGGCAATGGCGGTTGCTAATGTGTGGGTTCTGGACCCGGATATCGCAAGACTTGTGCCTCCCAATGTAATACCCGAACTTTGTTGCGGCAGCTTGTGGCGACGAGACTTGTCCAGCCAGTGAACCGCTGCCGGATATAGATGGTGTGGCCGCAGACTTTGTGCGTTCTAGAAGCACGGTTTTGTAATCAGCTGGACTGAGCGAAAGAAGAACACCCCAGACGCTGCGCGGCACCTGATTAACCAAGAGCTGCTCCTGAAACAGCTGATTCAAACAGTCCATCTCCTGGCTCTCGGTCAGCTGCTGCTGGTTGTCTCTGCCTGGACTCATAATGACAGACTGATGTCAGTGTTCAAGTAGGAAGTATTATAAATGTCTTGTCAGAGTATTATTATTATTATTATAATAAGTGCGGGTCTTTTGCAGTTTGGTTCTTTTTTGTTTTGCTTATGGATGAGATGGTTCTCTTGGTATGGACAGATATCGCAATCAAAGATAGATAGATGTTAGAAAAGTGAATAATGCTAAAGAGAATGATGATGAGAGACCAAAGTTTTTCTTATTAAGTTTTTTGGGTATTGAGAACAAGTGCAAGAGAAATAACGATACAGCAAAACGTAATAATAGTGAAGGAGCAAAGAAATATTCAAGAGGACCACAGAACAAAACTGTAGAACCAGCGAAAAACTACAGACACGACACCCAACTCTGACAGACACCAGTCCAAGCAAGAAAAGCAAGGAGGGAAACGAGGGACCGTTTGGTGAAAGAATACAACTTTGTTCTTTTGTGCTTGACACCTGCTCCCTCTTTTGTTCTACTTTTCGCCACCTGGCATCAAGAGGCAAACAAATAAACTAACAAGCAAGAAGAGGCAGGTGGAAATAAAGAAAAGGGAAGAAAAAGAGAATGAAGCAAACAATAACACGAGAAACAAGTAGAGGAACTGGTTGGAAACCTAATGTCCCTTTTTCACTTATTTTTCAGGAAATGCACACAAAATTTACTGATCGAAAAAAGGTTTTTTATGTGCGTAGATTTTCAAAGACTTTGTTGAAAATGGTCTCGTTGATGCCGTAAATGCCTGATTTTGCAGCGCTTGGGGATTTTCCCATGTAAAACGCATGCAAATGGTACAGGTTTGCCGTTGATGCCTGTACGCAAGTTATGACAACTGTAGAAGAAGGAAAAGTCAGGGTACAGAAGAAAATAAGTTAAGCGTGGATATTCAGGGAAAAGGTCCTTTGCAGAGACATTCAAGAATAAGAGGTTCCTTGGATCATATACGAAATAATGAGAAAAAATAAAGTAGGAAGCTGCGGAAGCATCGGACACAAAAGAGAGACATGCAGAAGGATTGTGGATGAATATATAAAATGGTCGTTGGGTTTGCTGGTGAAGCAGTAGACACGGGAATGAAAGGGAAAACAAAACCTCCTCCCGCTGAGCCGATTCTCGCAAAATCTCACCAAGAGGAGTTTTGCAGCCAAATGGTGCTTGCGCCTGCAGAGCCATTGACGCCACATAACGCAGGTTATCATTGTCACTTTGTTGGTGTGAATACTCAGCTCTTTGTTGATCTAGATATTGTTGGGCCAAATAAAGCAGAGATACAATCGTGCGGCTAGGGCGCAGAGAACTGGGAAATGACAGTTCAGATATGCTAGACTAGGCAGCTGGTGCCATTGATCCATCTGATACAGATCGATACAAGCGAATTCAAAAGAGAGAAAAGGAGTCAAGATGATAGAAATAATTAGTAGAAAAAGAAGAAAAGACTACCCAGCAAGTGCAAGACGACCCCAGAAGAGATTCCTTCCTACAGGCGCGATCTCTTTGCAGTAAACAGGGCCCGGATAGCGTACACCTGGATGACGGCGACCAGCACAACGCACATGCTCTCGAGGATGGAGAACCACCACACGCGGGACTCTGTGGACGACACGGTGGCAAAGTTGCGGTTTTCACGAAGACGGAAGTACTTCATGAATTTTGTGATCTGCTGCAAGTCGCTCGCAATGCCAACAACGCTGCTCATCACCTCGTCACGCTTTGCACGCTTTGCAATGTCCTCGGGCCGCGCTTCATCCTCAACGGTAATGTCGAATTCTACAAGCTTGTCAGCAAACGACGCCAATCCGTTCTTGAAGCAGAATGCGTACTCGCCCACTTGTGTTGCTGTAAACACAAAATCGCCCTGCCGCTCGGCCTCGCCCTTGAACAGCTGCCGATTGTTTGGCCCCTCGACCTCGTAGTCAATGTCAAAGTTTCCTCCCTGGTGCACCTACATAGCAAGATAACAGACGCAAAATGTGAGCAAAGGAGTACAGGTAAATGAGTATGTTCCCTAAACAATTACACTAGCAAGGAATCGCTCCCCTCTCCCCTCACTTCTCGGGTGGTGGTGGTAGACAGATTTGTAATAAATTCAAGACATACCGCAAAGAAGAAGGAAATTTTCTTTCCCGGAGTATCGGCCCATGCAAAGTAGCAGGTCTTTTCGTGCGATGCAATCCATTTGCGAAGCGTCACAGCGTTGACCATCGCCAGCAGGGTGAGGAAGAGCACAAATTTTCTCAGCATCCCGTCGTCGTTATTGATGTCGTTGTCAAGAGGATTTGAATGGAGTAAAAAACAATGGTACTGGATTGACAGGTCGATCAGGAAGGAAAAGAGAAGCACGGAGCAGCTAGCGTCGACCGGCGCCAGAATCCAAACTCAGTCTAAGCCCTTTTGCCTGCTTATTTCTCACTTGCCAGTGAATTCGAATTTATGCCTTTTCCACGCGTTTTTGCTGATGCTGCCACGACGGCTGCTGTGATTGGCCGAGCCAAGGTACAATGATTGACCAGCGCTGTTTGTTTTCTTAAGGTGTGATGTGTGTGCTTCAAGCGTGGACCGCGAAAACGGGTGCTTAGCGCAGAGGAGAAAATGGAGGTCAATCGATCCATCTCCAGCTTGAATTGCAATCGGTATTATTTGTAGTTATTACATTTACTTGTTTCAATCCAAAGTCTCTTAAAGAAAAACACTCTGCCTATACAAACGTAGAGAATGAAGAGCGACAGAGTGGGAATCGGGAGGACGGGGACGCTGGTGCTGTGGATTGTTGCGCTGCTGGCCTGTATCTCGGCAGTCGGGGGCGAGCTGGTGGTAAAGAACGTGAATGTGAGGGTGCTGGAGCGCACGGGGGACAAGATCTTTGATCAAATGCTCAACAAGCCCGGGGTGCTGGAGGGCGTGCCCAAGCTAAGCTCAACCACGCCGCTGTCAATCACGTTTGATGTGGAGACGGACAACAAGGCGGCGGCGGAGCTGGACCAGGCGTTCGTTAGTCTGCGCAACCCGACGACAGGCAACGAGGTTGGCGTGGTTGCAAAGAAGACGAAGCGCGGGTCGTACCGGATGGATCTTACGCGCAAGACGTTCCGCACGCACTTTAGCGGGTCGCCGGGAACGTACAATGCAGCGCTGGTGCTTGGGTCGTTCTCCAACGGCGGCGTGTTCTACGGGCTCGGAGACATAAGGATTGCGGGGGCCGGCAAGAAGAAGCGGCAGGAGGAGCAGGGCGCCAGCAGATATGGACCAAAGCCCGAGATCCACCACCAGTTTGCAGAGGCGCAGAAGACTGGTAGTGCGGTGGTCTCACTGGCGTTCACAGCACTGGTTGCGGCGCCGCTGGCGGGGCTTGTTGGCGCGTGGATCCGGTTGGGCGTCAACGGAGCGAATCTGAAGAAGGAGGCGGCGGGATCGGTGGCATTCGTGGGGCTTGTGGCAGCGTATGTGGTGCTGGCGGGTGCGTACTGGGTGGGAGTCAAGCTCTTCCCGACGCTTGCGTATGCGCTGGTGCTGGCGCCCCCAACGTATCTGGCCGGGCAGTACGCGCTGTCGCGGCGGATCCAGGAGAACATTGACAGCAGCCGTCAGCAGACGTGAGGACGGACGCCTGGCTTTTCTTCCTTTCCTCTCTCTCTTTCTCATCGTCATTTTCATCTTCATCTTTTTCATTATCTGGTTTTGAGTTGGTGCGGCACGTGCCCCCGCTCTTGGTGTATCTCTGCCTCAATGCGTCAATGTGGAAACGGTGTTGTAGTGCGTGAGTTGGGGCGGAGTGATAAACGAGAACCCCCAAGGATAGCCAGAGCTTTCGTTGTTGCTGCACAATTGTCTGTCTGTCTTTTTCCTTCTCTGTTTTATCCCTCAGCGGCATTTGGCACAGAGAAAGGAGAAAAAGGAGCAGCAGGGTGGGGGGCCAGTGGGATTTTCAAGTGCTGCAATAAAATTTTTTTAAGCAGATAAACAACTAATAGGTAGAAGCCGTGTCTGTCTGTGGCTATTCTCAAGCGTGGGCTTTTCGACACGTAACTGGGCAGGCAGCTCAAAGAAAGAGCAAGAGAAAGAACAAGAACAGAGAAGCAGGCCTCGAAAGAAAAAGAGGCCACTGCATTCTTTCTCTCCCTCCTTCTCTATCTCTCCTCATCCTTGCCCTGTCTTTTCTGTTCAGCCCTTGTCTTTAGCCGGCTCAATTAGTCAGTCCACACACACATACACATATAAGCTTGGAAAAAGGCAGCGCATTCTCTCCCGCTCGCATTCACTTGCTCGCTCGCTTCTCTCACCCTGGCGAGCATACACAACATAGCCGCCGGGATTTAGCAGGCCAAATTAGAATCGCAGCAGACACACAAGAGATACCCAGGGCAGGTTATCCGGCAATGCGCAACGCAAAGATATTCGCAGGGACATCGCATGTGGCGCTAGCACAGCGGGTGGCGGCGTATCTGGGCGCAGAGCTGGCGCCAGTGAGCCTGCGGCGGTACACCAACCGCGAGACAACGGTTGACCTGGGATGCTCGGTGCGCGGACAGGACGTGTACATTCTGCAGAGCGGATCGAACACAACAAACGACCACTTCATGGAGGCGTTGATCATGATCAGCGCGGCCAAGCTGGCCAGTGCGCGCAAGATCACGGTGGTGATGCCGTACTTTCCGTACTCGAAGCAGAGCAAGAAGAAGAAGAGGCGCGGGGCGATCACGGGCAAGCTTGTGGCCAACATGCTGACGGTGTCTGGGGCGGACCACATTATCACGATGGATCTGCACGCTTCGCAGATGTCAGGGTTCTTTGGGGTGCCGGTAGACAATCTGTTTTCGGAGCCAACGATTGCGCGGTGGCTGATTGAGAACGTCATGCGCAACAGCGACGGCACAGGCGAGACGTCGGCGGGCGCCGGCGGTGTGGTTGTTGTGGCCAAAAACGCCGGCGGCGCCAAGCGTGTTACGGCGCTAGCCGACCGTCTGGGCGCGCCGTTTGCGCTGATTCACACCGACAACGCACCGACCACGCGGCCATTCTCGCGCACGCCGTCGACGGTAGCGCTGCACACGCTGCCGCAGACGCCGCGCGGGCCTGGCATGTTTGCATCGGTGGCCAGCTCGATTCCGCTGACATCGCCGCTGCGCAGCTCCCACGGGTCGCACACGGATCTGGATCTACAGACAATCGTTGGTGACGCACCCAAAACCGACTCACACGGCGGGTCTCCGGGTCCACGGCGGAGGAAGCGAGGTGCGCGGCGCATGTCTGCCAAGAGCGAGAAGCGCGCCGATGCCATTGACGCCGTCATTGCCAGCATGCAGCGCGCATCGTTCTACGTGAGTCCGGTGCTGGCGGCCGACGAGCACCCGCCGGAGCCCGACCACCTCGACATCGACGACGTCGGGTCGCCGCAGTCGGTGGAGATAACCGAGGCACTCAATCGCTCGGACGACGACGACGACGATCCCGACGATGCTAGTCTGATGGAGATGGTCAACACGCCGGCTGTCGAGCCCGCGCTCAATGCTGACGCTACAATACTAGCTGCTGCCAGCATCCAGGAGCAGCGTCTGCGTAATGGGTCTGCGCGTCCGGCCGCTGTGCCAGCCGAGTCAGCACCAGCACGCCGCACCACTACGACCGGTGGCGCGCCCATCCACCGCATTACTTCGGGCACGCATCTGCAGTCGGATCCGCCGCTGCGGCCGCCCGTGGCCGTGACTTCGTGGCACAAGAAGCGCAATGCGCGTATCACACTTGTCGGCGACGTGCGCGACAAGCTTGTGCTGCTGCTTGACGATATGATCGACCACCCATCGTCCTTCCTTACCGCCGCCGAGCATCTGATGGTTCAGTGCGGTGCGCGCGGCGTGTACATTGTGGCCTCGCACGGCCTTTTCAGCGGGTCGTCGCTGGGCGAGGTTGAGATCTGTCCGTACGTGATGAAGGTCATTGTCTCCAATTCCTTCCCGATCCCGCCCGAGCTGACGTCTGCGTCATCGAAGCTGGTGCAAATCGACATTGCGCCGCTGCTGGCCGAGGCCATCCGTCGCAACCACAACGGCGAGTCGGTGTCGTATCTCTTTGACCGCAATCCGTGGTAGCTAGTAACACCTGCTAAATGTGGGGAGCTGGTTATCTCTGGGGAAACTGAGGCCGATGCAAGCAAGGGCTGGTGGCTGCCGTGACCAATCAGGGGTTGTTCTCGCCCTGACTTTTTGATCTTGATCTCTTGTTTCAGTTGAACTTTTTTATTTTGCTCTATTTATTCGTTTTTACTACTACTACCATCACACATTTCGCTATCATTTGCCCCGCTTGTCAGCCAAGCCCAGTCGCATTCAATTGACCGACCGCCCATGACCTCCCTACTCGCCCGCCGCGCGTGTGCGCTGCCGCAGCGCGGCTGCTGCCTGCACGCCAGCGCGCGCGTCCGGCACGAGGCTGAGGGCCGCAGCAGCACACAGACGACGACGCACTTTGGCTTCAAAACCGTACCACGCGAGATGAAGGAGTCGCTTGTGCGCGGCGTCTTCTCCAGCGTTGCCTCAAAGTACGATTTGATGAACGACGCAATGAGCATGGGCATCCACCGTCTGTGGAAGGATCACTTTTTGCGCAAGATGGCTCCGCCGTCGGGCGCCAGACTGCTGGACGTTGCCGGCGGCACCGGCGACATTGCGCAGAGATTCCTGCAGTACCAGGATGCCGTCAACCACGACAACCGATCGTCGGTGCATCTGGTTGACATTAACCCCGAGATGCTGCAGGAGGGCGAGCGCCGCTTTGCTGCGTCAAAGTGGGCGCTTGACGACCGTCTGTCGTTTACTGTCGGCAACGCAGAGAATCTGGACTTTATCGACTCCAGCTCCTTCGACGTCTACACCATTTCCTTTGGCATCCGCAACTGCACCAACCCCGACCGCGTTGTCAGCGAGGCTTTCCGCGTGCTCAAGCCCGGCGGCCGCTTCATGTGTCTCGAGTTCTCGCGCGTCGAGAACCCGTTCCTTGCCGCGCTTTACGACGCCCACTCGTTCCACGTCATTCCTGCTCTGGGCGACCTTATCGCCAACGACCGCTCCTCCTACGAGTATCTTGTCGAGAGCATCCGCCGCTTCCCTGCACAGGACGACTTTGCCCAGATCATCCGCGACGCCGGCTTCACCACCATTGGCAAGGGTTATGAGAACCTGACCTTTGGCACCGTTGCCATCCACTCCGGTTACAAGTTCTGAATCCTTGTCAACTGACTCACCACAATCCTCTCGCCCGTTCTCCCCCTTTTTTTACTATCTATTTATGTCTGTGATTGAAAATTCTATTTTTGCTGCCCTATTATTAGCAGCATCATCAACCATTAGCATGTGTTTCCTCTTCACTCTTCTCTTCAACTAGCGTCGTTTTCTTCTTCATCTGGAGTGCATTACGAAAACTGTATTGTGTCGTACCTACCGCCTTTGCTTTGCGTTTCATTGTTTGTTTTCGCCGTTTATCTACCACGTTTGAAAACTTTGTTGATGCTGCTTCTCCTCCTCATTTCTCCAACAATCTGTCTTGCTTTTCTGCCAGGGCCTTCTTTCTTTTTCTTTCTTTCTCCGTTCCTCATTGTATCTTCCTAGCGTTCACTTTTGTTTATTTTTCTTTCATTTATTTATTTCAACTGCCGCTCGCTTCCAGCCAGCCATTTGTTTATCCACTTACCTCTTTTGCTAGTTTTCTGTCCTTTGTAATTATACCAATCCTAGCCCCGAATACTTCAGCCACAATCACGCACATACTCAGCCCCCGCTGTTATGCCATTCACACAGCTGTCAAAGGTTGCGCGCAGCGGAAACCTCGATGCCTCGTCTTCGGTCTCAGAGACTGCGGACGCCTGGCGTGCCTACGCGTGCATGGTTCCATTCACTGCCTCCGATGGGACGTCACTGCTGATGCTCTACGGCGGATCCAGCTCACAGGACATGCTGGTCCCGCAGGACCCGCTTAAGCTAGCCTCCAAGGGCAATGCCAATCTCCATGTCTTTGACGAAGCCTCCAGCAAGTGGTATGCGCCCAGCACTGCCAACACTCCCGCCAATGGCCCTGTTCTGCCTGGCTGCGGTGCTGCTGACGGCGACGCCTGGGTGTATGATCCGCATTACGGCGTTTCTGGTAGCGACTCAACCCCAGTAACATTGCTCGACACCGTGCACTGGAGCTGGAGTTCACCTACCGAGAGTGGACTCCTTCCCGTCACACGCTTCGGTGCCGCATTTGCCTACGTGTCTTCCAAAGCCCAGTTCTATATGCATGGCGGCATTCCACTGACTACCAAAACAAATGAGCCAGATTATCCGCCTGGCATTGCGAATAATCTGGACATCCTTAATCCAACCGATCTCTCGTGGTCATATGCAAGCAACGGCCCTGCACGCAAGTACCATTCCATTTGCTACGTCAGCTCCATTGACGCCCTCGTCCTATTTGGCGGCTCTGACCAGAACATTGACAGTTACAACGATCTAAAGGTGTTTTCGCTAAAGTCCAATACGTGGCTGTACTCGCTGAAGATCAACGGCGATTCCCCGGCCGAGCGGCTTTTGCACTCTGCCGTATGCACCGACAACTCGATGCTTGTTTTTGGAGGTACACGTAAAGTGGGCGATACACCCTCTGACAGCTCTGTATGGATACTCAAACCCACCGACGAGACCGAGTTCACTTGGTCCAAGGCCCCAATATCCACAACCGACCGGCTCATGGGCCCCGCCGCTCGTGCTGGCCACTCTGCTGCTTTGCGCAATAACTCCATGTACATATATGGCGGGATTGGCCCTAGTGGACAGGACAGCGTGATGTACAAGCTTGACATGGACGAATGGAAGTGGTCGCAGACTAACGTAACTGGCTCCAGTCCTGACGTGGCAGAGGATCGACACACCCTGACTGCTGTGCTTATTGCCGCTCTCGTGTCCTCCGTGCTTGGGATTATAACCATAGGCATATCCGCTACTGTAATATACCGGTTTGTACGGCGGAGATATGGCATTTTTGCTCGTGCCGATAATGACGATAATGATAATGACGATGTTGATGATGATGACGATGTAGATGGTAGTGGTGGTGGTGGCCATCGCTATGTTCATGACATATATGGCAGTGGTAAGGAGGCGGTTTTGTTTGATTCAACAACAGGCAGTCCCATGGGTTTGGCGGCTAACGGTAGAAGTAGGAGCATCGGTGATCCGCTGTATTTCAACCAAGACAGCGATGAGCACACCAGCGGAGTCGGTTCTGGCGAGAAACCTAGCGATATTGCGGGGGTCCGTGAATTCCAATCCACAGCAGACGATATAGTAATTACCGTCAATGAGCGCACCCTATCCAAGAGGCCTAGCACTGAGCCATCCCATTCGCCACAGGATTTTGCCGCGATCTCCAACACCGCCTCGGAGGCAACAACACCGGCAAGCATTGGTACTGGCCGGGCACTTCTGCCAGCCGCACTGTTCAATAATGGTCACAGCAGCCCCACAGGGCGTGTGCTAAGCACTATGCGGGCGCATGCTCGCTCGTTAAGTACCCGACTTGCTTCGTCACGGCTTTCCACTGCATTTAGTGACGATACTTCCGTTGCAACGTCCACAACACCAACGCCCGCGTCTGCGACAAACATTAGCCGCACAAGGCGTGCAGAAACTTCGGCATCCGCTGCCCACCACCGCCATCCACGACGTAGGTCAGCAAACGCCAACCAAAGAGTTTCTGCTGTAAATATCTATGGACATGACCAAGTCCGACTGGAGAACGAATTCCGTCATGCGGAAGCTATAAACGAGATCCTTTTATCGAATCAGCCAATCCCTGCATGGTTACGTGAGGCTGTGGCACAGTCACAGCAGACTCAAAGTAAAGTTGACGATAACAACCATCGACACGAACATCGCGATGATGTAGCAGCCAACACCGCTACAAAACACCGCGTTGGTCGCACAGTAAGTGATGTTGACGCGTCGGCACCAACCTCCCAGCTGCGCACGGGATTCAAGGTGGTCAATAACCTTAGTTCAAGATAGTCAGACCGCAAGAGATGCTAGATGTGAGAGCGCTTTAATGTGTATAAGTATAATGTAATTTTGCGAAAGACAAAAAGAGCATCTTCTCTGGATGCCCTACAAAATATATTTGTGCTGTCAAGGTGAGATAAGCAATTTGCCAAACAAGACTTGGACGAAGATGAAGGAGGATGGATGGGCTTTGACGTTTGCTCATTTTGGTGGGTGGGATGATCATGCATAGATTCTACAGAACAAAATGGCCCCTGCGCCTTGTTTGAATGTTTTAGTAAGTTATTTACCCGAACCTGTGCAACGCTTTAACCTTGTTTTAAGAAGAAGAAAGGCGGGTGGTTACACAAAACAACAAAAGTCCAGCGTCTTTTATTTCCGCCTTCAGGCGCGTTAAACGGTTATCTCATCCGGCATATCGTCGGGTCATAGAATAAGGGCCTAATTTAAAAAGACATTTGGGATGCAAGCAAAGCAATACTCCAGTACAAAAATATTGGATTTTCAAAATCTAATTTTGCAAACCGCATGCAGAAAATTCTAAAAATACTCTCACCTGTTTGGTTCATTTGGAATTATCCATTACCGAACAGAAAATAACCCCCCACTGTCCTACGGATCAGGTCTTGCTGTTCCACAAACGGAATTGAAAATTGAGTGAAAATGCATGGGATTGGATGGTTCTGATACACAAGAGGTGGCTATCTTTCACAGTCGTCCAAACCTCCTCTCATTGCATTTCCAGTGCACAGTTGCAAAAAGTTCGATCGAGTGCATACTGTATTTTGCAAACATTTCTTGCCCGTCTTACAATGAGCCGGATGAGTATAAATATATCTTTGCAGAAATCCGCTTTTCCTGTTCTTATGAAATACCGGAGAACTGGCTACTGCTGTCGTTAAAACATTTCAATTTTTCTTTTTATTTCTACTATTTGGCAGCAAGGATTTTACTCTTATACTTTTACAGCCAGGAGCTTGCGTTTATATTTACGTCAATCGGGAAAACGGAGAGAGTGACAAGCGAATATTAGCAGCAGAATTCATTATTATTAGTATCATTATCACTAGCATTCCATAGACAAAAGGAACATCTTCCACAGCCAGGAAAAAAACAAGATGGCAAAAGGCGTTTTTGCTGTTCTTGGTGCGATAGCACTGGCGTCGGGCTCAATACTCGCATCCACCTCGCACGTGCACCATTCAGGAAGCAGCAGTCTTCATCCACGTATTCTCGGCGGGTCTGAAGCAAACAAGAGCGAGTACCCATTTATCGTGTACTTGCAGAACAAAGCCGAAAAGACATTCTGCGGCGGATCCATTATTTCCGATGACTGGGTCATCACAGCTGCACACTGTATCAAAACGGCCTCAGCCGACGATATTAAATTGTACATTGGGATGGCTGAATACAACCCAGATCCCTCAAAAGCCACCGCCGTGACATCGGTCACCGTGCATCCGGCGTACGATGACTCCTCAATGGTCAATGATCTGGCGCTGCTCAAGCTTGGCTCGCCTATCACAAGCAGCGGCAACTCCTCGACTATCTCAATTGATACTACTTCTGTTGGTGATGGGGTTACAGTGACTGCTCTCGGATGGGGCTACACTTCTGAGAACGGCTCGTCGTCGTCAAAGAATTTGAAGAAAGCAGATCTCAAAACTCTGTCGCAGGCCGAGTGCGGTGCAAAGGATACAAAGTTTACAGGGAACGATGGCGCCCGCATTTGCGTGGCTGCAGATACGGGCAGCGACACCTGTCCTGGAGACTCTGGTGGCCCGTTGATTCGCCAGGTTGATGGAAACAACGTGCTTGTCGGCATTACAAGCTTTGGTACCGCTGGACCGGGACAGACGATTACTGCCAGCTGTGGCGGTGCTGGAATGGTCAGCTTGTTCACTCACGTCAACCACTACAAGTCATTTGTTGATTCCACCACTGGCGGACTTCGTCAAATCCAGGGCGTCAACACGGATGAAGAGTAAATATCGATTACACAACGCTTGACTAACTCATGAACATATGTTACTGCATCTTACAATGAGTGTCTACTAATCTGTATACACACAATTTCTTTCTTTTTGTTGCATTTGTGTTTTACTTTTGGCATAGGAACACTTCTTCTTCTGGCGCTGGTGACTTGTTATCGTCGTCTTCAAATGAATCACAAACCTCTTCTGAAAAATTCGATCTCCTCGACTTTTTGAACGCTGAAAATACTGTTTCTTCGACTAACCCTTCCTCAACCATTAGTTCTGGAACAGCTGCAGTTCAGCCATATACAGTGCTAACAGCAGCAGCAAGTATTATAGCCATTGTTTTTACAACCTTTGGGATGTAATAATGGTTTGACATTTGACCAACAAGTTTGACTTTTATAGAAAAGAAATTTTCTTTCTTATAAATGTAACATCATTTATCTTTTCATGTAATGTTTGTAACAACCGTAGAGCAAAAAGAAAAATTAATGCGCTATAGCAACAACCTTGGTTGTTTCAAAAGCATCTAATTTGAATGAAATTACTTACATACGGAAAATAATAATTGAAAAAGTAAATTAAATGCAATCGTTTATCCACTTTTAATTGCTATCCTTGCGTGCAAATTGCTTCTCAATGTGGTTCATCCATCCAAGGACTTCAGAGTGTTTCTGCGTGACAGAAGCCTCAAGTCTCTGCAGCCGTTGACGCAAATATGCATTTTCCTCCCTGAGCATTTTTATCTGCTCAATCTCACTGAGTCCATATTCATCGCGGCCAGCCACCATATCCACACGGCCACTGTTGCTGCTGTTCTCACCAGTTGCTGAGTCACTAGGTCTTCTCATGCTGTTGTCGGAAAGAATACTTGTATCTGGGTCTCTCCTTTGGGCATTTCCAATATATGGATGCAAATTGGAATAAGGATACTGCTGCTGTTGATGTGGATGCAAATAATGCTGTTGTCCAGAGCCACGGCCGATATTTGGACTGCCGACATGCATCAAAGATGATGGCATAGTGGGAGACCGTGAAAATTGAGCTATCGATGGCAGAGATGCGCGTGGTGATCTGTTTACACTGTGTGATGACTCGATATTGGAAACTGGAATGTTGGGCGAGTACGACATTCTTGGAGGCGAACGAGCAATCCGCTGATACTGCGAGTAAGGAGGCCCATGAATACGGTTTGCTGTGGTCCTTGGCGATCTGACCGGAAGATGTGAACCAGAAGTGCTCATGGGCATACCAGATAGTGCCGGAAGAAATGGACCACCGCCGTATTCCGGACGACGGCGTTTCGGCGCATATAGTATTCCTACGCTGCTTGGCGTGTTGGCAGTAGTAGTTGCCGCAGATCTAGAATTTTCGTCGCCCCAGTGATCCAGAGGTCGTGATGGGAGACTGTGGGACATTGGCTGAGAACCTTCTGGAATAGATAAGTTTTTTATACGGTTTTCTGTACTGTGCGGGCTGTCTGCAGTCATTGCATCTGGCGCAGCACTTTGAATTTCGCCCATAGAAACAGGAGGTGAAGATGATATGGTTGGGGAAAATGTCTCATCGTTCGGGCTTTCTCCTCCCATTATTGCATCCTTCTTTGGCGACGATATTGGTGGCAGCACGATGCCCCGGCCCGAAATAGTCACATCCGAAATGGGGGGTTGTAAACCCTCGGGCTTTTCGTAAGGATCACCTCTGGGAGCGATAAATGCACCACTGGTTTGGGTATGATATTGTTCGCCGCTTCCAAATGCAAAATTGAGGTCATACACTAGGGTGCGTATTTCGTCGGAAGCTTCCGTTTGCATAATATCGCAGAAGGAAGCAAATTCGTGCGTGTTGAAAACCGGATGGTTCAAAATGACATTTGACGCATAATATCCGTCAGGAAGTTGGGCTGCGCAGCACTTGAGCATGGCAATATCCTACAAAGCAGAAAGAATAAAACGCCATGAATATTATAATGCAAATATTGTTAATGTATCGTTGCGTAATACTCAGGAAAATAAAAAATTCATATATATACAAACGTTGCACAAACTTTGCGCAAACAAGTTGCAACATGCACGCGTGCCAGAATTGAATCGCCTTATTCAATGCAGATCAGAAAATGATTACCACATATTAAATGCTCAGTAGTGCAAACCAGAATGAAAAATCATTTCTGTATATATGCATTCCACATTCTTATCTCAAACTGCTTATCTGGCCATATATTAGATGGCATATAATATCTCTGCGCGGATCCGCGTTGGTTGCAATAAAAACCACAACCAAATAGACGGCAGAATGGATTGACCTCTTTTGGCTAGCAGAATGACGAAAAGAAGACAGCGGCAAAAGCCGAAGTGCATAAAACACCAGTTTTGTGGGAATGTCATGCATGAAAAAAACATGCTCTGCATGTCAGGGGAAAGAGTTTTTGAACGCCAATATGGCTGAGAAAAGGGGGAAAGTGAAAGACCGAGGCTGCATATTAACACAACAGGTATCTTATCAACCATTTGACATGCAGATACGAATTGAGAAATGGGTTCAGCAGCAGCAGAAAAAACAAAACAAAACACGGTGAAAAATATTTGACATTGCTGCGTATACGATATTTTGGCTAGCTTTACTTACCTGCAAAAGAACAATTCGCAAATCAAGGAGAAAGTCCAAGAAGCGGCTGGTGGTTCGCTTTTCGTCCACGCTAATATTGCTTGGAACTGTGCTCATCATCGTTGTTGCCCACGGAAATATCTACGGCTTAATAAAAGGGATTATTGAAATGCCAAAATAGCGTGGGGATGACAGATTTATACATAGCTGCAAGTACCAGTTAGAATGAAAAATGAGAACAAAAGGCAGCTGGACCGTAACGTTAGCAATACAATCGCTATCTTCAGACCATGGGGGTGGAAAAGAAAGACCATGTAATGTACACGGTCTATTGTTTTGATCTAAAGACAGCAGCTCAGAAGGTACATTCACATCTTTTGTATATCACCTGGTTAATTAAAAACGGCATTTACATTTGTAAAATGCTAAAGCGATATGTAGCAATTAAAATGCCAAATTTATATTGCTGCAAGTGACTGCTTATGAAATTCATCAAGGCGACTTACCGAATGTTGTACCGAGTCAGAAGGAATAACCTTGTGCCGTTGTATGCAGTGTTGGTGTTCGTAGTAGCCACTATTTTCAGGAGCTAGGACGGAAAGCCGATCCATAGACATAGTGTCTATTAGAGGCATCAGTTTATTGTTGCTGCCATTACTTCCGCTACCACCACGTGCCATACGGGAATCACGACCGCCAGAGCTTTCTGTAGCCTCATAGTTGTCAAATAGCTGCTGGGCGCGGTCAAACGTTCGCTGTCGGACAACCCTATCCGTTTATGAATAGGCTTGTTAGTATAAGTAATAATAAAAGGCTACGATGTTCGTCATAGGTTCCGATAACCAATATATGCAAATATGTAAAACATTATTCATAAAGGACAGTATTGTCTACGATAACACCCAATCCACAATGCTCTGCAATAATTCCGTGTTGGTTTTAGCAAAAAAACAAACAAACAAACAAAAGCTCGCAAGTACCAATTACAAATCGCAAGAGAGCCACTGTGAATATCAAAAAATGGGGAAAGGCATAGAGCAGTGGGATTAAAGAGCCTCAAGTCAATAATATTGACTTTGTTGTATTTCCATATCAAGTAAGATGGCGGATGCTTGAATATAGAATATAGTTCTATCATCTGGATCATTCGAAACGGAATACAAACAATTCAATAAAAACAGCTGAAAATGGCAAAATATGGACGCCCTGCAAACAATAAACAACCAGTTGCCGAAAATAGCAATTAAAAGGGAGAACAGCGCACATGCAATGCAAAGCGAGTAAATTAATATTGGCAATCCTCTAGCTTTTACGTAGTGACTAGAAAATACGATTGGGCAATAAATTTACTTCCACGAATTAGTCCAGATAATAGGCTAGAAAATAAAGAGTCACAAAGGCGGATGATATTTTGGAAGGAAGATCTTTGCAAACAAGCAACTCCAGGCTAAAGTTATGGCCGGGAAATTCATGGGCTTACCTTTCCATGGGTAGTCTTTCGGCTGGCAAAAGTTCATGCACCAAATCCAGACGTTCATTGGCAGAAACGCGTCCTGATTCCATTGCGCCTGCAGAAAGCCCAATATTGCTACTTCCAACATCTAGTTCTGGCGATGTCGACATGTCTAGGCTACTCGGTGCTAGTGGAATAACAAGCATGTTCTGCCACGATGCATTGGCAAATGTAGGAGGCGAGAGCTCCGCAATGTGCCAGCGATAAAAAAGCACCATGGCCAATGCATTCCATGCGCAGAAAAGAGGATTTCGTGCACGGATGATGCTGAACTACATTGAGAGGCAAAAGCCAGAACAGAACAAAAAGAAAAGACGGGAGAGACAAACAATGAAAAACAAATGTTATTATGTGTTCCCCGTCGACAGATAGACTATAGGCATAGCGTGTATAAACAGCCTCTTCATGTGAAGAGATGCTGATTGCGAGAAAGGCATGTGAGCCCTAGGGAAAGTGTCCATCCAATCTCCACGTAAAAAAGCACAACAACCATGCTGCATGCAGATCACTGGAATAGCAGCCAGAGTAGAAAAATGGGCACTGCTTCTAGCTCCATTGACAGTTATAATAGAGCGTGTGACACATCTGGAGAAACAGAAATTAAATATAAAATTGTTGAGCTGCGCTGGCTAGGATGCAAAAGAAATAATGGATCTCCTTTTTGGCATAAACAAAAAACCCAAGACCAGACTCGGGACAGAGCACGGAGGATAACCGCATGTCATGTGAAGGTTGCTATTCTTGGGTAATTACTGCCGTATTGCACAAGACAAGATATAGCCGTACTCGCTCCTGCGCCAAGGCTCAATATATAGCCCCAAGTGAAATTGTATTTTTCAATGTTGCGATGCTGAAAGAGGATTGAGAACAACGCGTTTGATGCACCAAAATAGACGAGAACCTGATGCTGCTATTGCCCCTGTAACTGAAACTGCTGCTGCAACTGCAACTGCTGCTGCAGCCAAACATAAATATAAACATAAAGATTCCCACCCTCTAGGTATTTCTCAGATTATAATAATGTTTAAAACGCTGTTCTCGTGACAACAGGGCATGGATGCTTTTAGACATTTTCCAGTGTCTACCCACTTCACAACGGAGGCATCGGGGTAATAGCAGTAAATCTAAACTGCTGTCTTTTGAAATAAAAATAAAAGTACGATCGGACAGCAGGAAATAGAAATGCAACCCAGTTCAACTGACCAATATGTACAAACAGCAAGTTTGCAAAAGAATATTTGCAAGGATGCATCATGTATATGTTTCCAAAGAAAGGTGTATCATATGAGACAGGATGTATTATAGAATATTTTGACGAACAAGAGTGTGAATAAAGCATCAGCAATTCTTGTGGCATTCCTTGGTTCATTCTTATTGTCGTGTCTCCGCAGCAAGTAGCGGACAAGAACAATAAATAAAAACAGAGGAAAAGCGGGGAACATGGACGGCCAGAGACAAATATGCTACCAGCACCATCCATAGCTGGCGCTACCAGGCTTCAGAATATATATTGCGTAGATGTAAAACAAGCATACATCCATTGTTCAGATAATTTTGTGTGCGCGTTGGACAAGAAAGAAGAAAAAAAAGAAAATGTAAACATGCCAAGAGTGTCTTTGTTCTGAAGCACGGGGGAGGGAGCATAAGAACAAAGCAAGATGCTACAGGCTTCTACTCTTCATTCAAACGCTAAATAATTAAGGGGGGGAGGAATAATGTGCTGGTTGGTAGCTGTAAGGCTATAGATGTCTGTCAGGGAAAGATAGAGCATATGAGAATGGCAAAAGGGATAAGGAACGCTGCTATAAAAAGTAAGAACAAGCATAGATTGCTTATTTCACTTCCCAACTAGAGATGATGTGGAAACAATGGAAGGCAATGTGCAAGCAATATTCTGTTTACATTACCTGTTGCCGTGATGGCGTTACGGGATATGAGGCAGCACCTGGATCTGAACGTGCACTATTGGCAGAGTTTATAGTCAATGATATACGCAGAACCGATGATGGCAGGCGAGGTGCCATTGTGCTTGAACCAAAGCGCGCATCCATAATCTTCAACCCAACAACATCAGCAGCTTCGGTCCAAGTGCTCATGGCAATTGTAAATAGAAACCGAGCAATGGTTGGTGCCCAGTCACCGCTCTGTAGCCACTGGAGCTGCCACTCTAGCTCCACAGGCTCTGATAATCTAGCAGGGCGACCAACAAGGCGAGAATCGGAGTGCGGCGGCTGCTCCTGCGCATGGTATCCATATTGTTGATTCTGGTGGCGACTATAAGAGTAGCGTGTTTGGTGGTCTGTGGAAGCGGACATATAACGGTGCTCGTGCTGGCCTTGTAATTGACTGTGGTTGTAGTGTCGAGTGTAGCTGCCATTGTTGTGTGATGGTGTGGGGATTGCTGCGGAATATATATTGGGTGGCGCTACTGCTAGCCCAGCCGATCTGCTGTTGGAACCTGTGGTATCAAACGCCTGTGTCTCAGGTATATATGCGCGTGGTTGGAATCTCTCTCGGCGCGGGTAGTTGCGCAGGATTTCATCCCATTTCGCCTGGTACCGCGTACCCTCCTTTGGTGAGACTAGATCTGGGTTGTTCCCTGTTTGTATCCTCCACAAACAGATGACGCTGCCCATGTGGTCCCGCAGTATGTCAGGAACATAGCTCTTCTTGGTGTTGATTCTGTTAATAAGGTCGATTTCAAACAGCCAGTCGAGGTAGTCAATAAGCTTGTCTTCGGTCACATTAAAGTCAGTGTCATGCTCCTTGCAGTAGCGGACCCACAGTGCTGCTCGCCATGCATAGATAGAGCGGGTCTTTTTGGAAATAAACTCGCAATTCTGATAGAGCTCCTGAGACTCTTTTAGATCTACACAAGCAAAGTATGTTTAATAAAAATGATTTTGTTTTCTTAGCATCATGATAATAGACAGCACATATTGCAAAGCATTTGGCCGGCTATGGCTGTCATTTATTTCTATGGCTGACAATTTTTTAGCACAACCCCCGATATTAATGAGAATAAAGAAAATAAAGAAACATAAGAGCGCAGAAGCCATTGTTATGTTGATGCAGAGAAAAGAAGGAAAGATATATCTGTTATCAGCAACATTTTCAGCAGACATATAATACTTCATTGTGGCTGCTCTTTAGCAACCCCAGCAATTGAAAACAAATAAAGTAATATCAGAGAAAAGAAAGCCTCTTTCCTCCATTTCTATCTGACTTTTGTAATAGAATGGGGGATATAACCAGCCATTCAAACACGAAGGAGATAAGAAAGAAGGTAAAGATTTCTTTTGCAAGTAACCGGACGATGGTTAGAGCAATATCTTTGTTATGATTATTCGGCAACGAAACAGGGGAGGAAAGGAAAAGGTGAAGAAAAAATATTTTGAGTAGGTGGCGTTTTTTAACAAAACTAAATCAAGCCAAAAATGCATAGGAAGTCTATATCTGGTAGTGTCTTGAAAGAAATCGAGCAATTGGCTGCACCATCGCTCTTTAGTGGCATTTACATTAAAACTATTCCTCTAGCTGTAACAGTATGAACGTGGAATAAAGAACATGGTATAAATGATTCTGCAAACAGCAATAGAGGAAGGCTGGAAGAGCAAAAAAGTATGGCATGTCAAATACTCGGCAGACATGCTCCTACAGACGTGCTGTCAAATGGCTTAGCAAGTAAGGGCCAGGGATCGCAGGCACTAGCAGAGAAAAAAAGTGACAAATGATCCAGGCAGACAGTATGAAGTGTACGCAATGAAAAGTAATTCATAAATGGAAAGCATTGAAGGAAATGGAGCCGATGAATGGCAGTTGCTCTTTTTTACATTATGCTCTCAGAGCAGGCGCATAAAATACAGTAGATTTGTGCATTGAGTCTGTGTTGCCGAACAAAAGGCTTTTTCCCGTTTTTATAGCAACAATAGTGTTTCTTTTACCTTGTTTAGAATACAGAGCCATACTTTGCGATCTGTTTTATTACGTATCAATTTCCAGACTGGCGGTAGTTCTGGGTATGTGTGTGACTAACCCTTGAATTGGGTGTGTGCCTATAATTATGTTTTAAGAAGCAAACAAAGGGAGTAGATGGCAAGACGACTTTGATAAGCCAGCTGTTACAGATTAGTGAAGCAATGTGAATTTTATATAATAAATTGTGGCACTGATAGCATGGAACATGGAAAGCGCGTTCTAGCATCAAATTGAGATGTTTTGTAGCGGAGGAATGCTAGTTCATGAATGCGTATTCAGGGACTGGATGACAGTCAGCCGAATGCCAGAGTAATGTAGTTTGCTGGAATAAAATATTGCACATGCCTTTTTGTTGCTTGGTATTCAACGGAAGTGCGTATAAGATATGAACACCTTTGAAACAGTAAAACAAAGCAACAGCAGCCGCAGCAGGTAGCCGATGACTCGGTCTGTGTCAAGGCAAAAAGTAGTGGAGAATGTCTGAAATCGGGAAGCGGACCAGAATCAAAGTAAACCAAGGAAAGAAAAAACACAGACTTTGTTGGAAAGAAAAGAAGGAAAGAAGACCCAGGGTGCTGTGCTGAACAAGACGAACAAATAACACGTTGATGATAAATAAGCTTGGTGCACCCTGGCTTTTTATTTCTTCTTATTCAAGGACAACCGGCCAATTTCCCCCAGACCGCTTGTTTTCAGACAAGCAATAGCTAGCTAGTGAAACTGGACATGAACAGACCTAGCTGTAGAATGTTAGAATGCAACAAGCTTGTTTTTTGTTCTTTTATTTTGGCCAGGGTTGCCTGTTTTTTTTGCAACTAGAGTGAAAGGATGCGTGACAATTGCAAACAGCTCAAGCATCTGAGTGAAAAAAGGATTCGCGAGGGCTTGTACTTTTCTTTTTTGGCAAGCGAAAAGCATAGAGTTGCCGGCCGTACACAGGCGGAGTAAAAAAACCGATGGGCATGCCCTGGAGATTCTGTGGCTTTGCTTTTTTTCTCCAAGAGCTGGAAACAAAATGCTAAGTAAGGATATGTTGCAGACGACACTCCCCCACACTCATCACCCACACGTACCGAAAAGCGCCTTTTTTCTGCGCAGGCGTAAAACCCCAGAATCAACAGAGAGGGGGCGCGTTCGGCGGCAAAAAAAGGAAAGACCACTCAGCACTCTGCTGTCCAGAGCCAGGCGATTAGATATAGGTAAAAAAGAGCAGATATGCTGTAAAAAGATAAAGGCTGAAGGAGGAAGAAGAGAAAGCTGGTGCAACCTTTTTTGTCAATTTGCTTCTTCTCCCATCAGCAGTGTGCAGGCCAAGAAGTCGCAACCCTTTTATTCTGTGCCGCGGACGAGTTCAAGAGTTGGCAGCAGCATAAGAAGGCAGGGGGTGGCTGCAGTGAAGGGGATGCTACCCCCCTCTCTTCTTGTGCTGTGATTGCAATTGCGAAAATCGCCCGTCCTGGTCACATTCCGTCCTTTCCTGTTCTCTGGCTGCCGAAGCAGCGACGGATGCAGACATATTTTTTGACGTGTCCGGCGCAGCAGAAAACAGGCAGCGGCAAGAAAGGGAAATGGCCGGCTGGCGAGTTGCAAGGTGCCAGAAGCCATTGTAGACCAGCCCTATCCAGCAAGCCAGGAAAATTATGCTGAATGCGGCTGGACACAGGGTCCTGTAGTGTTCTTTTGTCTGAGAGATCTTGCTGCTTACAGCTAAATGCGGATCTCTCACCAAATTTTTCACTGCTCCAGCTGCTAGCCGGTTGTTTTCTGTTACTGAGCCTCCCGCATGGAAGAAAGAGAGCAAACCCCTCTCCCATTTGATCACATTCCCAAATATTTCGCGGAGGTTGCTTCTGAACCACACAAGTGGGTGTAGCGAGCACATCCCCCGCTTTCCATCGTTTTTTAATGTTCTATTTCTGTCGATTGTCTTTTTGCATCCTGCCAGGCTTACGCATGCTTTTGTAGGCTTTTTTTGTCTTTTCCTTCTGGGGAGAAGGGGGTTGCAAACCTTTCCTCCAACACTTGGCTCCCTCTCTGGAGTAATCTGCGACGAAAACAAACTGCACCGCCTTCGTGCCGGCACTTGTTAGCTGGTTGCAAGCCGGGCGATTGCTGTGCCTCGGAGTGGAGATGTGGTTGCGAAATCGCCATGCACCAAACCAGCATTTTATACCATTCAGCCAACGTCAGAAATGACAGATTCTTTTCTCTCTCATTGCCGTTTGGCAATTGGACCACGTTTGTGTAGTAGGGTGGTTTGAAACACCCCTATTGAAGCTGACTAGCAATTCCAGTTGTTCTGAATAAAGGGGGCTTTTGCCATTATATAATCAATAAAACAGCGTTAATTACAAAGATCACCGGCGGCGGTATTTCCATCTCTCAGCATAGGCTCCAATAGCCTTCTAGAAATAGCGCAGATTTGGTAGAAGCTCATCGATACCATGTGCCAGCTTATTCATTGTCTGCGAAGGCACAATCTATTAAGCGCAAAACTACACTCAATACAGCCATATGTGCTACTTTTTTTTGCAAGGTTTCTTTGGAACCAGATAAAACAACCAGGCGAATGGATCAGTCAGCCAGGCGAACGAGGGATTTGCAGTCTCTGACGAAACAGAAAAAAGCAGAGATTTCGTAAACTGCCAAGGGTTGTCTCTTTTCGCGCCTTGTTTGGCTGTTCTATGCATAATATAGCAAGCAAGGGCTTTTTTGCGCGTGGATGAGAACAAACGTGTTAGCAATTAAAGTGTTTTTCTTGCGTATCTATTAAAATACTGGAACATGCATCCACGCTGTTCTTGCCACATTGGGCATTATTATTATTAAAAAGCGTGGGTGTGGACGTGAAGTCGCATCACTAAGCAACTTTGTTTTTCTTCCTTCAATGGATTCTACAAAGATTTCAAACAGGCTGTCGAGAAGGGGCGAGGCGATCTCTGGGAGAACAATATTTACGCTAGTAAGTGACCCTAACGCGCTTTCTTCCCACATTACAATCAAAAAGTATCAACCAATTTTTTTTTGCCGAGCGCTTATAAACATTCGCTAAAATGTCTATCAGAACAAGCAAAGCCAATAATTTTTTCAACACGAACCCTTATCATCGTGATACGCCTATATTATTGCACAACATGTCCAGCTAATGCACGATACATGCAGAGAAAAAGGATTGAGCAAAACACATGTGCAAAATGGCCAAAAATAGTGTCATTGTTGCTGCCATTCGTCTTTCTTTTCGTGCCATGCCGGCTGTTTACAATGGCGGCTTTTCTACGTCTGCTGCCGGCTCTTTTGCAAGATCAGCATGACCTGGGTTGTTACTCTGCACTTTTGATTTTTGGTTGCAAGCTTGCCGCTTGTTGTTGTTGTTCTTCATCATCCTGCAGACATGGCGTTGATGTTTTTTCTAGCACATTATACGCTGATTTAAGAAGCGCAGGAATTGTTTTCCTTGTTGCTATCCACGCCTCCATTTTCTGCGTTTGCGGTGCGCGCAGCAACAGCAATAGCAGCAGCAACAGTATAAACAGTATCAACAGCATAAATTCAAATGTGTCAGCGCAAAGACAAAACCCCACGCGGTTTACACAAAAGCTTGTGAAACAATCATTACGCCTGCATGTCTACACAGCACAGATTCTGCTTGCTAGTGTTTTTTCTAGTGGTCTGGATGCAACCAGAAAGCTTTCCTGTTTGCAGAGAATGAGACCAACAGCTGCCAGGGACAAGCATATCAATCTTGAATTGAAAAAGACGAGAGTGCCAAAAGCAAGAGTGTCAAGGAAATCCCTCATGGCCACCACCGATATTTAGCTTTGAACAGCCACCGAACCTTGTTTTTTTTCTTTCTTCCAAATCTTCCAGCCCCATTATTCCGTCTGCTGCTTTTGCCGAAGCCGCTCCAGAAAACCTGATTACTCTCAAATTTCCCCCATCCTCGGCCACTGTATTTCCGCTTTGTCCGGCCACCACTCAAAAAACACTATGCAAACTCCATTCGCAATAAACCAGAACATCTCTTCAAGTATGCTTGGTAAAGACCTGGTCAGGGTACACATACGCAAGGTACTGTATTGTACTCAGATTCTGTAAAAGCATTGTCTATAAATTACGCTTATTTATTACCAAATATGAATCAAAAATGCCTTATACTCATTTCAAACTGCGAATCGCCTCAAGCAGATCTTGAACGCTCTCAATCCCGCTGCTTGTCTTTTCCATCAAGCTATGGATGCTCTTTATCTGTCCCAGCGTCTCGCTAGCAATGCCTTTAGAATCGCTTGGCATGGTCGTCTTTAGATCGCGCTGGTTGCTTAATATTTCCTCCATCAAAACTTTAGCCGACGAAATACCTTCCTGTATAGCAGACAGGGTTTCGTCGCGGTTTCTAACGATCATAGAGTCCATGTATTCAAGAAAAGCCATGCTGCTGCTACCAGGCATCTCTGGCAACCCGCCCGATTGTGCTGACTGCACATTGGTGTGGACCAAGCTACCATTGCCATCTCCATCGCAGATGCCGTCCAGGTAACTGCCGCCAACAGCGGTCACATCCCCATTCCCTCTCTCCAGCTCCTGTTCCCCCCATATGCTGTTGCTATATGCTTCCTTTCCTATCATCGAATTGTCCATGACAACACTTCGCTGGGCTTGCGCCGCTTTTTCATGCTCTATGCCAACGAGCCCTAGCTCTTTGCACATCAGAACATTCCCATGCCGCTCCCCAAAAAACACAGCAGCAGGATCAATGGTTCTACAGCCATGCAGAGCAGCACAAGGGTGATTCGTACCGGTCCTGTTGCCACACGCAATGTCGGAAAAGGCACGCAGAAACTTCTGGGAGGACCCTTGCCCTTGATTGAGCTCAGGATGATTAGTATCATCCAAGGTTATCCTGGAAAATGTGTTTTTATCGATATTTAAAATACCAGGGCCTGTTGCTTTGTCAGGGTGCAGCGCGCCATTGGATTTGTCATCCATGAAGCTATCAGGATATAACTCAGAAACCCGCCGCCTTTTTGATACTAGATATGCATCATTAGAATCGCTGTTTGTACAACCCGGAGGGTTTTTATGTCTCTGGACCTCTGTCTCATGCGCATAGTCGGCGCTTGAGATGCTTTCAATCTCAAGCGTCTCCAACCCGGCTCCAGTCAGCAGTGTTGACCTGCTAGGGCTTTGCGGAGGCGAATCAAGTATCTCGATAGGCAGCCGATCCTCAGCATCAAAATCCACCATTGTGTAGTTTTCTGAGCGGTCTGTGGGAGGTATAGACTGATTAGGGGTCGGCAGTGATGCCTCGGGCAATGCTGTGCCCATATGTGCCGATTGGTCGGTGCCTGTCCATACCGTCGAGCAGCTACGTACCTGTGCTAATATAGGGTGTCTTGGAGTTATCTCAACTAACGGAAGAAAATCGGAGTCCCAAGCCTTGTTCCTAATTCCCTCCGAGAATTCCATAAACTCAGGCCTCTGAAACGTCTCCGAACAGATCAACGCGCTCCCCTGCAGCATTCGCCGATAGAATGGTACATCGAACATAATGGCCATGTCCTGAATCAAAACAGTTCTTAGCACCTTAAGCATGCTGCAAAACCCGGATATTGTGTCACGGTGTGCCATTTCGTCTGGATCGTCAGAGTTGGGATCATAATCAAGGATCGTTTCTGCAAACGGAAAGATTGTACGCTCCAGCTCTGATGGAACGCTGTATTGCTGTCGCTGCACGCCATATGGAGTAGAGCTATTGTGCGTGTTAAACCCAGAGTTCCTTATTTGCACCGCCTCAAATGTCTGTAGCTGCAAAAATCCGCTGGTCACATACATTGTGTTTGCTGAGGTGATAGCACCTTGCAGCATTCTATCCATAACCATCTCTTTGGCCAAATACCGATGAGCGGGTTTCCTAATGTGCTTGAAAGTACTCTGGCGCTTGAATATCGACGCATCATACTCCCTGTAGAGTTCCCCACATATTTCCTCGAGGTGAACATCGTCCGCAGATCCGTAGCTGCCAAACAGCGGCTGATCGGCCCATGACGGATCCTCAAAGTCAGGAGGAGGCTCTTTCAAGATGTGCCACTTATAGTACAACAGAATGGCTAATGCATTCCACGGGCATTGGAGTGCCACTCTATGCCTAAATATCTCCAAGCGCTTTCTTCCGCCATATTCGGACAGCCCCGCTTTCCCCCGATACGGACTTCCCCAGTTGGGCTTGTCATTGCCAGTCACAGCTTGGTTGCTGGTTTGTTCTTTTTCTCTTGCAATAACGGTGATGTAGCTCTGTGGGCTCGATCCATGCAGACTACGCTTATTTCGCAAACTCAAAGACCCGAGCCTAATGCCGTCGCGGAAAAACTCCGAATCAAGCCACGTTGAGGCTGAAAATAAATGCCAGAGACGCATTTCGAGACTAGAGTATGACGACCGGCGCAAAAGTATGCAGTTAAGCAGAATATCGCTCTGGCAAGAGAACAACCGCCAGCTACGATTCGTCAAAGAAGTGAACATATCAATAACTCTGCCGCATGGGCCATCGCCGTATGCTGGATCCTCATCCAGATCCCATGGCTTGGCTACTTTCCCGCTTCCTCCCGAACCACGCTCTGTACGCGTGCGTAGAAATCCGCTGGTGAAAGGTACATATGGAATATTTTTGGCCTGCTGTGTGATAATGTCTTTACCACAGATCGCTTTAGATTCAACCTCTATGCTTCTCTTTGGTTTGCTCGCACGACTGCTTTTCCCTGCTAGCTGCCGTTCAAACGGATACTTTTTCTCGTCATCTACAAAATACTTGCCCAGTCTAAAAATATTGGATACATGCCTGACATTAAATAGCAAGTGTTTTCATTAATAAATGCGTGCGGTACTTTAATGCGTGACATGTCTCAGATTTGTGGGAGGGGTCAGGCACGAACACTTACTCTTTCCTCGCGCGGTACTTTGCTCGTTCCACAAATGGTTTGGCCGCATGCTTCAACACTCTAGCTTCATTGCTGGTATCAGGAGTGTCCCAAACCACCCAGAGCTGGGACAGATCAACACCCACTTTCCAGAATACCACGCTTAAAGGCCGACCTTTCTGAGACTTTTCGTTTACAATAGAATAATCAACATACTCGCTAAGGCGCCTCTCGTTGCATTTTAAATCCGACCATTTTTTGGTCCAACAGAATATCACCCAACGCGTCAGGGCAGAGATGTGTTGTCCACGTCCCTTGAGGCTCGGTTGGATGGCCACAGCCAGCTCCTTAGCCTTTTCCTTGGCCCGGTCTATAGAAGAAAGAACAAGCGTTTGTGCAAAAAGAACCACGTTGCTGAGTGATGAATTAGCGCCTTTCCAAGTAATTCACACCGCATATGCACTAGAGCTTATGTTAGTACAAATGTCATAGAAACAAGACTTGCCTTCAATGAAGCTCATTCTGGGGCTTTGCGCTAGGCTGGCATACAAAGTGAGTCGAGGTTATCTTGAAAGAGGATCAAAGGTATAACAGTGAGGAAAACGGTATGCAAATTTATAACATTCAATACTATTAATAAGTGGGAGGAAAATGCAATAATACGGAAACAGTTTTCTGTGGATGAAAAAAAGAGAGAGAAAGGCTTGGGCAGATGAAGGGCATCTTTTAATCTGGTCTTCGCTTGTATTCTGCTGATGGGAGTTCAAGCTCCCTTTTTCCCTCGTCCCCTCTTTTTTTGCAACCATTTTTAACTCTACCCTAGACTGTCTACCGGCACCTCTCCATCCCTTGAAACGGAGTAATAATATCAGAGGCAATAAAAGTCGCTACTTTATCTACTCGTTTGACCTGTATGTTCAACAAGACGAGGCTGTGCGAGTGGTATGCAGTATCCAGTTTCTGCGTGTCGTCAGCCAAGTGCGGTTTCTTTCTGTCTTGTTTATTGTCTTGAACATCCAGCGTGGCTGATTGTATCGGGTCAAGAAAGAGGGATACCAGCATGGATGCCGGCCACATCCTTTCTCTTTCACTAACCGCTTCCTTCGCCTCGATTATCCATAAATTGTTGCTTGAACCCAAATAGCAGTGTATGAAGATAATACAACTATTGACGTTCACAATGCGCTGGGCCCTATTTACTTTTATTTTGTAGCCATCAAATAACAACGATGTACTGTCCATAGAAAATATGTTTGCTCGTGAAATCTGGAAGAGAAATAAAAGTAGGTTATATTATTCACAAAAATGGCTATTGGTATTAAATAAAACGTAATCTAGAAAATTAAGAGTAGTAACAGGACAATAGACCTAAAGCAGATCTAAAATAAATGATACAATGGTTGCTATATATGAAACAGGGCTTTGCACGATGAGCTGTGGTGCTGTCTAAAACTGGACCAGCCGCGGCAGGTCAAAGTGCATTTGTTCAGGCCATGCTCGGTGGGCACCCTGGATCAGGCCAATAATGGGCTTGATTTCGGCTGTTGGGTCGTCTGCCTGTACTGAGATGCGTGGGCTGGTGGGACGGATGCCCTGAGCGCGCTTACTGCGTGCCTGCTGTGCGGAAATGCCAGAGGCAAAGATATAGTCAGGAACTGGGCTATCCATTCTGTTGGACGTAGGTAATAGGTTTTGTTATACAAGTAGATAGCAATTGAGCGGAGAGGCAAAATATTGCGTGAATAGTGTTTGATCGAGATCGAGGAGTAAAAAGTGTAGGGAAGGGAAAGAAGACAAGACCCTTTTATAAGTAAACGTCCGTCCAAGTTCTCAATAAAGTGCGCAGCAGCAGGATTTTTTTTGGAAATTGAAGGAATTTCCACGAGCAAGGTTTTTCTTGCTTATCAATTCTTGACCCAAGCCTCTCCTTCCCCAAAGAATAGAAAATGCGGTTTCTGGGGAAATCAACGCCGAGGGTTTACAAATCGCATTTGTATGTCCCTCATTGGATGGAGCGAGGTCGGTGATAAAAATGACCGGAAAACACTCTTTAACGGGCTTCGGAGCACCTTAATTCCAGCCTGATAAAAGACAGTCCGTTTCTTCCTTTTTTGTCAGCGGCGCTTTTGTCAGCATTCATTGTTTTTTCTTTTCAAAAACTAAACAGCGACAATAATCCATTTTACAAAAAAAGTACAGATATACAAACTAAACTTTGACAATCAGGGGGAACAAGACGTCCTGCGCCTTTTGTTCCGTCTCATCGGCTGGTGTGGCAACTAGTGGGCAGGCACAATGTTGTAGCTGTTGCCGGAGCAATTTATATTTACCAGCTGCGGCATTGACCGAGTAATCACCTCTGTCCTCGTAATTTCAACAAGCCGAAAGTTGTCCTCCTCTTCGCCGCTGTTATACACAGTGCTGCTGTCGCTAGGCATATCATCGATGCCTTGGAATTGTGGAGGATACACCACGGCGTTCTTGTTGAACACGTACATGGTTGCGTAATTGGATTGTTCGGGCGGTCCAAAGATTGGGGGCCGGCAATAACGAGAGTAGTTGATCGCAGGCTGGGGCGAGTGTTGTAACGGCACCTGCGGTGACCTGCCGAGCTTGCCAGCGCTGTTGTTATCATGCTTGGTAGTATTTGGACAAGGAGCCACATCGGGTGTTGTTAGGCGATCGCCTGCAGACTGTTGCTTCTTGAAATGGAAAAGGTCTACTGCAGCTTTTGTTGCGACTCCCCCAAGCTTTGAGAGACGCCCCAAATCTAACCGGACACGGCCAGCGCGTCGGATGTGGGCGCTTGTCAGAGCGTGGATGTAGGTTATGCCTTTGCTGCCAGTGCTTTGTTTTCCCAAAAAAGATGCATCCGCTGACCCGCCACCGATGGCTTCTGCGTTTCTTTCCGCCACAGGGGAGTATTGCGGATAGGCGAATCCACCGTGTGCACTGCTTGACTGCCTTTGATTGCTTGTTTGCATGACAAAGGAGGCGGTCTGCTGCAGCGCCACATCTTGGAAACTGACATGGTTTTGGGCTGGAGTGGCTGCTGTGGCTACTGACTCGGGCTTGTGGTATTGGTGTTGGTGTTGGTGTTGGTGTGGCGTTGGTATTCGGGCATGCATTTCGTAGGATAAGGCAGCAATTGTTGGCTCTGTATAAACGTTTTGTCGAGCCAGCTCGACAAGTGTGGTTGAGCTACCTTTTATTGTTGACGGAAGCGTGGCTGCCATTATGCGGTGTGCCGGAAATAGTATTACAGGATAGCTCGGCTGGGTACTGCGGATAACGAAGACTTGCTTGTTCTAACCAGAGCCTGGAAAGAATACCAAAACTAGCTCGTGGTTGTCAAGGAAAGTGGCTGGCTAGACAGCAGAAGGGAGCTTGTCAAAGAAGAAGAATCAGGAATTCGGAAGATTTGCATGTATATGGAAGGTAAAATGGAGAAGAGGAATTGAAAGCAAGTGCAAAAGAAGTACATCCATTGTTTGGCGGACTAAAGTAGTTGAATTTTCATTATTATTATATGATGTTTCCAATGGCCGCAAGTGGAATATAATCAGCTATCTTGCCTTTACATATCTGACATATTGTGTCACTTGAGGTGCGCATGCAACGTTAGTCGCAAGAACAGACCACGGCGTAACGTGTGCAAAGAGTTGGCAAAAAGAGGTCACATTGTCAAACCGCTTTATTTCGGGTTTTCATTTCTCTTCTTGTAAAGATATAAAGGCATAAAGATAAGAAGCCGATACAAGTTTTCAGTGGTGTTCTTTGCAAACCACTCAAGTCAGACTTTATTGCTCAAAATGAGATTCCAACATCATCTTTGGCTGCTCTTTTTTAAAAATCCCCCTCGTAAAGTTCATAATGCGACTCTGTTAATCATAAGTCAGCTTGAAAATTTGTCTATGCAGTTTTAGGATTATGTAGTTGGTGAATACCACCCGAATGAAAAATGAAACAAAATACACGAAACACGAAAGCAAAATCAATAAAGTTTCGTTATTCATAATTCGACAAACAATCTATACTTTCAATATATTACTCACAATTTCAGCCATGACTGGTAAAGTAGAACCAATATATCAATGTTAATTAGATTACTCATTAGCGAGTAAAAAGCTAATGTTTTGCAACTCTCATTACAGTCAGCAAATGCATACAATACTAAAAATGCTGATAATAAAGAGTGACCTACATATCCAGTAGCGTGATCAATATACATTATGTTAATTTTTATCTGCAGAATTGCCTATATTTTCATGCATACAGCTGATTTACAGATGATTATTAAAAAGCATAGTTGATTTCTGCAACACATGAGCAGTTTTTATATTCAGTCAAATGAAAAATAACATCTTCTTTACGAGCAGATATAGAGTCAATTTTATTTTCTTCCATGCTATCCAATATGTCTATTTTTACCAGTTCATTCGAAAAAGGGTAACAACGAGGCTAGAGACATTGCTAACAAGGCCAGCAGGCGCTGGTACAAGACACAGCAATCCTAAAATTATTTGCAAGCCAGAAAAAATAATGCAATAATTGTGGTTTGTAAGTTAGAAAGACAAGGAAATGCTTTTAAATTTAGCTGCCAAGACTACCTGGGCCATACGCATCTGTTGTAAATCCTCTTGGCTGGGAAAAGTAAAATGTTTAAAAAAACAACTAGCAACCTGATTTTCAAAGCCCTGCGTTATTATTATTTTATATAAAGGATCTTTACGGTGAGACTATCCACAATTTGAACTTCTTTGTAAAATAATAAAGTAAATCTACTTAATGTCTATCGTTTATATGATACCATCTTTCCATTGCACTATAAAGGAGCTGTGCAACACTGTAGATTCTTTTCTACAAATATGGTTTACCATTATATTCCAAGAAATAAATGACAACGAAAAAGCTGTCTACATTCTAGCAGCAGTCTTTTATATAATCCCAATCCAGCCGTTAAAATTTCTATCATATCTGCTTTTTGCAATCCACCTCTTTTGACTCAGTCTTTAAAGCTCCCATCCTCTCCACAGATTCCATATAACACATTATACCCGTAGCATCTCCAGCGTTTTCTCGTTAGCATCTTCTGGATCTTTATTGTCGAATTAAATACCTATTATAAGATATTTCCATACTAAATATTGCCTGCTTTTTTATCCACAACTGGCTATATCCTGTTTCCTTTTTTTACGATTACCAACTTAACTTGTCCGTGGTTTCTATCTCCGCCCAAATCTCTTATTAATATCAACAGCCAAACAGAATAGCCATGAACAAGCTTTTTGCTTTTGGTTTGGCAGCCGGCGCATTCGCAGCAACCGCCGTGGCAGCCACAACCTGTACCGAGTTTTCCCCCTGTTCGCGTGAAGGATATTGCAACAGCAACGCAATGTTCTGCATGTGGGGCCTTTGCAATGCATCAAAGTCCTACAACTCCACCTCATGTTGGAATCCGGAAAACTGCGCAAGCCAGAGTGTTGCATTTGACAGTTCAGGCGATACTATTGCTGTCAACAGCTACGACGGCAACCCGAACAAAGCACCGTTTGTATCGATATTCGAGCCAAACAATGCAGCTGTTGAAAATGGCAATCTGGTGCTCAAGATGACATATGACTCGGCAAATAAGAAGGGCTTTGGTGCCACAGCACAGGGTACGCACACTATTCAGTACGGCACAGTCACTGCGCGCATAAAGACCGCATCTATCGCCAAGGGAGTTGTTTCTGCTTTTATTATTCGCAGCGACGTCATTGGTGACGAGATTGATTTTGAATGGGTTGGCAAGGACCCTACTCAAGTGCAGACGAACATCTTCTACCATGATCAGTTGATTTACAGCAACAGCGAAAAATACGAGACTGGATCCGACACTTCTGCTGCATTCCACGACTATAGTATTGTTTGGACGGGCGATTCTATCAAATGGCTTGTAGATAATAAGACCATCCGCACACTGAATCGTGTGGACACTTACGATTCAAAGTCCAAGACATACAGATTCCCTTCTGCCAGGTCTCGTGTGGGATTGTCAATTTGGGATGGTGGCAACTCTGGAGCTGATGGAACCGAGGCATGGGCCGGAACGCCTACACCATGGACCGCAGGCACCGTTTACAAAATGTATGTTGACTCTATCTCAATCAAATGCAGTGGAGGTGATGAGTCGCCCTCTTCCGATAGTTCGGATGATGTGACTAGCACAGTAGCCAGCACAACAGATGACGATGAACACGAGGAAAGCAGCACCCACTCCTCAGGCAGCACCCACTCCTCAGGCAGCAAAACCGCTACTAGAAACAGCGATGATTCTACGACCAACGATGAAGAAAGCGTTTCTGGCAAAGGAGACTATTCAGACGGTGACAATAACTCCAAAAACAATAGCAGTGATTCTTATGGAGTTGGCAGTAGTACGAATGAAGCTGATGATAGTACGAATGAAGGCAACAACACTTACGGTGGTGGAGACAACACTAACAACAGCGGAGATAATACCGACGACGGCGGAGACAACACTAACGACGGCGGGGATAACACTAACAATAGCGAAGACAACACCAACAACGGCGGCGGAGATAACACTAACAATGGCGGCGGGGATGTTACTCCTTTGCCTACCGAAGACAGTGGTCAGGTACAACCCACCAATGTAATTAACGAGTCTACAGCGAGCCCAGAAGACACTGGGCTTGCTCAAAAGTGTCATGTAGTCACCGTAACCAAGGTTGCTCAAGTATAATTGTGTAGATTATTATTAGTAACACATTCAACAACGACACATAACATTACACAATGATGGATGAGAAATGTAATTGTAAGATTTAATATTTACTTTTTGAATATCGCATGGCTAGTTTCAAACATTGTATGGTAACTTTAATAATTACAGACCAAAAAAGAACTTACAGATTGATAAGGGGTTCATATTTTTAATAGAAACGTAGATAAAAAGACAAATGGTGACAATCCTGCCACCAAGTATATATACAAAAAACAGCAAAGTCCTATATGAACAAAGGCTTATCCAGACAAAGGCATTTGCTTTCAGCACATCAGATGTTTACTAGACGTGGTTTTCCACGCATGCACCCTCCTACGGTTCTCAGACTCAGCCGTTTGATACCATTGCGGATCACCACGCCATCTTCTCCGTCTGCCTCCTCCATTGCCTCCAAAATTACATGTGTTGAAGTCTCGTCATTAAATGTGATGTTTGAAGAATGTGGCGAACATGAGAGTGATGTAGACATGGATCTCGATAGTCTTGGGATGGAAGAATGAGATTCAAACAGAGGAGAACCAGGTGGCGACATGCTGATTGTTGAGTTGCTCTTTGCAGACTCTGGCTTTTCAAAACGAGAAGACCTGTAGTCGGATGCTAACAATGTCTGCTGGCTATCCCTGTTGCTGCCACCAAAAGGCATGTCATCGGGCCTCCGCATTACGCGACCAACTGACTGGCGTCTACTCTGTGCAGCATATCCTTGACGTGCCAGTAACATATACGTGTCGTCGGATGGAATGTAGAGAGAACTCATCATGTGTGAAGGGTACAAAAATGATACAGTGTAAAATACAGCAAATTGATAGAGAAAGAAGAAAAGTCCGCTTATTGGCAATTCAAACGGACCTTTTCTGTTTTGCGAAGGTTGTCTGGCTCGCATCTGTCTTTTATATGGAACTCTGCTTGCTCGGATGTGGGGGCTGGAAGAGCTCTTCTCCGGTCCGCAGTTGGCATGAATAACCCTCTGTGTTTTCTTCAGCAAGCCAGGGATTTACATAATTGCGGGAAACACATGCTTTTTTCATCCAATTTTTCTTTTGTGTCTGCTGCACTCTTTTCACTCTAACTGACATCATATGAGCACACAAGCTTGCTTAATGATGTAAAAATAAGGCAATTTTGCTTGGAAACCCAAGCCAAGCCTTCTCTGCTTGTTCATTTTTGTTTTATTGCCCTCTTCAAAGAGCGAGGGTTTCCGCGAAAGAAACAAGGATGCCAGGCCAGGTGGGATGTGCAGTGGAAATGGACACGCCAAGGACGGAAGGTGGAGAAAAATAAAAGCAGGCAGAGGTGCGGCGGATGCAACGCCATGCAATGCGTATCAGCGACAAAAGACACGCGCACCATTTTCTTGGTCGTTTTCTTAATTTTTCTTTGGAGGCCGCTGTGCTGGAACTAGTCCATGTTTGTTCTTTTCTGGAGCTAGACGGATCATGTTTAATAGAAGCATAAAAAACTAGCTATCTAAATTCTTTGCATTGCTTTTATCCAAACACGCAAGCAGGGTTCTGGCAGAGGATTGATCGACGCTCTGTAAGAATTCGCGAATTGGCGTCAGCTCCTTTTCTCGCGCAATCTTCACACTGTCCGCCACACGCTCAATCAACTGAAGCATTGGAGCACAAAACTCATTGGTGTACGGAGGCTCGAATTGTGCCACTGTTTTGTAGATAAAGTACACCGTCACCGTCTCATCGACAATGTCAACCTGCTGAGATATATACTGTATCACTGGTAATGCATAGCTCATCTGGACCAAAGCAGCAAGTCGGTTGGATATAACTTTCTGTAGACGGATCTGCTTTTCTGGCAGAAAACCCTGGACCTTCGACTCAAAGCTTTCTTTGTAGACGGAGAAAACCAATGGCTTCAGCAGAGGATGGCGGTAAGAGATCTCCTCGAGAAGAAGCAGCGGAATAGGCACCTCAGAGCTGTGAAAGTACGTTTCATAGTATGAAAACTCGTCATAGCTCAACATATCGCGAATCCAGAAAACCACAATCCGAGCAAGCACGGGGACATCAATCCATTCGATGACCTTGCGGATAATCCGGTTAAAATGCATCTGATTTGGATGGATTGGGATATCTTCTCGAAGCTCCTTCATCTGAGAAACAAGATGCGCTAGAGCGTCGCGTTTTGATGAGTCACTTTGTTCGTTGACATCAAACAATGTAGCATAAGCAATCAGCCACAAGTATTTGTCCATCATATCGGTGCGTGTATTTATCGGCATGCTGCTCCAGATATGGCCAAATGCTTGATCCATCATGGGCAAAAAGACCCTTTCGTCCCGCAAAAGCCCAGCAGGGGGTACTGGCTGGCCTCTCGAGAAAGCGTTATTGTACTGTTTGTAAAGAACCATGACATCCCCTGGTGCTGCATGCGTGCTCTGAATAATATCTATTATTGCATTGGCAACATCATCGTTGCCACCAACTATACGTCCATTTAGAAGCAGTTTGATATGGATGGCCAGCTGCGGCAGATCGTAGTTATCCAGCATGAACGACTCTAGCTCCTGTTCAATCCGGCGAACAGACGCTGTTGCCTTGTTTCCCAGCTTATTACATATATTCTGAAGCACATATTGTGCGAGAATGTAGGTCTTCTCGCTGCGACAGGCGGCATTAAGCAGTTCTGACATACGCGCTTGCACATTCTCATTGTCAGCGGGTGCGATCTTTTCAAAACATTCGACAAGAAGCGGATAAAACACCTGTGCGTGCAATGATGTCGAATTCAGCGAGGTCATCTCGGCTTGATATCCTTTATCTGCAATCTGCTGAAGAGCCGCACCAAGCATTGTGCTTTTCGGATACACCTCGTTAAGCTTATATATTGTCCTGCGCCAGACTCTGTGCGGAATCATCTCGTTGATATATGCTGGAAGTTGTTGTGCTTTGTCATACTCCACGTCGGCCTTTTTAACATCAAAACTCTCGACAATTTTGCGGCTAACCGTGTCTAGAATAGCCGACTTTTCGTCATTTCCGTAGGCAGCTGCAATATCAGAATGGACCATATTAGACATTGCAGCAAGGCCCTCGTAACTGAACACTAGTAGATTCATAATGTTGAACGGAGCACCTCCTGCCTCCAGATACTGGTCGACAAATGCAGAAGTTGTTGGCTCCATGATAGCATCTACAAGACAACAAAGTTAGAGAAAAAATCGTTTTCATAATTAATGCTTTGTACGCCAACCTCATATGCAATAAAAATGATCCCGATCCACATTATAATAGCACCGATGACACCACCAATTCTATCCACTACTACCACTATATTCTGTGTTTGTAAAAAATAACTTTTATTTTCACAAAAAATAAGCGGTGCCATGCTTTTTCTTTTCCAATTCCACATAAATACAGGTTGATGATATATACCCAGCTTGCTGAATTCATTCTTTGACTCTTCCTGAGCAAGACGCTTACGCTCCGTTTCTGAGAGTGGTGCCGCTGCATTGTTGCCAGCATTGTTGCGAGCATTGTTGCCTGTTTCCGCCATTGGTTATTGCAACCCACTGCTTACACACAAATACACCCGTCGAAAGCAGGATTGTTTTCTGTAAGTATGAAAAGCTCTGGTTTGTTTAATATAATAAAAGCCAAAGCAGATAACCAAGTGCAAGAACGCGTTTCTGTTTTTAATGGTGAATTAGCGACCCACAAGGCAGTGCACAAGAGGTTATGATTCGCCTTTCTTGAAACTGGCTTTCCTTTAGAGAAATAATATCTCACAACCAAGAAATTATTATGTTCCAATACACAGAAGCGCAAGACAATGTTAGAATCCAGAACCGAAATTTGCACTCCTTTAAAATTCACACACTTAAAAAGCGCAATTGAATACTTGGAAACCTGAAAAAAAATCACAAGAGTATAGTATAATGCCAATGGACAGGGAGCGAGAGATAAAGAGAAGAAAGAATGTGTAAAAACAAAAGCTCCTCAGAAAAATGTGCAAACTGAGGGACTCGGCTTTCAATTTGCCAGCTCGGCTCGCACAGCAGCTTTGGAGAACCTTCATTTCAGCGGACACGCATAGTTGTTACTGTTGTTGCTTTGAGCGGTGTCACGAGGTCACATGCACGGATTCGGTCATCCATCGTTCTTTTGTTTATTCGCTCAGCCAAACAAATTGCGTTTGTTCTTCTCTTAAGACGATGAGAATGGCCTGACATGACAAAACACCTCCTTCTCTTCTTCTTGCTCGTTTATTATCTATTTAAAACAGCCTTTTTCATTTATTTTTCTTGTTGCCTTTGCAAAGATACGCACACAAACCAAACCTTACCCAGCGCTACAACCGCTATTTTATTTAGCTCCAATGTCATCCGTTGGCCCAAGTCCGTATGGAGCTTTCAAGTCGCTCGAGTGGATTGAAGGTGTCATTTGGGACGTCACTGGCCTTCCAGACGCATTTGCCAGCCTTCTGTCCGACTGCAGCGCCATTGCTCGCGACCGCAGTCATGCTCCACAGCATGTGACTACAGCACTGGCTATTCTTGACATTGTGGAACCCGCAAAGTCGATGTACGACCCTGACGGCCCGGATGCGCTCAAGAAAGCCATCGATGCAGCGGTCGTCGACGCAGCCTATGCAAGCATGCTTGGCAACGTATGTGACACTTACTACTTTTTGCGTGCTTTGGATGTGTTTGGCCTGGACAGCAAGAGCTTTGAGGGCATTGTTGCGCTGTTGCATCCCGATGAGCACGACGATACATCATCCATTGAATACACACATGCTGAAATCGTAGCCATGTTGAACACGTATTTGAACAAGCTGGAGTCTGAATATCCTGGAATCAAGCAATATGCCAACTGCATTATGCTTGAGGCGAACGTTGTGCAAGAGTTTGGCGCTTGCCACGAGTTACTGTATGCATTCCGCAGCGAGCTCCCCACCGATGGCGATCTCTACATGGAAACACTGCGCTGTGTTGTTGACTGCGTTCAGGAAAACCTAGACATGGAGCAGCTGACAGAGCGTACGCATGCGCTTTATGATGAGTCACTTGGTGAGTTCTGGCCTGCTGCGCTGAACTTTATTTGGGAGCTATACAATGGCAACGATGGCGAGTACAGTCTATATAACGACCCAGCAGAGTATGTGGACGTCGAATATGCAACCAGCGCTTCAGGTAACACCGGCATGGCTAAACAGACCGTTAGCGTTGCTCACTGACTCTAGTAGCTCTAGTGGCACTAGTTGCTGGAAGCGGATTGTGTGGATATGATGAGCATGCGCCAGAGGTCACCATTATTTTCCCAGCAAAAAAAGAAACAAAAAATTCAGTGCAAGAACTGTACTGCTTACACCGAAAACATCATTTATCCCATTCATTGCTCATACAAAACCATGTAAAAAAAGACAACATTCCACAACAAACAAACAAACCGATCTTTTTAATTCTTTTCAGCAATTTTTATAACAACTTTAGCTTTTTCTTCTTTATTTACCTTTGGACTACTCATCCCAATCCGCCTCATTAATAAATCAAGCCTCTGAAACTCCCTCTTAAACTCATTTTTAATTATTTTATTAAAAATAATTAATGGGCCATTTCTGCATCGAAACCTCCCTCGGGATCCGCCCCCACTTTCGGTGCAAGCTACCGAAAGACAACTCTTTCAGAGTCTTGAGGGTAGATCCCTTAACAATTTGATAATATTTAATATTTATATAGTATTTAATAATTTAATAGTATTTAATAACTTGATAGTATTTAACAGTTTAATAGTATTTTTATACTTTTAGTTGATTTCCATAAGTGATGTACTTGTCATCACTTTTAGAAAGAACCCATGGATGACCAGCAGTAGGTGTAGGAAACTTGGTTTTACTTTCTTGTTTTCATCATAAAATAGTTTGATGGCTAACCTTAAGTTTGGTGACAACATCTGGTATGGACTTCCCATCTTGAAGCAATGATAAAGCATTGTTTTTTGTATCCTGTGAATAGCAGCCCATTTTAAAAGTATGCCAGAAGGAAGAGAGGATAAAAATTCATATAGAAGCCACATTTTCTTGGCTACTACACTTTTCCTGTTTAAAATACTAAAGAAAAGATAAATTATTACAAAAATATAAAAATAGCAATTGTGCTATTTTTACAAAAATTATGATATCTTGGCAAATAATTGTTTTACAAATGTGAAACAATTTTTATTAGATTCTCCGCAAGCAGTTATATTATTATATAAAGTTTTATGTTGTTTCATTATCTGTGGAAAAAGTTATTGAAATAAATGTAAAATACTTGTTTGGGGGTGATGATTTTGTGTGGTACTGTAACTGTAATAAATCAAACAAACCTTCATCTTTGATCGTCATCCGTGTTTTTTTTTGTAAAAAAAAGTATTTACTTTCGGGTGATGAAAAAGATGGTCAATTTTTTTAAAGCTACTTTTCCCTTTGTTTTGCTTTTTTCCTTAAAATTCGTGTCATTTCTTTCTTTCGCTTCTCTCTTCTTCAAAAGATCCTTATTCAATCCAATTTTTCCAGTTTATTTTTTCGATTTCTTGTTCGTTGCTATTTTCTATTTCTGAGAAAAAGTGAGATTGGGTTTCTTCTATATAAACGCCTCAAAAAAGCAAATCAGTAGATACAAGACTTTTCTTTAATTGTTTTCACTTTTAAAGAAGATAATAAGAGGAGTATAGCGCGCAATGGAATCTAGTCAGACAGATCCGCAGATCAGAGACGTTGAAATTAACCAACCGCCCACGGATGCGGTTAGCGAGCTTGCGTTCAATCCAAAGGCCAATTTTCTGGCTGCTTCTTCCTGGGACAATGAGGTAAATTTTCGTGTTTGCTAGTATAAACAAGTGCAGTTTTGAACATGCTTGATACAGTTAGCGACCTTGCAGAATACAACCTTTTACGATGTATTGGCCTTATTTAAAAAGACAAACTTTTGGATGGCTTCTTTTTTTGTCTGCTGTTGTAGGTCCGGGTCTGGGAGGTTATGGATACCGGCGCGTCTGCTGGAAAGGCAGCTTATTCTCACGAGGCGCCTGCGCTGTGCTGTGCATGGAGTAGGGTATGTATAGCTTATTTTATTCTGAATTAATTGGCTAGGGTCCATGTCATGTTCTTTGCACTTTTGATGGATATATATTCAATTTGGCCATTCATTTCCTGAGAGTCTATGCAAATGTAGGACGGCTCAAAGCTTGCTTCTGGCGGCGCAGACAAGGCTGGACGCATGCTTGACATAAGCACAGGACAGACTACACAGATTGCACAGCACGATGGGCCGATTCGTTGCATTAGGTTTGTGGAGGCCGAAAATAGCACGCCCATTGCCGCCACTGCCAGTTGGGACAAAACCCTCAAGTACTGGGACTTGCGGCAGCAGTCTCCTATTGGAACAGTTAATCTGCCTGAGCGCGCATATGCCATGGACTGCAAACATCCGTTGCTTGTGGTTGCCACGGCAGAGCGGAAGATGCTGATTTTCAATCTGTCGAACCCAACCACGCCCTTTGAAACGTCCGACTCGCCGCTCAAGTGGCAAACGAGGACCGTGTCGTGTTTTACTTCAGGCGATGGCTATACTGTTGGCTCCATTGAAGGACGAGTGGGTATCCAATATGTCGACCCGAGCTTGAAGGAAAAGAGCTTTTCGTTTAAATGCCACAGAGACGCATCCCGGGCGATAGAGGCCCAGGTATACACAATCAATTCTATCACGCATCACCCGATATACGGGACATTTGTTACTGGCTCTAACGACGGGTCTTTTGTCTCGTGGGACAAGGACTCGAGGCACAAACTCAAAACGTATTCCAAGCTTGGAAGCCCTGTCTTGAGCACGGCGTTCAACGGCGATGGAAAGCTGTTTGCGTACGCCCTTGGGTATGACTGGTCACAAGGGTACAAAGGAAATGTTGGTACCATCAAAAACACCATCAAACTGCACGCCGTTTTAGACGATGATGTAAAGCCAAAGCAAAGATGAGCTGCTTCTTTCCTTACATTTTTATTTGAGACTGCAAATAGCTTTTAGTTGTCATTTGCTTGCTTGGACTTCTCCTAAAGCTCGGTAAATGAGAGTTTTCTGGAGGAATAGCTTTTTTTTTAAATTTTTTATCTCTTATATTAGCCTTTTGTTATATTTCTGGTGTTTTTTTTGATGAGAATACTCTGTATTTTTCTCGATGTGCCACATTATATAGTCGGGTCATCCGTTCTGTTTTTGTCGATACCTGTATGTTTGTGAGCCATGCTGATCTCCTAGAAACTTATCCAGGGCTGTGAAAAGCCCTAACAATGCGAGATTCACTACCTGAACTATAGAATTTTGCAAAACATCAATGAAATCACAATATTTTGATTGTATTTTGTTACTGCGCAAAATATATGATTGTTGAAGTTTCATTTATTGCTATTTTGTTGACAATTCGCAAACACACTCCAAACAACGTTTTTAAAAACAGGTAGATATTTTACTACGAATATAATCCACAATGCCTGCTTTAGCCAAATAGCTTTACGTATTGAATTTTGTCACAACAATGACAATAACACTAATAAAATATAGTATTGCCATAGCGGATTGCATGATCAACGTTGGACATATGCGGTGTTGTTAATTGATATGCAATAAAACAATAACATAGAAACAGTGGGGATCCGTTGCTCTAGCCATCTTTTGGACTTGCCTTTTGAATATGCAGCACCAGCAAAAAAACAGAAAACTTATTTATCGTTTCTGTTAGCTGTCTGCTTATCAAAACATTGAAAAATATACACAGAAAATACATGAACTAATGAAGAGAATTCCTCGGGACAAAACACCAACGTCTTCTAGTTTGAAAGGTTTATTTCCTCTCGCTCCAAACATAATTTACATGCTATTTTTCCGTTTGTGCTCATTTATATTATAAAAAGTAAGAATACTTTATACTATATAATTAATAGCTAAGCAAGTAGCATTGAACTGCCATATGCAGAACCAGGAACCACAGGATGCTGCCCCAGATGCTAGCCGGGATTCGACGGGACTGTATGCATTTCCAGTTCCACCATTGGAATGTCACGACGCCTTCTCTCGCTGTGATCATAACACGGAATTTTATGATAGTCACGATAGAAAAGAACTGATTGACATGTACCCACCACCGCCTGTTGTGTCCAAAACAGATATTTTGTCTGTCGAAAGTCCCCAGCAGGTACAAGAGAAAGAGAACTATTGTACTGTCCAGTTTAGGCACTTTTCCAAGTCAACAACCTCGCTACCCATTATTTTGACGCACTTTACCAATGACGGAAAGAAAAACAGAAGCTCTCTGGAAGCTGAAGTTATGAACACGGCAAGGTCGATAGAGTTGGAAAGCAACTGTGGATACGGGTCTGGCATGGGAAATATCATGCCGACAGTCAGAGCAGCCAGATCGCACCACAATCTGCACTCAACCGCCAACAATCCATCCTTTTCGCAATCAATGTTTTCGCTGGAAAGTAAGGACGAGACAGCGCCTGAGACATCCGCCTTTCTTTCTTCTCCTGACATTCCTCAACACTGTGAGTATGGCACGGAAAAGTCATCGGGGACTATTACCTTGGTGTCATACGTACACGGTCAGCATCCAGCATCGCCAGAACAAGACACTAGTACTCGTGCACCAACATTGCAAGACTATTGCTTCGAGCGGCAGACGAATAGTCAGCTTCCACCCTTGCCTATACCAGTTCCCAGAAGACAGTACAGTATGGCACAGATAGAAGCAAGGCTGAACAATCGCAATTCAATGATGATCTCTGACGCACTATTTTCAGGCGTGTCTTCTTCAAGCTCTAGCGACCTGAATCGGTCTCTTGATGCCACGGGCTATTTAACAAAAAACAGAGCCCAGCAGGACAGTGCTATAGAAGACATCCCAATTGAGGTTGATCCACGCCGCACTTCACGGTATCTCTACAACGTTCCGTCAGGGCCATTTAGAAGCAGCATGCATGGCCCGCTGGCAAAGGTGCTGCAGTGGCCACAGCGAATCAGCCACAGCGCACCCCACCGTATCCGCCGCACAAGAAGCTCGGTTATTGATCAGCACAAGATATACGACATCTACGAAGAGGCCATTTGGCACTCCAGCCATATACCAAAGAGAGGTATGTCGGGTTCCAGGCATGCCAAGAATGGGCTTTTTTCAGACAAGCATGCGGAACCGAACAGAGAGTCTGAGAATCTTTTCCGCAGCAGGATTATTCATAAAAAGGCGAGTATGATTGGGAACATTGCTGCCACACGCCTCAAATCGCTAGGGTCTGCAAGGGCCTCTGGAATATCATGGAACTTTATTCGTTCATGGAAGCCCCGCAAAGATCAGCAGGAGGAGCATGAGGATTGGTACGGCCCATCAAGCATGGGGCAGCACCACACGGACAACATTGACGACATTGACGACAGTGAGAACGACGGAGAGAGCTTTGATCTGAGTGGCTCCCTGTTCCCTGTAATCGCCGACACTAGCACAAACACCGATATCAATACAAGCACGAGTGCGAGTAAAACCGTGGACGGAAATGATACGCATGCCAAAAAACCGGCTCGTAAGCAGTCAGCGCTCGAAATCCTTGTAAAGCGTGCGGGAATAGGGCTGCTCCGTAGGTCAACCAGTTTCTACAAGACCGCTTCTGACATGGTCGCCGAGGGCGGAAAGTCCAGCAAACCGGCATCGAACACGCGCTGCCAGTACGATCTTGGCATATCCAGCGCAGATGTTGGCATCAGCGACTCGAAGAAGCACACGATGAGGAAGCGCTTGACTAGCGCCGTGCGTCAAGCCACAGAAAAGATTCGCAATCCCCTCAAGTACATTGACAGCGCTGACAAGCTGCGCAGCGACGAGGACGAGGATATTGTGTCTGCGTATCCGCTTGACTCGATGAAGGAGAAGGAGCTGGATTCTTACTTGTCCCTTTCTGTGCTTCATTCTCCTGTGATCTCGTCATCTGAAAACTCGTGTGGATTTGCACCTCAAAGCATGCCTACCAGTGATGAAACCGTCTGCCATGACCAGTATTCCACCGCGATTCCAAGCATGCGATACGTTCCGCCCAAAAGACCACCCTTCTTGGGTCTTAATCGCAAGATTGCTAGAACTCATGCTGTCGACTGTAGTGGAAGGCCCCTGTCAACCATTTCCATGGAGGGCATGCAGCCAGCACCACAAAACACGAATGTTGTTGCTCCGTCAAGACTCCGCCCAACACAGTTCAACTCTCCGTTCATGACTCTTCCTTATGCCACATACGCACAGCTCAGCCAAACCGGCGGACACCACCAGTAACAGCCCACACGATCCGTGCGGCTTTTTTTTCTTAGCGCTACACACCACTATCCAATGCATCACTCCTCAACTGCCATCACTCTGCACACGTCTTATTCTATCTATCGCCTTTTTCTTCTCATAGTCAATAATAGCATAAACATCCAACACGTATTCCAGTAGCAACAGCACTCATGTCAACAAAACAAATGGAAAGAATTGTGAAGAGTCCTTTTGATGTAAACTTTTCATATAAACACCACTGGAAAACAATAGAGTGAAATGGCTATATGGAGGCTCAAAACGAGACTTAGTTCTTGTAGCCACGGCTGGCACGGCGACCACGAGCACGCTCGAACTTGCGGCCCTTGGAGCGGACGTAGGGCTTGGCAGTGGACTTGGGGGTGCCAGGAGCCGCACCAAAGTGCTTGACAGCCTCGCGAGCATTGCGCTCGCCACGGAGAAGAACGCAGTGGGAGCCAGTGGGCGCGCGGAGAGCAAGCTGGTCAAGAGTAAGAACCTCGCCACCGGCGTTCAGGATGCGGGCACGGGCGCTCTTGGTGATGCGCAGGGCGGCAACCGACATCTTGGGCACAACCTCAAAGCGGTCGTCGTCAGTGATGGTGCCAACAACAACAGCAGTCTTCGCCGAGATGTTCTTAGTGAGCGAAGCGAGACGGGAAAGAGAGATGGGCGGGCGGTTGACGCGCGACATATACAGGCGCTTCAGAACAACCTTGTTGAAGTTGGAGTTGGTGCGGCGAGCCAGGTAGCGGTAAAGCTATAATGTAGCTTCCGTTTTGTGTTTTGCATAGGCGAGATCGAACGCAATGTTACAGATAGCACAAATAAAAATAGGGTTGATTAGTAAAAATCCCAAAGTGCAGCATTTGAAAAGATATCCACCAAAAGCTAGCCGAACATTTTAATCGCTTAAGCAAAAAATACACACCTTCACAAGGAGCAGCAGGTAGACGTTCTCGCTGACGGGTGCGGAGCGATTCTTGCTCTTGACGTGCTTGTTGGCAATGTCGATACCCTAGAACGTAAATAGACACAGCAGCAGTAGAAGCACCAAAAAATACAATATGTTTAGCAGCGAAAAACCCTGTTTTTCTGGAGCTATGAAAAAAGGTCGACAGCAAACTCCCCAACTGGGACAACATTAGCCGTATTTCTACGCTTTATCGAGGAAAGAAGCAAGGATCCGGAAGAGAAACATAGCCGAGGAATACATAGAACGCCATGTATACATAGAAACGGTTCAAAAGCTGTTGGTAAACCCAGTGCGTAAATCAGACCCTCAAACCCAATGCCAATGTTGCAAAGAAAAGTTGCTTAGAAAAGTCTCAGCGCAATATTGCTGTTTTTTTTGCTATTGGGCTAATATACTGATCAACAGGCAACAGCGTTCTGCTTCGAATTCACAAATTGAGATCTCAATCCCACAACATTCGTTGCTGGTTGTACCAATGGATTCATTGGCGGCACAGAACCGAAATTCAGTCCCAAGGTGAATTCAGAAGGAAAATCGTTGGCATTAGTCAGCTAGCTTTGGCTAATACCAAATTAAAATACGACTGTTGTGTAAAGGCACTATTCCTATTTGTTTCGCACACCGTCGCATCCATCCTGCGCATCCAACAGAGAAGTTAAATCTATCTGGCTACGCATCCAATATCCTTTGCTTCCATCCTCTCTACGCGCATCCATCGTCGGATGGCCGCAAACGTCAATTCACACGGATTCGTACCATTTTTCCAAAGTTTAAAGTTTATAAAGCTACAGTGGGTGACTGAAAAAGAGACAGATCGCTTGTTCTTCTCTCGTTCGTCGTGTCTACTTTGACGCTTACGATTTCCTATACAAGTCATGCTAGTTTTTTCTTCACTGCCCCACTTCTGAAAGATGCTCTTCCAGGCGGCTCATCGAACCGCGACTCGAACAACTCGGTTTTCTGTTTATTTACCTTTTTATCCAGCCAATGAGACGTTAATGCGTTGCGGCCCAATTATCAATCGTCCAGTCAGAATTTGGCTCAATTTCATTCTGCTCAATCTAAGACGAAAGGTGGTGAAATGCAGCTAAAGAATACGTTTCTTTCACCTATTGCATTTTGTTGACCAAGCGCTTTATTTGACATCCATTTGAGGAAAAACGCAGTCATCTGCTCACGAATTTATCAAGCCTTTTTATAAGTCGCCTTATTCACGTCCTCATAATTCGGTGATGCTACGTGCAGAGGAGGAATCCGTAAGGTCGCCATCAAAAAGCAAAGCAGCGCCTGCCTCGCTTAATGCCGACACCTGGCGCCTGCTTATTGAAGCCGAGATTGATGCTACTGTGCGGGAACTGCGTAAGAATGCGCTGTGGGCCGAGGCTGTTGAAAGAGACGGACTTGGTGCGCTTTGGGTCGGTGGAAGCAAATGGCCCATCATGCAGTCTAATGCTAATTCGAAGCCCGACGAGCGCTCTGTTCTGAGGCCGGATGGAAGATCGGCCAAGCCATCCATACCAACGCTGGAAAGTTATCGCAGAGAGTTTACCAGCCGCCGCACGCTGGGAAAGGCTGGTGTGTGCATTGGACTGGCTTCCTTTGCTGATAGAGAGGACGATTTTGAAAATGACGAGTACTCTTTAAACCGCGTTATGATCCTCGAGTCGTTTTTACTTTTGCGCGAGGCGATAAACGGTGTTTTAGATCCGGATGAGATGGATGTACAGGCGATTATTGATCCGTTTCTTCTTGTTATTCGCGATCCAGAGATCACAGGGCCCATTACTCGTAGCGCACTTGTCAGCGTCCAGCGGTTTATTAACTATGGCATAATAGACTTTTCCCATCCTAGATCAGGGTCTGCGCTTTTGGAACTGGCACGCACTGTTACACACTGTCGCTTTGAAGCAACTGACTCGGCGTCCGATGAGTCTGTGCTCATGCAGATACTCAATGTCCTCAGTGCACTGGTACTTACTCCAGGCAGCGATCAGCTGAATGATATTGTTGTTTGCGAAATCATGGAGTCTGTTTTGAGCATTAGCTGTCAAATGCGGTTGAGCGAGATGCTGAGAAAGTCGGCCGAAACCACGCTTTTCACACTTGTGACTTTTGTATTTGGAAAACTAAACAACATCACGCATGAGGCCAAGGAGGCCAAGGAGCCTGCTGCGTCCTCTACTACGGATATGCTAGGGGTTGGTGTATCCGATTCAAATTCTCCCTCGGCTAGCCAGCTTGGCGAGGTTTCAATGGCTCGTCCGTCGGCATCCCGTATGATTATCAACAGAGACAGAACCAAACAACGCGACCCGAAGACGTCTTCTGACAAAAATCCGGATGAAGCAACAACCGCCTCCGCCCTTGATAGTGAGGAAGGTGACCATGCAGCACATAAAACTCAAGCCTCACCTGCAGCTTTATCTGAAACCCTATCCAGCTTTGGTCTTCCAGCCATTCATGAGCTTTATCGAGCGCTCGTAGAGCTAACAAATCCACGTGATCTGCAATACACTGATTCAATGCGTCTACTAGCGCTCAACACGCTCCAGACCGCATTTCAGACTGCAGGCGATGCAATGTCAAGGTCGAGACCACTCTGTGAGTTAACGCTTGGCGATCTCAGTCGTAATCTGTTGTTAATTCTGCAACGAGACCAGCCAGGTCTTATCTCGCCTGCACTTCGTGTGCTTTATTTGCTGTTTGCATCGCATCGAAAGGACACAAAAGGGCAACTTGAGCTTTTCCTGTGCCAGACGCTTGGAAGGATAATGACTTTGCCTGCAATTGAGCGTCAAGGCAGCCGTGCATCGCTGAGGTCCGGGTCTGGGCAACTGACACCAAAGACAGGAGGCGGTCAGGCTCTAACGCCAAAGCTTCGTGCCGTTTCTAATACCATGATGAAGACGCGAGTGTCTGGGGATGCAGGTTTGGGGATTGCTGATCCAAGCGAAAAGATTGCATCCGGCACTTCTGCATCGTACGAAAGTAAGAGTAAGGGTAACGGCCGACGCCCGAGCGTTATTGCGACGAGCTCCCAAGATGACGTTGACCAGCCATCGGCAGTTGCGCCGATGCCCGTGTTGCTGGAGAACGATGCAGCGCTGACCAACGAGGAGGAAGTTGAGCTGTATGAGGAGGCATCCCTTCGCAAGGGTGTGCGTGGGCGCGTTGCTAGGCATGAGATACGGCGTCAACTGCTTGAGGGATTGCATCATTTCTTTACTGGCGACGAGTCTCTACTTACCGATCTGTGGGTTAACTACGACTGTGACATTCAACGCGGCAATATGTTTGATTTCCTTATTTCGTTTGTTACGCACCGGGCAATTCCGTGGCCAGATTCGCCCAACGAGCCAGAGGATGAAGCATTTTTGGATATTATGCTGCATTACTTGATCAGGATGGCCGTTCGTGCTGGAATTAACCCCCCGCAGGGCAAGCTAGGCCAGATACTCGGCTTGTCTGCGGATTCCACATCCGAAGCAAAAGCGAAAAACCACGAGAAGGATGTGAGTCCCCAGAATCCGACAGGGCATTGGGAGACGAATAGGGCGGATCCTCTAGCGAAGGATACCAATGTTCCTGACTCCAAAACCACAACCTCAATGCCATTAAGTATGATTCAGCTTCAAGATCGCAAGAGACACAAGGATACGATGATGCGTGCAGCCAAGCTATTCAACGAAAAGCCCAAGGAAGGGATAGCATACTTGCAGCGCATGGGCACTCTTACATCTGAGAACAGTGCTGAGATGATACAACAGCTTGCGCGCTTTTTCCACGAAACTCCGACTGTGAACAAAAAGCTTCTAGGCGAGTATTTGGCAAAACCTTCAAATCTTGAGGTTTTGCAGACGTACATCCAGCTGTTTGACTTTTCAGGAAAGAGGTTGGATGAAGCACTACGTGTTCTTCTAGGAAAGTTCCGCTTGCCAGGTGAATCGCAGCAGATTGAGCGTATTGTTGAGGCCTTTTCAGCAACATATTTTGCTAGCGGACAGCCGGACATTGCCACCAAAGATGCTGCGTTTATATTGGCATACGCAGTGATCATGCTCAACACCGACCAGCACTCGCCGCAGGTGAAGAGCCGCATGGCATTTGAAGACTTTGCACGTAATCTTCGCGGAGTCAACGACGGCCATGACTTCCAGCACGAGTTCTTGGTCGATGTGTACAATGGCATCAAGAGTACTGAGATTATCTTTCCCGAAGAGCATGAAGGGGATGCTGGTTTTGAGCATGCGTGGCGCGAGATTTTGTCGGGCGTGTCAAAACCTGGGCCATGGGTGTCAACGCGGGGAATTACTGACAATTACGACCATGGGCTTTTGGGTGCTTCATGGCCACGGTTCCTGCAGTCTTTTGCGCGCATTTTGGAACATTTCAACAGTGATCACACCCTACGCATGGCTCTTTCGGGGCTTTACGCACTGGTATCCATTGCTGCACACTACGGCCTGTCTGAATGTGTCAATGAATCAGTTCATCTGCTGATACAGTTGACAAAACTCAACGATTCTTCGCTGCACTTTGACATCAGCATGCCACAAGTCGTTACAAAATCGTACAACCGCTACGTCCTAATTGACCCTGAATCGCCAACCTCGTCAGTAGGTGTTGTTGCTGAGAGGTTTTCCGGTTCTGAGCGGTGGATCAAGCTCCAAGAGCAAGAGGAATCGTCGTTTCAGCTCACCCAGGTTGCGCTGGAGTTTGGCAAGGACTATCGTGGTCAAATTGCTTTTGTCACACTCTTTGAGCTTGTTGCAGAGTTTCCTGATGACATTGGCAAGCATGGGTGGGCTGAGGTTTTGGAGGTGGTAAAGGTTGCTGTGGATGCGGACATAGTACCTCAAAAGATGCGTGTAGTAAACGATCTATTGACTGAAAACATGTGGGTTCCTCGTTTATCGACGCGGCTGGCCCTGGACGCCGCACAAGAGCGGATCAAGGCAAGACATCTAGATGGAGCGGATGCCCAGCGGACGGGGAATCAAGGCGGTGGACTGCTGTCAGCCATATCGTCGCTATGGGGTGGTGGCAACTCTAGTGGCGGCAGCAGTAGCAGCTATTCCGACTACGGCCAGGCGGGTGGACGCAAAAACGAATTGCGCTGGCGTGCGTCTCCCGAATTGCTTGTGGCACTTATCAATCGCAGTCGGGCAGCCGCACAGGCAAGTGATATCAGCGTCCTCTTTGATTTGGACAAGCGCATGGGTATTTCTTTACCGACGTTTCTGGGAATCCTGTCACGGTTTTTCCCTCAGCCACCTCCATCACAGCCAAGCTCTCCTGCCGATAAAAGCGTTTATAGTACAGACGATGACCGTGTTCCTGCACAGAAACTGACAGCACAAGCGTCGTTGGCAGCGTCGCCGCCAAATCGAGTCAAGCCTAGCGGGATCTCAGCAAGCAAGAGTGGCGTAGACTATGTTCCTTCGACGGTATTTTTCTTTGAGCTGGCGATGTCTTTGATCTCTCATTCTCCAGAGCGCGCGCCTGTTGCATGGCCGGCTATTGAACGCTCTGTGCAGCGTATGCTTGAGTATGCCGATGTGTTGCATCCGTTTTCGCTTGAACGGGCGGTGAGCGGTCTGCTTGGCCTTGCGGTTAAAATCCTGGAACACCACTGCAATTGTGAACCCGAATCCGATAACGCAGCGCTTCTTCTCGACGTTATTGAGCGCATAATTCGTTGTTTGGGGCTTTTGCGTGATGTGAACGATGCGACTTTTAACTATGTGGTCCCAGAGCTTGCTGAAGGTATTGGTCTTCTTGTTGATACGGATGCAAAAGCGCTGATCTCGTCCATTGCCAACTGGGACATAATCCGCTTTTTACTAAAGCGTCTGGCCCATACACAGGATACATCTATCTTGCACGAGAAAGGCGATCCGGTGCGTCGTGCACTTGGGACGCTCGTTGAGGTTGTTATCTTGCTTAGATGTGGAGGGGCTAATCCGCTCGTGTATGTCAGTGATATGCTGGATACTTTGGCCGCGTTTATGCCCAATGATCGGGCATTTTCAACATATTCAAGTAAGGGTGCCGGCAAGAGTTCTCCCTTTATTGGTATGGAGGGTGAGGAACGCACGAGTCATATATCTGCTGCCGAGATGGCGTCAAAGCTGGTTGCATTGCTGTATGAGCTTCAAGATATAGCAAAACTGCGTATGGGTGATGGTACTGTACGACAAGGTCAAGAGATTGTTGAGCAGCGCCAGCACCAACAAGAAGGCGGCGCTGTCACATCGTCCTCACCACTTGTTAGTTCTCCGGAGCTTGCAACACAGCATGTACTGCATCATTTGCAGCGAGGTAGCCAAACAGAGCCTTCGGTTGTATCGGTGGGCTCAACACAACATACGCTGCTACGAGGCGCTAGCAGAGAAACACCGCTGTCGGTATGGGTGAGCACCATGAATGCCTTGGCTTCGTACACCTGTGTGAGCAACAAAGAAATACGGCAGCTAGCGTGTTCCAACATTCAGCGAGCTGTGTCGTCAAACCTAGAAAATGCAGGCTGGATCGTTGCTGCGTTCTACAGAGTGCTATTTCCTTTAATGGATATGCTTCTTCGTGCTGATCTGCTTGCTGATAGCGCAATGGAAGACACGCATGCTCGTTGCATTTCGATACTGACAATGTTCTTTCTTCACAATGCAAACGCGCTCCAATCGCCAGGATATGTGTCCGGCGTTACTGATTCGCAGAGTCCAAATATTCTGACAGTTGATGCCAATACAAGTGGCGAGTCCACTGACACATCACACATGGTCAATCCGCAACCACAGGCTAAACCCAACACTTCTGGATCTGGACCTAATGCCTCTCTTTTAGAAAACATTTGGCTTCGGCTCATTGAGAAGCTTGCGGCATACATGCACACCGGCAAACTCGCATCTGAATCGCGCATTCAGCAGCAGCAGCAGCAGCAAATGGTGACCGCAGATCCACAAGATGGCGAGAGAAGCAGCATACGCAACATCCATCTTCCCGTGTTGGGTGAAATGGCGGAAGAAAGCATAAAGAACTGTCTGCTTGTTCTTGACAGCATGGGGATATTCGGCGACGTCAACAGCAATCCAGACCATGAGAAGCCAAACTCACTTTGGAATAAGACGTGGGAGAAACTTGACAAAGTTGATCCGCAATTGAAAAGCCGTGTTTTCCCTGAAACAACGAGTTCGTCGGATGAGACAGCCAGCTCGTCTTTGGTGGCTGATGGAAAGCCGGCTGCAGATGCTGGGTCATATGAGGTGTCTGGCATTGTATATAATGGACCAGACCGCAAGATGCACGACAATACAGCGCCAGAGACGGCGTCTACAAACGAGGTCCTTGGAGAAAAGAACGAGGATGGTGCCAAAGTGAATGTCCTCGGAGACGGTTCTGCAGAAGAATTCACGGCGAGTCAGCTGAGCAGCGAAAAGCAACCACAGTCTCCACACATGTCACCATCTCAGCAGCCGCAGCAACAGCAACAACAACAACACGGTGATGCGAAAAGAAAGAAACACGGCAGACAAAACATTATTATAATGACGTGATTCATGTCTCGCATTGTTTTATTAACTAGTTTCTTCTTTTTTTGCAGAAATGTTAGCAATTGGAAAAGATATTTAAATTAAAATATGAAGCATGGGCTCACGTGCCGTTTGTTTCGTGGTTTGTTTCTGCAGAAGCGAGTGGTAGATATCGGCGAGAAATAAATAGCGGTTTCTGATACATTCATTGTTGAAAGTCCCATGCGGTGTGTGCAAGTCTAGTAAACAATGGCTCCACAAAAAGCACAATCATAACATATAGATGTGGCGATATGGTCATGTAGATGCCATTAAAGGAACGCGCAGCACAGAGTGTGAGGTAGGCATTCACAGGCCTTGTGCGCTGACAATCTTGCATATAAGGACACTGCTCTCATGTTGCTTAGATACAGACGTAGGCCAGCATTGCCAAAATGTGTGTCTTTGGCTTTGCTGCGACAGACAGGTTACAACCTGAAATGCAACCCGCATATATATCCTTCAGGAAAACAGAACTAGAACAGCCAGGTGGATGGGATCCCGAGGATATCGGATTCATTTTGAGACCTGCGCAGAAAGAATAATCCAATGTCAGCAATGTAGGACGAAGCAGACCTAAAGCAATAGAGGGCCGGAGGCATTGTGACGCACACAATCAAAACAAGGACAGCGTTGTGAGCTGATGGATAGACCCAGCAGTATCCGCTACACGCCATGCAAGAACGTGTGATAAGCACAAAAGAGCTTCGCTTGTTCGAATATTGCACATAATATAAAATGCAATCCCTTTTCTCCTCCCGAATCTTTAGGCATTTGATTTAGAAGCGGGAATAGCCCAGGCTTTTCTGAACGCTTGGGATAAACACCTTTGTTTTCAACAGGGGCAAAATGAAGGGTACGATGTGCGATATCAAGTGGATGTGGCTTAGGCGGACAAGACCATTCTGCCGCGCAGCAGAAAGTATGCTGCATTCTGCAGGGGAGATTTATGGACTCGTTTTTTTTTTTGGAATATGAAGGAGGGTGATTCGACAAAAAGAGTAGACAGCAGCTGCAATGGTGCATTCATTTTAATGTGAGAGGAGAGTATAGAAAGATGAAATATGTGGCGTACACATAAATAAAGAAAAGAGATATGTGCAACATTGGGTTTGGGACACAATATCCCAAAGAAGAGAAGTAGGGCTTGAGCAATGGAGCTAAGTACGCGGCTATGGCTTTTGATGGAGAATGCGTTAGTGCTGTCTAAAAAAGAATCTTGAGGATAGGATCCAGCCGTCTGCTAAATGAGTAGCTTGCCATGTTTCCCGCTGTTCTCCGAGCCAAGATCCTGGAGAGGAAAAGACAGCAGAAACACAAGCCGAGACGAATAATTGTGGGTCCACATGTGCCAGACCCACGCTACCAATATTAGGACCAAAACACGCACGATAACTTTGGTTAGGGGCGGCGCATGTGTCTAGAAGCAGACCATTAGTAATTGTAATTATCTGTTGTAACTTTGTTTTCACGGCAACCTGGTGTGACCAAACAAAAGAAACTGCGCTTTTGTAAAAAGCAGGCAATGGCGAGAGAGAAACAACAACACAAGTGATCACGTATCAGCATTGTATGCGCAAGAAGGATGCGAAAAAAGCTGGATATGTTGTACACTTTGTAGAGAAGAAAAGGTTGAAGACGCAACCACAAAGCAGACAAACAAGGTATTTACGCCTTCGACACGCATGATGCAAGCGGTATGTACGGTTGGGATTGAGACAGACGAAGCACTCTACATCTACTGCCTTTTGTGCTCATTCAGATGCCGGAGAGTCACAAGATACATGGGTTCTTGTTCTGAGTTGCGCTAGATAGGAAAGGTAGTCGGTGGAGCTGCGGGCGCAGGCAAGCAAGGAAAGAAGGAAAGGAGGAAAAGAGGCGCGCACATTCGTGCTGCAATGATAGAAAGGTGGAGACGGTGCATATAGGGATAAAAATAACACCAACCTGTTGGCAGCATGCCCAGGCATGAGCTTTGTGTGGCTAGAGGGGGAGACGACGCACATGAGGGGCCCGCTTTCTCTTGCTCACGAAGAACCAAAGGGTGGTTGGGTTGGTTATTTCCAAAACAACCAAAAACCTCATCAACGAAAAAAAAAAAATCCATCATATCCCTGAATTTTTTTCAGAGGGGTTGTTGCGGCGTATTGGGGGAGATATATAAAGATCTCGGTCCGGCCTGCTTAATGAATGTTTTTGATGGAAAAACAAAAACTACTCCACGAGCTACCATTGCAACGTCGCTTTTACCTTTTTTTTGCTTGTTTTCCGTTCTTACACCAACAATTGATTAGCCTGGCTTTTGCTCGAGTCTCCAGTGGTTTTATTGTCACCGCACATGAGTAGCCTGTCTTTCAAGCACATTGCCGACTTGGAGCGGGAGATGGTTGTTATACAGGGCATTGCAGCACAGGTCCGGCGCGTTGAGCGGCGGGAATTGGAGCAGCGGCGACTGCCACGGCGAAAATGCGACAGCCTTCAAGCTCAGTTGCCGCTACCCATGACAGCCGTTTCAGCACCGCGCCCAGCCACAGCATCCGGGGCAACCACAAACTACACATCCAAATTGTCAGCGCCGCAAACAGCTGAGAGGCGGCAGCGTCTGCGCAGTAGGACTGCAGGCAACGCTGGATCTCCGTCTATTCCGCTTCGGCTGTTACTTCCTAAAACGCACATGCCGTCGGCTATCCAACGTTGCAAAGTCTCCGCTAGCGCAATTGCAGATGGCGGCACTTTTGGTGTTAGCGATGTTTTCAGCAGTTGCAGTCCGATGCCTGAATCGGCGCAGTCATCTCCCCTGGCATCGCCAGCATCAATCAACCCGCGATTTTCGGATGCCCATGTTGAGTATATTGACAACGACTGTGTGATCCACAACGGCATGCAAATGGTGGACATTGGCATCGAGTATGCGGCGCAAAGAGCGGCTCCTCGGCTGATAAGCCTCTAAGTTAATATTTGTGTGTATTGTTAATTGTGTTAGTTTCGTTTAATATATTTCTAATCTAAAGACTTTTCCTCAAACCAGAGAAAATCCAAAGCAGCAAAAAAAGCAAGGCTCAGTTATACTACGCAGCCCGATTGTCTGCGCGATGCAAGAGAACATTATGAACGTTATTATTGAATAAACTTTATTCAGACTGTGAATGAAATGCGGATACAATTACAATGCGGAAAGGGCTACAATAAATAAGCACGCGAGATAAAAATTACAAAGCATAGGCGGTGCATCTAGACGTATTGCTAAAAGTGGACCAGGCGAGGAGTGTCGCTATTTAGTGACTGTTGCGACCACCCACGCTGCGGTGCAGGAAGATAGCCAAGAACAGCTTTTATTTCGGTAGCTGAATCCTCAAAATCGTGAATGTATTCGGCGGTGGAAGACGACATCGAGTCTTCTGAGACGGTGGAAAGGCGGCCACGTCCGCTGTTTGTGCGTGATCTCTGAGCAACGACGCCCGAGGAGAGGATGTAATCTGGAACTGTGCTTGCAAACATAATGCTTAAACCAAGAGTTGTGCGAATACTGCCCAAGCGAAAGATAAAAACTGCAGTGTAAGAGCGAGGAGATGGTGGTTTGTATGTGCCCTGAAAAGATAAAGCCGTATGTAATGCAGGATGATGTCCAAAGGATAAAAAAGGTGGATTGGTGTATGCTCATAAATATGCTTTAGGGTAAAGCTAGCAAAGGAAAGGTGCAGGGAGGCTAGGGTTTATATACTCTTGTGAATTCTCTAGCTGATGTTCTTTTTTTGAGTGAAATCGCTTTGGAGTGTTTTATATCAATAGTCAAAAAGAAGGGGTGTAAGGCCATAATCACAAACTATACTTTTTCTGTCGTTCTCCGCATAATTTGTTTCGGGATGCAACTTCCGAAAGCTGCCAAAGTAAATAAACCTCAGGCTTTGACAAGAATCTACTACTAATTTGCCTAGAAATTTCCAGTCCAACACAAGGGAAAAGGAAAAAGGAACCGGCTTTGTTTCTTTTTATAGGCCAACAAAGTGTGATTAGTGAAAACAGACCATATCAATAGAACAAAGGCAAAAACAAATTTCTTTCATAAAATAGACAATCGAAAAGGTCAAAAACAATAGTTATTGTTTGTCACCTGAAAAAAGCGGAACGAGAACGGCTTTGCGTGAACGTGTTTCTTTTCACTGTCACGCTTTATTTATATTTTAGACAGATGGGGCTTTTTTTTCTCGGGTGTAGCCCGGATTACTGCGACAGTTTCTTCATTTTCCCTCCCACTCCCAAGCCCCGCGTTGCGTTAGCCCGCCCGTCTCCCAGTTGCATCTCTCCAGCAAACACGCTTCGCTATTGCCGATGGGAACAGGGCGTTCTCGGCACGCGCACCTTTCGGTTTAAGTTTAGATGTGCTGCTGCGCGATTTATCCGCCAATGCCTACAGATATACCACCATTGTAAGAAAGTTGCAGCACCCAGCAACCGGCATTTGGAGTTATTGCATGCTAGCTGATGTTGCTGGCTTGGCATTAAACGACATATTCGATTTACCCTGCCTGGCAATCGTTTCTAGATTCGCAAATCTCGGGCGTACGCCTGTCCACTCGACGTCAAGCCTGGAAAATAGTTTGGAAAAGTCTGCAAAAAAAGCGCAGCAACCTGGACACGCGCAAATCCTGTTCCCATCAATCCCTTGCATGCTACTTGTATGGTCTCTGGCCTTAGCCACCACATGGCAACAGCATGGCAGGTCACGTTCGGCTTCTGGGCAATATTTCTGAAACAAACCCTTTCTCTTTTTTCTTCTTCCGAATTGGTCAGCTGGGCAAGCAAAACCCACTGAAGAAAAAACGGCAATTGATGATCACAAGGCCATTCATTCCCTTTTCACCGTAGCTAGAATCGGACAGATGGAATGGTTCTTGGCTCGAGTCTGTCTCACAATACAGTTTTCAAGGCCAAGTGATTACACTCGTCAGAGCAGTATTTATCCTCTCTGGTGCCAGAAGAAGTAGAGCAGGGGATGTGCGGAAGCAAATTACGCAGCACTGGAAAGAGCCGAAATCCAAACAAGGAGCATGTTATTATCGTAACTTGTGTCGGCTTAAAGTTCTATTAATACCACAACAACAATGTAAAAAAAACTAGGCCATGTCATGCGTAACTCGTTCTTGCTTTCCAATTACAGTCTGATAGCACCCCCCATTCCGCCCAGCAGAAAGGGTAGCAAACAAATAAACAACAACAATAGCTGTTTGAGCTCCTGTCGCATAAAAAAGGAGAGATCCTATTATTGCTGTTCTGCGACCATGTCATGAGAATATTCGACAACCCCAATGCTGTTTCTGTCGCCATTGCTGTTGTTATTGTATCCGGACTGTTGTTTTATCTGATCTGCTGCCGTGAATGGAGCGATAGCGCCTAGTCTTCTCATTCCTTTTTGCTCTCCTCCAAGACGTCCATTCCGTCGACTTAATTGAGCACTTAATCCTTGTGACAAAATATAATTTGGAATGTATTCCTCAGCAAGCGCAGAACACATTATCGACATTCAATATTATTTTATAAGATTAAAGGTTAACGAGAAAAAACAAAAGAGATAAACGCTAGAGAAAGGGTGGACCCGGCTATTAGCTGAACGACTATTCCAAGATGCTGTTTCAGAAAGAGGTGTTTCGAGAGTATTATATACACCACTCAGTGGCCATTTGTTTAAAAGCAGTACTACTTTTCAGCTTCTCAGCACTGTGACCGACTTGAAACCACAAAACGAGGCAGTGAAACCTTTTTTAATGCGCGTTTTTGTTGGAACATCAAACAATCTAACTGACGAAACATGAAAGCTTCTCCGTTCAAAAGGAAAAGAAAGTAATAAAGGAAAGACAGGTCCAGTCTTTTCTAAATTATTTTGCTGAATGACAAAACAATAAAAATAAGTAAATTTGTTCTCTTTGCGCGTGTCGGAGATTGATTGTCTCTTTTGCTCAAGATCCAAAAACAGGCAATAGAGAGAAAAATGCCTCCTTTATTGGCCAGAGATATTTGTTTCTTCTTTCTTTCTGGTCCAAAGAAAAGCGTAAATAACAACCAAACTGTGTGATTGTGTAGTGTTTACGGAACATGGAGTGGTATTGTTATTTAGTCAGCAAGTATGACTGAAAGCCAAAGAAATCAATTAAAGGTTTTGAAAACAAAGCAAAAACCCATTCTTGTTTTGCTATGGTTCGTTTGCCCTGTTGCACCAAATGTGGAGGATAAATGGCTAGCTAAATATACACAATTCATTAATTGAAAACAAATTAAAGAATACTGAAGCTGTTGGGTTATTCAAAATGCACAAGCCTGGGCCTGGCCAGTCCAAACCCTCTACTATATGCTTTGCTGTCGTCTCCCATTGATGCATCTGGGACTTTGCCATCATCTAGCATAATGGCTTGCGAAAACGCGCGCTGATTGCTGTCCTTGCTTTCGCCATTTTGGCCAGTAAACATAAATGGCAATAGAGCATCCATGCGATATGCTGCAATGTTATTGTCTCTGTAGATGGAAGGTGCGTTGTCCGCGCTGCATTCTGAACGAATAGCATTATCTGAAGATACGTGGGTCAACACCACGTTTTGGGAAAGAGGAATGCCATTGTAGGAATCTCCGTATACTACTGGCGAGGGATTCAGACACGAGCTGCTCGTAGACAAGCTGCTTGTGCGAGAACTAACGCTTGATCTACGCCGGTACTTGCGTGCAGAGTCGCCACGCTCGAGAATATATTGGGGTACCTGACTTTGCATCTTCATCGACTATCAATATAATGAACAAAGCAAGGAAAATAGAGGAAGAACGCTGAATTGACGTGTGGACCCGATGAAAGGAGACGAAATATACAATGGCAGATGACCTTTGGATTTTGAATCTGTCAGCGGAAACTGTAGACAAATAATTAATAAAGAAAAACACTGATGCGGAGACAAGAGAAAAACAGATGTATAAACAAGTTCTAAAGCAGCAAGAAGGATGTCCAGATCTTTTGGACATTTATATGGAAAATAGCGGTGGAAGCCGATTAGTTAAATTATAATATCCTTTGCTATATACACAATTAATATTATTCGTTCGTGTTGCTTTCATATGCGCAAAAGCCAGAGGCTTACTTCCACCAGCGGCGCAAAAGGTGCTCCGAAATCTGGGCAGAACGAGTCCAAAACCCCCAGCTGACAAAATAAACAAAGCATCCTCCTACCCAATGATGCGCATATTTGTCATTCTCATTACCCCATCGCCATGCTCTAGAAAACACTGGTAAGCGTTACACAAATATATACAATCTATGCTGTAGCACACAGGTTAATTAGACTCATCTGGCTGTGTCTACCATATCAACGATTCAAGGAACTGCTTTTCTATCTGTGTTTCATGAATAACATATTTTTTGACACATTCGGGTAAATCAATGGCAACCATGTTTTACGATATACAAACAACGCACCAAGTAAATTAATATACAGAGTTTATTCGCCTATGTGGGCACAGTAAATGATTTAATAAAAACATTAGAATGAAACCCCGTTAAAGTGTTTTGGGGGGTTTATGCCCATCAATCACATCGCTATAAGAACCGATTCATAACAAATAAATTGAATAAGCATACTTACATGTAACTTTTTAAAGGCAATACATTGTATAACAGAAAGTCAAAATTAAAATAAGAAAATTCCAATGAATAATTATAATGACTATTATGCTTGTGATGGACAGACAGCTGAGAAATGGAGATCGTGGCTGGTGTTTGGCAGGTCTGGGTTAAAAGTTTGATATGAGAAGACTAGTGATGTCTGGTGGGCGTTGTTGCCTGAATTAAATACAAAACAGCTGGGTGCTACGTGTGTCCAGCATAAAAAACAACTTGCTGATTGTGTCTGATGCTTGTGTAGAAACCGTGGACAATTCGTTGTAAACCTATAAGTTTCCAGCAAGTAAACAGAGCATTATCGGTGATATATTTGCCTTCAAGGGTTGTCTCTGCATAGGTGCAATATATTTTCTAAACTACCAGCCCATGGAAGACTGACGCATTGGGAATACCCTTGTCTCAGTCTGTAAAACCGTACATGATCCTCTCAAGCGTAGCCTGGAAAACGCGATTAAGTGAGTTAAAGGGTGTTATACTGTTTATAAAACGTTTGAATAACTACTAGAAATGGTGTATACAGGGGCATTAGAGAAAATAATGTGCCAGTGTCTCCTTCTGTCTGCAGCAGAAGGGGCAGCGGTTGTCCATGTCTGGAACCATATGAGATAGCTGTAGGACAGTCAAAACTCATCCCTGCTGTATCTGCCATAGCAACGATACATGCTTATGCTCCAGCGGTGTGCAATACAGTTTTTTTTCCAGCTTTTGTGCTGCTGATTGAGGTATCCACAGTATGCGGTAAGTGTTTGTGGCTGTTGACTTTTGTTGATTGCCAGCCTGAAAAGTGCAAACATTCCCTATGTTGCATTCTTCCAAAGGCTTACCCGTCATCTCTAGATAGCCTCACAGATTTGTCTGTTTTTTTTAATGCCGGGTATCGCAGGGCTGTTTTTGCCTCAAGTATCAGTATGAAACGCCCTTTACGCTCACTGTGTTTAGTAATGCAAAGTCGTTGATTGTTTGCCGAAATTATGTGTTTGCAATCTTTTGGGGACCCACTCATAGAGGTTGCATAGATTGCGAATATTAAGCTCTGCCATTCCTCACTGCGCTGTTAGCATTGGTTCAATTTTTATTAACATTAACCTGTAACTTTTGTACATGCCTTACATTCTTTAACCTAGACAGGTTGCTGGTGCTGTCCATTACGATTCTCTCATAATTGGATTCTTTTGTTCTAATTTTGTACCCCTGTTTTATTCTTAAGAAGCAATATCCAATAAAATAAAACCTATTAACCGCTATTACTTTTCTATGACAAAATCGTATGTTCATTAACGTATCAGAATGCTCTGATATCACCGTGTGAAATAACAAATGCATTATGCCGAAATCATGCTTTCGTCTGCATTAATCTATGCAACATACATTTATGCAATGACAAATGTCAACATCAGCATAATTAATAGTAAAATTTTAGTATATTATTTAAAAAAGAAAATAAATGTTACAATTTATAGAATAATAAATGCCACACATGTATTTGCCGAAAAGAAAAAAGCGTTTTTTTGAAGAAATGTTAAAAATACGATAGGTTTTTCTTTTATTATTTTATGGCAATGGAAAGTGATATCCACACTGTCCAGGTGCCAATTTCCACCACAGGTTGGCGCCAACAATACCGCGCAAGCCTTGAAAGCCATGTTACTTCGGTGCATGAGTGGGTGACACATGCGACTATGTTTGCTCGTTTTATCTTTATACATGTTTAAAATCAACGAAGATTTAAACGAATTGCCACAGGGTCCACTGCCTGTACAGCGGCAGAATATAGCTGTATTATTGCAAAATAATCAATTCCCAATGGAAACGTTCTTCTGCGAATGCCTAATGGCACTTTCAACAGTGAAGCTAAAGACAATTAAAAACGAGAACAGAATAATCACAAGAGATTTTGTTAGGCAGTATGTCAACGGATATAAGAAAGAGACTGGTAATTTTCAGAATTTCGACATTCACGCACCCGGACAAACAGCAAATTACGAAGCGAAACAATTGGCGGTGAACTATTTCACCACCATAAAGAATAGTTTCAAAAACAAACTAGAAAGTGTTGTAAACATTCTTTTGCACACAAAAGAACATACGCAGCAAATTTCAAATGAAATGGGAGGCCAGCCATTGCTCAACATCTGCCGTGCTAAAGAAATGCAAGTCTGGGGCCTGCCCACCTGTTGAAAGAATCATTGTGTTCTTTGCGTGCATACGATGTTATGCCGACATTTCGAACAGCGGAGGCACATACATTATTACAGCCATTTTTCATAGCGTATGGCACTGATTTCGCAATGTTAACTGACAATATTTTATTAGATGTTAATGAAAACCCAACTAGACATCTATGCGGGTATTACGCGCTTGCTAAAGTCCTTGGGACTAGTGGCCATCACCCATTCCAATGCTTTTCTCTACGAACAGAGTGGATTCCGAAATTTACAACTATTGACACAACAATTCTGTGCGCTGTTATTAACATAACAAAAGAAAAATCAAAAACTAACCTAAAGACATGGGCCAAGGTTGTTAATCTTGGCCGCAAGCCATTCCGTACATGCAATGGCTACAGATTTCTTGGTACGGTAGTTACGAACAGCGTCACATGTGGAATTGTGAAGGAGAAAAAAATACAATTAGATCAGGGAAGCGCAAAAGCAACGACAACAGTAATGATTTGGACAAAATTCCATATTTGCATAACTTGTCACCCACAGAAATTGCTGATCTTCCCCGCCCACTCGTCTTCCTTGATCCTGGCCATCGCCAGCTCCTGCAAGAGATGAGCAACAATAGTACAGCGGACATTCCTATAACATTTCGTTTTACAGCCGGGCAACGCTGCGAATGGATGCAAACTCAGGTTTATAATGTTATTCGGGAACGTGTAAAAACAACTACTATAAAAAACGCAGAAAATTTTCTGTGGTTATTCAAGTCGCACCGTTGACATCTCAAGGTTTGCTGCATACATCTGTGCACGCATAGAAGTTTGGCCACTTCTCAGCAACTTCTATGTAGATACACAGACCAATTTGCCTTACGAGCCGCACCAGAGGAGCAAACAGCTGCAGCGCACACAGAAAAAGGCATGGCAAAGTGAACGGTGGAGAGATTGTAATAACCAACAACTGCAACAACTTGATCGCCAGCGTCAAAACCAGGTGAAGCAAAGTAACAACTGCATTTCTCAACAAATGAAGCAAGAGGATCATCGCTGACAACTACAATATAAGCAACAAAAGGCATGGCATCAGCGTCAGCACCAGTGTCAACAGAATAATCATCAGCAAGAACGTGAGCAGCTAGAGTTACAGCAGCATCATGAGTTGCAGTTGATCGGAGACGAGCAGCTTTTCCAAAATCGCCATATTCAACAATCATTTCTTCTGTCCCAGCAACAACATCTTGCGATGGAGCAGCAACTGAAGCGGCAGTTTATTGAAAAAGATAATTTGATTTATGAGCAGACTGCAGAATGCCAGCAGCAGGAAACTGAACGGCAGCAACAGAATCCTGAGCGCGAAAGCCAGCGGCGTGCAAACCAGCAGCAGCAACAAGAGTTTCGGCACCAACAACGGCATGAATACTGGCAGCGACAGCAAAGGCAGTATCGTCGAGATTGGCGCCAGCAGCGCCAGCAGCGGCGAGAGTATCAGCAGCACCAGCACGAGCAAGGCTGGAAGAGGGACATTAACAACTATGCTAATCAGATTGAAGCGCAGCATGAAAAAGACCTGCAAGAGCCTCAGATGCTGTCTCCAGAGAAGTTGCAGCAGCGCGAGCAGAAACGCCAGAAGCATCAGCGGCAGCAGCACCGGAGAAGGCAGCAGCGCCATGAAGCACACAGAAATAACCAGACTGAACGTGTTGCTTACAGAACGGAGCGCAAGGAGAATCCACCGCAGCAGCCGCTACATCGCAAGTTACAACAATCAGCGTTTATTAACACAAAACGAATGTGGTCGCAGCTAGCAAAATATCTACGGCAGAGATTCAGTGTGAAGCTTACACTTGTTCTCGGTGACTGGTCTGCTACGAATGTTCGCTGGCATGCCCCGACCCCTGGCGTTGGCATGAGACGCATGCTTGTAAAGCTTGGTTTCCGTCTCCTTCACATCGACGAGTATCTCACTTCAACGATGTGCCCATATTGTGAAACGGGCAAACTAAAGAAGTTTCTTAAAGTGGATAATCCGCGGCCACACCGTCGAGATGTGAGGCCAGTGATTACGAGCCACGCTGTCCTGCGTTGCGAAAACATTACCTGTATTGGACGTGTGGCTGATGGACAGTCTGATTTAATGCATCCGCGCTGTTTGAATCGCGACCTAGCAGCAGC